>OZ014486.1:23660769-24178769 GCA_963965965.1 Trididemnum nubilum
TAGTAGATTTACTAATGTCTATGTTTTGTAGAGCTTATACCAAGTAGATTGCACTAAACTTGATATCTTACTCAGCAAAAATAACAAATACGATTTCAGTAAGCTGCTGCTGTAACGATATAAGTTAGAACAGCAGTTTAATAGATTTCAATTACTAGACCTAAAGCGTAGTCTGCACCGTCATTCTTTAAGAAAGAAACATTGTAGGCTATGTTTCACTCTGTTTTACGCAGCCAGCCAAAATACAGTAGATGCTGTAGGTCTAACTCAAATAGAGTTTCTGTTGTAGTTTTCCCGCACATAAACATGATCAATTTTGACTGCTATTGATTCTGAAAAAAACAAACAAAAAACATAAATGTAAACAGTTTTAGAAGTTGTACTGAAGTTTTTTTGAATGCATAAGACTAAAAGTGAATGTTCAATTTTGTAATGACTCATTAGTAACAAAGATTTCACATAGCACCATCTAGCAGCACAAATAAAACAAATACTAAATCTTGGGTAAAAAAGGTCTCTGTGTGACCCCTAAACCTCAATTTTTTTTCTCAAACTTTGTATTCCTGTTTTTTTTTGGCAACCTCCTATTTTGAAGAAGGTAAAAAAAATCGGAAGAGGTCGGGGCAACTGCAACACTCTAATGTATACACTGATCAGGCTTACCATGTTTTTGAGACCGAAAAATGGAACAGCCATAGACAACCAGGATATATCACAAAATATATCACGTAGACAACCAGAATATATCACGAATATATCACATTGACAACCAGAATATATCACCAAAAAGTTACATTTTGAATCTATAATTTTAAATTCGAGGCAAGATATGTGAAAATTTTGTGGAGTATTGTAAGAACCTTAACTCCTGAAAAACCTCAGTCAAATGCACCTGACCTTGTTGAAAATCAGAATGGAGCGAATATTACTAAACCAAATGAAATAGCGGAGAATTTCAACTAATGCTTTTGTAGTATAGGCAAAAATTGGCTGGAAAAATAGATTGTTCTAAATCAAAAGATTTCCGTAGTTATCTGACAAATTCAGTGCATTCTTCAATGTGTTTGCATCCTACCTTACTTTTGAAATTCTATGCGGCAATTGCATTGAAACCGAAACTCCTTTTTCCACCGGTTGAAATGAATGTTAGCTGTGCCGCAAAATCAATTAAAGTAGTAAGCAGCGCTAAATATCTTGGTGTTTTGATTGACAACAAACTAAATTTTGAAGACCACATCAAACATTTGGAGAAAGAAGTCTCGCCCTCAGAAGAAATTCCCACTAAACTGAGAAATTATTTACCTGAGCATGCATTGTTTAAACTGTATTATATGTTAATACATTCTCATTTAAGTTATGGGCTTATAGTTTCGGGAAACACATATCCAACCTATTTATCCAAATTAATTACACTTCAAAGCAAAGCTCTACATAGCGTTATAAGAAATGGATGGTATGAAAATGCTTTGTCTCTTTATCAAAAGTTTAACTTGTTGAATTTACTAAATTTGCATTACTTTGAGACTGCAAAATTTATACGTTATCAAATCAATCAGCATATATCTCCAAATTTTAATAATTATTTCACATTGGCCAAGTTTTCGCTAATTAGGCAAACTCATACTACTACATCCTCTAATTTAATAATTCCTTTTTACAATTGATTGATTTATTTATTTCAGCGTCAAATATTACAAAACTGATTAAAACAAAATAAAATAGAATGCAATGCCACAGTGTCTATGAGAAGCCTAAAGATGACTTTTAATCGGTAGTTCACAGTGGAACTACTGATTCATAGACTCAGCATCAAAAAGAAAACCAACAAAAAAACAAAACAAAATTTAATAAACAAACTAAAAGGACAAAGATGCGAGATCCCGAGAGTGCTTGAGAAAATAATGCTGTTATAAAAATGATGTAATGTAATAACTATTTAAAAGATATTGTTTCATTTTTTTTTAATTAAGTTAAATTTTTTGATCATTTAATTTCATTGGGTATTTCATTCCATAGTTTGACACCGACAAATTTAATTGACTGCTTGCATATGCTTTTTTTAAATAGAGGAAGGTGCAGGTTGTTTAATTGCCTTGTTTGTCAAGAATATACTTCGGATTTGCGCTGAAAAAAATTGTTAAAACAATCAGGTAACAAACGGTGATGGAATTTGTAAACAAAACAGCAAATTTCGAATTTGAACTTATCGCTAACTTTTAAAATGGCATATTTTTTGCAAATATCTGTATTATCACGCTGATGACGGTGAAAAATTAGCCAAAGAATTCTATTGCATAGTCTCTGAATTTCAGTTATTTTAGAAAAATTTGTCTTACACCAAGTTGTGATACAGTAATTGAGGTGAGTTGATGCAAAAGAGTGGAATATAGACAAGAGACAACTTGTGTTTAAACAATCATGAGCTTTATAAATTATTCCCAAACGTATGCGAAGTTTACTGCGGATGGATTCGATATGGGATTTCCAACTTATGTTGTTGGAAAGGGTAACGCCAAGAAATTGAAAGCTGTGCACCTCAGAGATCAGGAGTATTATTGACAGAGATAACATGATCAGTGTTTCGAGCCAATCGATGTGGTTGAGCAGTTAATATCATAAATTTTGTCTTGGAATAGTTTAAGGTTAATTTGTTAACAAAAAGGTTATTATGAATTAAACTAAGAGATTCATTAGCAGTAGTGAACAGGTCAGAGAATGACTTAGAATGTATTAGAACTGTTGCATCATCAGCATACAGAATAGTTTCACAATCAATGTCTTGAAATACATCATTTATATAAATTAGAAATAAAAGGGGGCCAAGAGTTGAACCCTGCGGCACTCCATATGAAATAGGCTTTATATATGAATATTTATGTTTAATTTGAACTTTTTGCTGGCAATCATTAAAGGCCACCTAATGTCTGCAAACCAATGCACTTAAAATGCAATAAAAAAGTATTACTAATCGGATGCTGAAAACCTGGTTTAGATGCACGTTCTCAGTTACAAACTTTCGCGTTTTTAAAAAGTGACATGACGTCATTAGACCCAGGAGCTTGGTGCCTTCGACTAATTTATCTTAGCAGAGAATAGGCAATTTTGGAAAGGCATGTGATAACAGCTTGCTAGTCAAAAAGTGTTGCGCAAAAAAGGCATAATTAGCTCAAAGTAAAGTCGAAGGCACCTAACTCCTGGGTCTAATGACGTCATGTCACTTTTTAAAAATGCGAAAGCTTGAAACTGAGAACGTGCATCTAAACCAGGTTTTCAGCATTCGATTAGTAATACTTTTTTATTGCATTTTAAGTGCATTGGTTTGCAGACATTAGGTGGCTTTTAAAGTAGCTGTGGAACCAGTCATTAACCACACCACAAAAACCATAGTTACTAAGCTTAGTAAGCAGTATGTCGTGATCCAGGGAGTCAAATGCTTTTGTTAAATCTAAGAAAATGGCCAAAACTAGATTGTTATCATTGAAAAGATCAGTGATTTTGGAGGACAAGTAAGAGCAAGCTAACTGGGTTGAGAAAGTAGGTCTAAAGCCAAATTGTAATTGGGATAACATATTGGTTTGGTTACGGAAGGATAAGATGCATTTGTGGACTAACTTTTCTAATATTTTAGAAAATGCACTTAACACATTTATTGGACGGTAATTTGAAACGAGTTGAGCGTTTCCATGTTTGAATATTGGCATAACTTTTGCGACTTTAAAAACCAAAATATATTTACCAGTAGAAAGGGATTGATTAAACATGTGAGTCAGTAACTCAAGGGTAGAAGGTGGAAGATAACGTAATAGTTTGGTTGGAAATTCATCCACGCCACAACTATTTTTAGGTTTAGTAGTTGAGATCATCTTTTTGACTTCATAGGCAGTTGTAGGCATGAAAAAAAAGGAAGAGGAAATTTTAGGGAGTTTAAGTTCATTGGGTTGGGAGGTGAATTCAGTTTGGCTCTTTAATTTACTGGCAATAGAAGAAAAATGATCATTGAACAACTCAGCAATTTCAATAAGGTCAGTAAGCAATTTGTCATTATGTTTTAAGCAATTTGGCAAAGTGGAAGTCTTTTTGCCAAGAATATCATTAATTACACTCCAAGTTCGTTTTAAGTCATTTTGACAAGAAGCAAGAAGTTTTTGGAAGTATTGTTGAGATTTCTTCGTTTTGATGACTGTTTCATAATGGTTTCTAATTTTGTGATATGCCGATTGCGATTCGGGATTATTATTGCATAAAAATTGTAAATACGCAGTCTGCTTTTCTTTTTGCAACAAACAAAGTTCAGTATCTAACCAGCTGTTTATTTTAGATTTTGGCTTGTTGCGAGTCACAATGGGAAAGGCTTTGTTTATTTAATTTGCAATATTTCTAGAAACCTTGTAAAAGCCAAATCAAGGTCATCCTGCTCGTAAACTTCATCCCAGCTAACTTCATTCAACAATTCTTGAAACTTGTAAATGTTAACTTCATTAAAAATTCTTGCGTTTTCAGCATCTGAAATGCGCAAGGTGGAGGTAGGAAGCTGGGTGCATTGATATACGGCAAAATGATCAGAGATTGAATCAGTAAAGATAGCGCTTTTACATGAACACTTATAGTTATTGGTCCAAATGTTATCAAGAAAGGTGGCGGTAGTGGAAATACCAGTAGGTTTATCAATTAAAGGAAATAAACCATTTGCAAACATTTTGTCCACAAACAGATCTGTTTGCAAATGTGGATTAAGCAAATTTCGGTTAAAATCCCCCATTAAAAAGACAAGTTTTTTTTCACGTTTTAATTTACCTAGAACGAGAGAAAGAATATCAAGAAACTTAATATTTAAGTCGCTATCAGTAAAAGGCGGTCTATAGACATTACTCCAAATTATGTTAAATTTGCCCAGTTTAATTTCAACGAACACTGATTCAAAACAGCCTTCTTCAAACGTTGATGTATTGTCACGCAACCAATGAGTTAAATTTTTACGAACATAAAGTCCCACGCCCCACCCCTTCGGATTTCGTTCTACGTTTTGAAAAAAACGCATAATTTGGTAAATCTGTGCAGGGATCGCAAGAGTTTTCTTTTAGCCAGGTTTCAGTAATGCCTATAGTTGTAGGATAAGAATTCATGGACTCAAGAACACACTTCACGTTATCACGGTTTTTTGAGTTGCAAAGTGACCGCATATTTAAACAAAAGGTAGAAAAATTGTAGATGTTTTTGGTTTTTGGAAAGGATTTAAATTTAGCAGCGGAAGAGTAAATGCAATCAATTTGTGTCAGAGGGTCATCAAAAGAGTTACGAGACGAAAAAGAATCATCGTCTTGCAAGCAGTCATTAATTGTAAAAAAATCATTAAGCACTATCGGGTCTTGAACGTTTGGGAAAAAATTGCCGAGACTACTCATCAACGAAAGAGGCAGGCAGGTGCAGCAAACTGAAAAGAAGCATGAGCAAATGAAATCAATGCAGAAGGGTAATCAACAGTATTTAGGGCTATACTAAGCGCAAAAATTATTTGAGATGTTATTTAAATGTTTTTAATCGAAATTCATTTTATCGAAATACAAAATCTAGTTGAAATTCCTGCTGCGTCGTTCAGACTTGCATTTCAAACAAAATTACAATGAAAAATGCGTGATCTAGTTAATTACTTAAAACGAAAAAGACTAGATAACAATGATAACCCTTATACTTACACCCAAAATTACAATGCAGAGGTGTACCTTTAGTTATATTAGGCAACAGACTGAAAAAAACATACTACAAGTAGCAAACTTGAATAAACATAAACATATAATAAACATAATCATAAACATACTAAATTTTAATGTTACTGACGTATAGATTGTAAGAACCGTCGTCCTCAATGTGCCAAAATGGTTTCTGGTTATTAGATAAAGCTTCTTTATATTGGGGATAGAGCCTTTTCTTCTAAAGCGCAAATTCTCTGAATAAATGATTGGATACATAAACTGATTTGTAGTGCAGGAGACTAGAGTTACGAGTTTCGTCAAAATTTTTTAAGTTCTTCAGGTGGCTGAAAATTTTATTTTTGTCTGATATGGTGGCTAATTTCACAATTAATGGACGGCAAATGCGCTTCCCTTACTATATTTAGGTCGCTTGGGAGGACGGTGGGCATCAATGACAGCAATAGATGTAGGGTCATCAATGTTAAGGCCATCTCTCATAAAATTATGAAATAAGGTTAGGCTTTCTTCTCTTTTCTCCCATGGCGAATCTGGTTCACATAGCCCATGCACCAAGATGTTCAGTCGCTTTTCGTAACTTTCTTTCATTAGTGCATCCTTTTTCATGTCTGAATAAAGACTGCCAAGTTGATCTTCTAATGAAGAAATTTTTTCTTGCAACTCATTAAAATGGGCTAATGGAGCTTTACATTTAAGTTCATTGTCAACTTGAGCAAATTTATCATTCACTGTTTCTTCAAAAGTTTCCATTTTCTTGCTTAGCTTTTCCACTTTAGAATCTAATGTGTTGAATATTTCATTTAAGTTGGTGACTAAAGAACTGAGTTGATCCAGCTTGACTTCCATTTTTTACAAATTCTGCAACTTTAAACTGGAAATTGCTTCTTGAACAGCTAAAACTGACACCTTACACTGCTGCAACAATTTAACGACTGCACGCCAGCATTGCAAAACTGAAAAAAAGACACAGCTTTAAAAACATGTCTGCTCTCGACAACTGCAACTGTAAACTGGAGCAAAAAGCATGTAACAATCAATTAAATATTCCAGTGTGAAAATTTAGAATTCCATTCCCAATAATATTAGAAACCTTTCTTTTATTAAGTTTCTGAAAGAAAGCAAACGAATTCTATTGAACTCTTAGGGATAATTTTTGCATCTTGTATTTTGAATTACTGTATATTCGGGCGTATAAGACGACCGTCAGATAAGACAAAATTTTATTTAAGTTTTGTACATTTATCATATATCGGTTGTATACGATGACTGCAAAATTCTTGCATGTTTTTCTTACAAGAGTTACATTTGTTATTCACTAACACACACTTTTTTCCTAATATCGATGCTTTTCTCTCTTTTTTTTTTTTCCGATTTATGCATCAATGCACAATTTGCCATATTACTGCCGATTTAGCCGAGGTAGAAAATTGATCAGCGCGGCACAGCGCCAGATTAATTCAGCGCTTGGCATTACAAAATTTTGTGCCAATTTGAAGCAGAAAACGCAAATTTTATCTGTTTTAATTGCACATGCAAATACGATGCCGATGGCACAAAGTGCAAAATATGGTAGTGCAAATTGTAAATAGGTAGTACAAAGTGCAAAATAGTGCAAAGTGTTAGAAAATTAAGGTAAAAAATTAGGTTCAGGAAATCGGTTTATCAGCGGAAAAATATGCTATTGATGATGTTAAATAAAAATATTTTTCTTGCATGTTCTTTATTTTTACACACCAACGCATTTTTCATATAAAAAATCTTCATGTGAAAATTAAGATATGATTTTTATATCGATTGTATAAGACGACCCTAATTTTTGAGGGTAGTCTTTGCATTTTAAGGGTCGTCTTATATGCCGGAATATACTGTATTAAGTACTGACTTGAATAATCAAATCTTCCTTTATACTTGCAGTATTGCGCCAAAACATGTAATGAGTTTGCAGGGGCCCATCTCCGCGTCATTGCACCCGGGCAACACAGCTCATTTCAAAGAAATGTTGCAGTGGTGACGAGCCGTTGGCAACACTGTGTCTGATTTGACTGGTCCGAGATTAAACCCCAGACCTCCCGTTCCAAAGTGAATCGGTTACCGCTCGACCAACTGGCTGGTGATGACTTGAATAACATTTGTATATTATGTATATAACCTTCTAAACATTTTAATTATCTAAATTATTAGCTTAAAAGTACTAAATTTTATCTCATGTCGCAACACATTACTATCATAGCTCTTGTTTTTTGTGTTTTTGCGTCTTTTCTTTGTAGCTTAAACAAAGATGCCATGTATTTTCTAATGGCTCCCCAGAGTGACTGCAGAATCGAAGACCTCACTGTCCCTTCGCTTTTACTTAGGCTTTGCTTCCTCCTCTAATAATATCCCTATACGTACTCGGTTTCATCTGTCTTTGGATTTTTGTTTATTTAGTAGCATCAATAAACAAAGTTGAACTGAACTATCTCAAAAAAATTTGCGAAATGTGAGGTGAAGACCAAACATTAAAAAAAAAGGTCTTTACTTCTGGGATCCGCAAATTTTTGCAGGTTTATTCAGACTCATGTATTACAAAAGTTTGTGTCTCGACGATTTTGAGGTGAGGACCAAAAAGAAAAAAGGTTTTCACTTCTGGAATCCACAAAATTTTGCTGGTTTGGTCTGTAAGCGCAAGTTTCACTCTTTGTAGATGTCAACTAAAAAAAACAACAAGCAACCCAAAAGAATTTTTAGGCGACTTACTTTGGGTTGCGACCCATAGGTTGAAGACCATGTATCTAATATACAGTTATATCTGTTACTTATTTCCTAGTAGCACATACAAGTATCAAATGAGTAATTTTATCACCAGTATTACCCCTCTAACATTCCAGAACAAAACATCATCATCATCACATGTTGATCTAGTATTGTCCCCATTGATGGGATCATGTATTTTCGGCGCGACCATTTCAGCGCCACCTAGTTGGTAGCTGGATGTTTTGTACACAGATCGTTTCGGTGCCAATTCGGTGCTATTTGACAGTTTACTTATTTAGAGTTAGAGTTAGGGCTTTGGGTTAGTTAAAAGCACCAAACATTGGCGCCGAAAAGGTTTGTGGCCAAAATGGTTGCGCCAAAAAGTCGTGTACCCCCGATGACGGACTTGACCGGATTTTTGTATGGTCATTGTCTTTACCACACCTTGCCATTTGTTTGATCATATGCATCCTCTTTCACCAGTCCATTTTCTTCATCTCATTCTGCACTTGTTTTTTCCACGTTTGTTTTGGTCTTCCTCTACTATCGCGCACTTCAAATTTCATAGCCTTCACTATCACTTTTTTATCTTCTTTCCTCAAAACATGACTGCACCATCGCATACAACTTGCTTTAGCCATCCTATCTAAAGACTTCTTCATGCCCAACATGTCCATCAACTCTTCGCTATTTTCTTGATCAAATAGCTTCACACCACACATTGCTCGAATCATAGCTCTTTCTGTTCTTCTCAAAATTGCCATCTCTTTTTCTCTCAGGCACCATCGCTTCACTTCCATACAACATAAGCTGATCTTACATAACCGTTGTAAACCTTTCCTTTGGTCTTTAATGAAAACCCTCTGCCTTTAAGTATTTCGCTGCATTTCCTGAACTTCATTCAACCAATTCTTTATCTAGCTGTTACCGCTGTTTTGCACTCACCAGTTGCATTCAATCTGTCACCTAGAAAAGTGAACTTGCTTACAGTTCCACACCATCACCCAGTTTTCATCTGATCCCTTGAAGTTCTTTACCACGCTTCTACATTTCTTACAAACAAAATTTTTATTCAAATAAACTCCAACTTTCTTCTTTTTCGTGCATTTTGGGTGGACCCACTTTCCACATGCTGTACATAACATCAAGTTAGACCAGGTTCGAATTTACACGTTGCCCGCTTGCAATCAAGTTGTTTTTCGGCTTAACTTGCCTTACAATCAAGTTTGTGTTTTCGAAAACGCATTACAATCAAGCTTTTTTTTGGCTTAACTTGCCCAATGGGCAAGCTAACAAAATGCAGTGTATCATATAAGTTTATTTAGAGACGCAATTTAGGTCTGCTTTTGTTGCAATAAAATGAAATGTAAGTTAGAGAAAGGATTTTGTTTGCTTTATTTTAGCACTTTGCCATCATCACAAAGAACACTTTGTGTATTCGTACGCACATCATTAATTGCAATTAACACTTATTAATCGCACGCAAATTTTTCGATGCTCAGACACGCTTTGCCACTTTTTGGCGCAAAGTGCTTCATTTTCTTACAAAAATTTTCTCAGGCTTGCCGCGTTAACCTCTGTTTCAAATATCACAAGTACAACTATACCCTGCACTCCTTAAAAATAACGTCAAAAATTTTGTAATTTTTTTGTTATGCTTATTTTGAAGATCTTTTAGCTCCTTTAGCTTTTGCAAAAAAAACTCGGCTTTGTAGCTGGCGTAGTTTCTAAAATATTCGCCATTGAAATGCATTACAATCAAACGAAAATTTTTGCATAATGAATTTGGAAAAAGTTATTTATTATGTCACGTTACCATCGGTGTAGCCAGGGGTGCCTAGGTGACTCGCCCCCCCCCTAACTGAAATGCTACCAATGACAAAAATGTCACAAAAAAGACTATTGTTTCTTCAGTTTCAGTTTCTTTTAGCATCTTTGCTACCAACAGTACATGCGTACAACAGTAATGAATAATATTGATCCAGGGGGCTCGGGCTCCTCAATTTAAATTTTACCAACCAATTTAAATGGGCCCCCTACAATAATATCTAAATCACCCACAATTTAAATGGGCCCCCAACAATAATATTGATCCAAGAGGCCCAGGACCCCTCAATTTAGTCTTTGCCAACCAATTTAAACATATAACCCGCGTGAAATTAAGGTTTTTTTATCGTACAAGTTGCTAACTCAGGCCCTCATGTAACGTTTTTATAAACATAGTCCAATAACTAGGGACGAATTTAACATATGGCATAGTGCCAGGGACCCCGCGCTCATATAAGACTTTTTTTGGTCTTCACCTGCATTTGGCAGGAAATATTGCAAAATGCCAAAGTGCCATGGGCCCAACTCCATGTAAATCCGGCCCTGGCAATAACATGGTTAGTAGGCATAGCCATCTATTGTACATTTTTCAATAACAATTCACCTCCACCTCGCCAGTATTTATGCAACAAAATACTTTTGAAAAAATTTAGCTACAGTAAGGGGAACGCTCATTGAACAAAATTTTGACTTGAGAGGGCATGGGCCTCCTGGCCGTATATGTAATCCTACAACTGGTTGCTTTCATGACAAAACAATAACCTCTAAGAAAAATTTTCGAGTGGATTGTTATTTGCTGCTAAAATATTGCAAGAAGCAATGTACTTTACTTCCTCCAACCTGGGCCAAATCACTCACAAAATTTAACCCCAAAATGCAAAATTTTAAACGTGTTTTGGACTTAAATTGCCAGCAAAAGAAGGACTTTACAACTTAACTTTTTCAATTGACTTTCAAATGTTAAAAATTTAGTACTTTCAAATGGCTCTGAATACGTGCGAAATGTGATCCAATGGTGTTAGAACAGCTTTTTTTCAAAAAAAGTTATGAAAAATCGCTCAGCAGCTGGGAGCTTTGCCCCCAGACCCCCTTCAATGATCTGTTTGAATTAGAGTACACTTGTTTCCTCAACGCGTCTTCCAATTTAGATATTTTTTAGATTTTAAATATTGGTTTAAGCCCTCCCTCTTGAACGAGTTCCTAGTTAAGTGCCAACAACAGGTTACGGCTTCTGATCTTGCATTCTATGATATCTTTGCCCCACAAAAAACTCCTCTTTCGAAGTTTCTGATGACGTCATTGCGTGTGATTTGTGGTTTGGGCCCCCCCTCAATCAAAAATCCTGGCTATGCCTAGGCATGTTACCATAACAATCGCGCACAAAAATTTGATTCTCGAAATAGAATACACGTATTGTGCAAATTCAGTGTTTTTGCCTAGAAGTACATCTTACAAACTTTTTTCCAAAGGTAAACAGCTTCAAAACTTCTTGTGCCTATTTTTTTTTTGGGCAAGTTGAAATTCCCTCGGGCAAGTAGACATTTGATATCACTTGCCCACCGGGCAAGTTGTTAAAAAAGTTAATTTCTACCCCTGAGTTAGACATAACTCGAGTTTCACACATGCCACAAGGATCATTCTTACTGTCCATCGTTTCTTCCTCTATCTATCCCACTCACCATCTACTTTGTCTTTCGAAGATTGACTCTCATTCCTTTGCTTTCAAACGCCTCTCTCCATTCATCAAAGTTCTCCTTCAGTTCTTCCATAGTTTCCCCGATTAGGACCAAATCGTCTGCATAAAGAATTTGCTTCATCCAACCTTTCCTTGCATTTTTCGTTACTTCATCTATCATCATTGCAAACAACAAAGGTGACAACTCAGATCCTTGGAGTACACCAACTTTCACAGAAAACTCTTCTGACATGCCCGATCCAACTCTTAAACTTTCGTTTCTGCTCCTTCATGAAGACTCATCACCGTCTTGACCAGGATTTCATGCAAACCTTTCTTTCTCATAGCCCATTGCATCACTCTTCTTGGTACTCTGTCAAATGCCTTTTCCAAATCAATAAAACACATGCACATTCTTTTGTCTTTTGCTTGGTGTTTTTCTTGCAACCTTGGTACTAAGAATAAGGCATCGGTTTTCCCTTTCCAGGCATAAAATCAAAGTGTGCTTTATCAAAATCAACTAACGCTCTTTTTTCCTTAAAAATTGGCACCACAAAGTTGGTTTTCATTCATCAGGATTCCCTTACCATCCAAAACTCATTGGCAAAGCTGTAACATCACTTCCTCTGCAATTCTGCCACCTGCAACAATCATCTCTGTTGTTACTTCAGAGAGCCCCGCAGCCTTGGGATCATGTCTTTTTGGCGCCACCATTTCGGCACCACCTATTTCATTGCCAGTCGTTTTTGGCACAGATCATTTTGGTGCCAGTTCGGTGCTCTTTGACAGTTCAGTTATTTAGGATTAGGATCAGGATTTGGGTTAATCAAAAAGCACCAAAATGGCACCGATTATTGGTGCCGAAAAGGTCAGCGCCAAAATGGTCGCGCTGAAAAGTTGTGGACCCTTCATAATTCTCTCTATATGTTCCTTCCATATTTTACTTCGATCTTCTTGACTGAAACCAATTCTTCCATCTCTAAAACAGAAACTGATTTTTTTGTTGCTCAAAAAACAAACATGATGTCACAAAAAACGCACAATGGCAATGTAACAGCAAATTCTAATTTGGCAACGAGCACCTGCAAAGAGACGTAGTCTTCAAGTCGAGCAGTAGCCAAGTCAATATTGTGTCTAAACAAGTGTATTAACCAATTTTGTTATAGCTCAATTAATTAATAGCTTTATACAATGAAAAGCTAAAAATTAACTCAGGATAAAAACAAGGTGTAATGCACAGATATAAAAGTATAGGCAGACTGATTTCAGCATTTTCAATACTTGTAAACTTACAGCAATAAACAATTTAAATAGTAATAGGCTGAGTAACATAAAATAGACTCATTTATAACCAATATTAGTTAGAATATATGAAATAAATCGTAAATAGAATCCATAAATGGTAAAAGAATAAATTGTATTGTGAACAAATGATCAACAAACAATATTAACATAAGTTTAATCTCGTTTATATTTCTCTAGCAAATTTCTGAAACGGGATAAAAAAATGTTATTGTTGGAAGTTTGGCAAGTTGAACGAGATGAAACATTCATTGTACAAGAAAAATACGTATCAAATTATTTGGTGTTTTTTTACGTATAAATTGTGTAATCTTAGGAGTTTCAGATGTTAACAGATCCTTAATCTTTAGGACTTTAAATTTGTAGTAATTTTGTGACATCTTCTTTCTTCATTGCCCGCTTTTCCGTGAGGGTTGCGGGGGCAGTAGCTCAAGATTGAGCCGCCACACCTCACGGTCATCCATCACCTCCATCATTTCGCTTATCTCTAATACATGTTTTAGAAATTACATGCAATGCTTTGTTTTGTAGTGTTTGTGAGTTTGTGAAATGTATTTTGTGTGTGGAAGCCCATACAGGCAAGGCATAAAAGGAAATGGGAATGAACTAGCGAAAAATGTAAAGTTAATAAAGTATTGTGTGAAAGATATAATAATACCTTAGTTTTGCAATAACACCAACAGACTGAGCAATTTTACTTTTCAAGATTAGTAATATAAGTTTTGAATGATAGTTGATTGTCAATGGTTATTCCTATGTATTTAGCAGTATTCTAAGAGCATGCAGTTTCACTATTGAAGACATAAGATAGGGTATCATTATTATTGCGCATATTGGGAAATATGTGGAAAGTACTAGAAAGTGACATGACTGCCAGAGGTTTGCAAAGGTTGGATGCGAAAGATGGCGACTAGGCTGCAAAAACCAGCTGACCTCTGCTGGGCTCCAGAAATAGAAGGAAGCACATTCCTGGAGCAAAATGATGATGATGATTGGGAAATATGTTTAAAGCAATAGTTTTATTAGCATTTACTACCAAATTATTAGGTGTCATCCTCTGGTTAATATTGGCAAGCTCTGTATTTGTTAAGGCTTGCATTTCAGTCAAATTGTTGCTATCAATTGAAAGGGCAGTATCATCAGCAAAAAATCGAGGTACTGTTTCCAGATAGAGGATAGGTCATTCACATGAAGCAGAAAGAGTAGGGGGCCCAAGTATAGATCCTTGCGGAATTCCATATTCAATATTTTTTTCAGATGACTTATGGTTATTAATCAGCACATACTGTTTTCTGTCATTTAAGTAAGACTTTTACAAATTAGCAACACCACGAATACAATAATAATCGAGTTTTTTCAGCAATTTATTGTGCAACACTGAATCAAATGCTTTTTAATATCCAAAAATATTGTAGTTGAAAAGTTTTTATCTATGTTATCACGACATGACATAATGATATCCAAGATTGCATGAATAGTGGAACGATTATGTATAAAACCATGTTGAGTAGGAACAGTAGTGTTATTATGAGTAAAACATGATAAGAGTCTATTACAAATCAATCGTTCAAGTTCGAGATGTGGAAGCAGTTAAATTTTTAATGCTTCCGCTTCCAGCTCCTCTTGAAGTTTTATGCTTTCGAGTTCACTTCCGCTTCCTCACCTTGAAATTTTTTGCTCCCACATCCAGTCTTTTTCATCAAAGTGCTTCTGCTTCCACAAAAATTTAACCACTTTCACTGCTTCCAGCTTCTGCTTGCACACCCCTGCTCTGTATGACACAGTTAATTGTTTTTAGTTTGAAAAAAAAAAACATGCAAGTTTTTATTATACAGTAGCTCAGCATGTTGTAACAAAGTAACCAAGATCTAGCAATCATGGCCAATGCACTGCAATACTTTAATTGTGATCAATAAAAGACAACTTTTAATCAAGAAAGAATTAATTTGTTCCCCTTGATTCTCTAATAAAATTTAGGAAGTTTTTTTTGCTAATTCTAGCTCAAATTTAACCTAAACTCAAATCTTTTACCTACTCTAAGCTAGCTTTAAATCCAGCTCTGACTAACCCAAACTTAAACCCTAACCTTGACACTTAAAAAAGTACATAAAAAGAATAAGATTGAAAAATTATAAAAATTTAGGATCAGCCAGCCTTAGCCCTGGCTCTGAGCGGAATACTGCTAGGGCTATAGGCCTAAGCATAGTTTTTTTTGTACTGGTAACTAAACTGCAGTATCTCCTAGTGTAAGGTATCATCCCTCTTTCCTACTAACCAGTAACAGTAGGTTCTTAGTTACCGGTAAGTAACTTTCAATTTGTAACAATTGCGACTGGCTAAGTACAAGGTTTCATAAACTACAGGTGACACTACTAGGCTTACTTGGCAGTGCCACTTGTGAGCACATGGAGCAGTCAAGGTAAACTAAGAAGGAGCCTATCATAACCACATTGTGGCCACTGTTGACCACAATAAATTTTCTAACCCTGATGCCATGGCAGTATTGGTGGTATACCACACCCATGATCTCTCACAAAGACTGTGTGCTCATGGCTCTCTAATAATTACGCTAATTTCAGGCAGCACAAACGTTAAAAATTATGGCAATGACTAAAGTGGAAAATTTGCACACATTTTTATGTACCTAGAAATAATATTATTATTGTTACATTTTACCCCAACAATTGTAGTCCGTTCAAAAATCTGGAAGCGCCTGATTTTGAAAAAATTGCTTCTGCTACCAGCTCCTTTACAACACTTTCGCTTTCGCTTCTAACCTCTTTCATCAAAGTGCTTTCGCTTTCACAAAAAATTAACCGCTTCTACTTCCAGCTTTCGCTTCCACATCCCTGGTTCAAATCGCTTAGAAAGAGATGGTAGGAGCGAAATCGGATGATAGTTGGTCAACATATTAATGGGTCCTTTTTAGAAAACTGGCACTACTTTTGCAAGTTTTAGTTTGTTTGGAAATATGCCATTAGTAAAACAAGAGTTTATCAACATTGATAAGGGTGAAGCAATTATTTGAGGAGCCATTTGTAAAAAAAAGGGAAGAATATCATCATTACCACTGGCTTTATTCAGCTTCAGAGAATCAATTGCTGTAAAGACTTCTTGCGGTGTAGTGGATAGCATATACGAGGTCTGTTCAAAAAGTTCGTAGACTGAAGTCATAACACAAAATGTACTTTCTACAGCAGTTACAGGTCTGGGTCTCCTTCAAAGTACTCTCCTTTCCAACACACACACTTACCCCAGCGGTATTTCCACTTGCGGAAGCAGTCTAGGTACGCTTCTTTTTTAATGCCCTTGAGCTCCTTTGTCGCATTTGCCTTAATCTCTGAAATGGTCTCAAATCTTCTTCCTTTCAAAGGTCTTTTGAGCATGGGGAACAAAAAGAAATCACATGGAGCAAGGTCAGGTGAGTAAGGGAGGTGGGGAAGAACAGTGATAGAATGTTTGGCCAAAAACTCACGAGTTCTGAGGGCTGAATGGGCTGGAGCATTGTCATGATGGAAAAACTAGTCACCACTCCTCCACAATTCTGGCCTTTTTCGTCGGATGGCATCCCTCAGACGTTTCAAAACTTCAATGTAGTAGGTCTGGTTCACTGTGGAGCCTTCAGGAAGGTACTCGTGGTGGACAACTCCACTAGCATCAAAAAAAAATGTGAGCAGCACCTTGATTTTGGATCGAACTTGGCGAGCTTTTTTGGGTCTGGGGGATGTTTTGCTCGTCCACTGTGAAGATTAGACCTTTGTTTCCACGTCATAACCATAAACCCTTGACTCATCACAGGGTTGCCACATCCTGGAAAAGTCCTGGAAAGTCCTGGATTTTTTTTTCTGTCCTGGAAAGTCCTTGAATTTTGTTTATAAGTCCTGGAAAGTCCTGGAAAAAGTTTGGAAAGTTTTCCCGTGCTTTACCAGGACAGAATGTGAAGTTTTTTTTGTTGTGATAACTGGTACCTTGTAGTTGCACAAAGGTATTGTTGAAATAATTTGCATTATGAAGGTCTGTAGTATTGTTGAAATAAATTGCATTGTGAAATAAAAGGGTAAATTTAAACGTTTATTTTGTTAAAAGACAGAGCTTATTTTTATGCTGGCGCACACATAAAAAAGTCGCTATCCTAGCCATAACCCAACCCTAAATCTAACCCTAACTTTATCGCAAGCTCCAATCCTAACATTAATCTTAAACCTGTATAAACCTAATGTGGGGCTACCATATGTTTTCTTTTAAGAGGATTTGTCGTCTTTTTCTGTAGGACACCAAAAAAGTAGCCAAATGTTTTCTGTTTTTAGTGCTCAGCACTGAAAGGTGGGGTTCGAAGACCAAACCGACCAAAATCGATATACTTCCATCCACACTCGCGTTCAGCTCCCGCCGACCTTAATACAACCCTACTGACAGCAGATCTTTTTTTTGAGATCACCATTTTCATAGGGAAGAATTGGTGCAAAAACAAGTGGTCTGCAAAGAAAAAAACGGTCTTCAGTTTTTGAATTTTCTCTTGGAAAATTGTGTTCTCCAAAATAAAAAAGTCTTTAGTCAGTCCAGTTGGCCGGTATATACCTTCAGCGTGTTTGGTCGTTTGGGCTTCGATTTTCGAAACTGTCCTCTTTTTGGTCTATGAAAATATGGCACCCCTACCCAAACGATAATTTAAAAAAATAGAAGAGAGTAAATGAGTGCCTATTCTTCTGCTCTTTGCTCTCTTATTTTCTTTAAGCAGTTTTTGCTTATTCGCCAGTGTATATATAAGCACTTTCTTGTTGAAATGCCAAAATTTGCACTTTGCGGTGCAGTATGTATAAATTATTAAATATTAATAGGAAGAGTGAATTTATGAACAGTAATTTATTGCAATGCGATTCTCTAGTAGCAGTATTACTGCTAGCAGCAGAAGTGTAGATGGCTGTAGGCCCTCCATTGGCTTGTTGGCTAAACACAATAAAAAATGTAACAATTTTCTCCCTGCGAGTATACTTTTGAGGCAGTTTTTTGCAGTAATATGGACTCCAAAGTAATTTAAAGCCACTTTGAAACAGCATTTAGGGGGGGCTAATGATGGTCAAAAATAAAATCAGCAACAACTGACAAAAATGGCTAAAAATAAACAATCAATTTGATCGCATAATGCAAAATACTTAAATTAGGCTTTCTAAAAAAATTGTAAAGTGTCTATTCAGTATTTCATTTAGTTAATTATCAGTCATGTTTTTCAAATCTTCTTTCATTAGCCCCTTCTCCTAAATTATCTAGCGTTATAAAATGCAGACGACTTAAATTAATACTTGAGAGTTTTTTCAAAGGAAGCGCCCATTTGCACTTTAGGGTGCTTTGCTTATAGAGAAAAAGAGAGCAAGAGTGGTGGTCATTTATGCTTTTTCAAAAATTGTTATAGTTAGGGTGAGTGCCCATTTACGCTTTTTTAAAAAATTATTATGGTTAGGGTTTGGGTTTGGATTTTGAGTTTGGGTTAGAATTAACATTAAGGTTATAGGTAGGATTACAGTTAGATATGTTATGTTTAGGGTTGGGGTTAGGGCTAGAAGAGCGATTTTATATTTGTGCGCTGGTGCAAATAAGCTCAGCTTTTTTCCAATGAAAGGATTTTATGGTTTACATGCTTGAAATAAAGCTAGGACAAAAGTTTTACCATTACCATCACCCACATACTTTAGCCCATTTATAAAACCAGTTCAATCATGCTTTGGCAGTGCTAATTTCTGCGCTTCATTTAAAATGCATTAATTTTACCAAACTGGGCCTAAGATTAAGTTATTATGGAAAAATTATGTACGGTAGTCTTTTGTGCTGGGGGCTTTGACTTCGGGGCTCAGACTCCCACTGGCCTCCAGCAGCTGGCAACTCCGTTCCCATACCCCAAGCCAAGCCCTCCCATTGCAGATTTCTGGCTATAAACCTGGCTAGTAGTCAGTGCTAGAAATCCAAATGCGTGGCATTAAAATTTTCTTTAATGACAAGTACAAAAAGTGGGTGCATAAAAGAGTGATAGTGAAAATTAAATTTTAAGTCCTGTAAAAAAACTTGCACAGTCCTGGAAAAGTCCTGGAAAATCATCTAAAAAAGTCCTGGAAAGTCCTGGAATTTGATTTTGCAGTTTCTGTGGCAACCCTGTCATCACCTGTTATGATCTTTGACAAGAATTCTTTATCATTTTCTGAGTGATCAAGCAAATCCTGACAGACTTGAACACGATGAGCTTGTTGATCAGTTGTCATCAGATGTGGCACAAATTTTGCAGCAACGCAATGCATCTTTAATTCTTCCATCAAAATGTGGTGACAAGAGCCTACCGAGATCCCACATTCTTCAGCAAGCTCTCTTACAGTCAGACGTCGATTTGCTCGCACCAGAGTTTTGATTTCATCAATGTGTGGGTCATCAGTTGATGTGGAAGGACGTCCAGAACGCTCATCATCTTGAACAGACAGCCAACCATTCTTGAAACGTTTATGCCACCTGAAGCATGTCGCTCGCTTCATGGCAACATCACCGTAAGCCGTGTTAGCATGGCAAACGTTTTCGTAGTAGATTTTCCCAGCTTGACACAAAATTTCACAGCAAATTGTTGCTCTTTCAAGTTATTCTGTTTGAAAAAAATTTGTAAAACTTAAAATCTGACAAACTAAAAAACTACCCTTAACTTACTGTTACTGAACATAACCAGCGCTAAAATAAAGATATCTGCGATCAGAAAATGGCGTCATAATCAGCTGATTTCTGTGAACCTAGCGACAACAAGCGAATGCACCTGGAACAAATGAGAGCTGCGCAGTTCAAACAGTCTACGAACTTTTTGAACAGACCTCGTAAATGGAAGATATGCAGGGAGTTTTTAGGTCAGAAAATTTTTGGAGTTATGGTCAAGGAAGCTTTTTGCTAACGATTTTCCAACTCTAGTAAAGTGGTCATTAAATTCTTCAGCTATTTTTGTGGGGTCAGTTGTTGAAGCATTGTTAACAGAGACACAGTTAGGCACCTTGAAAGCAGATTTTGAAGGCAATAGGCTTTGCTAAATATTCCATGTTTATTTAAGATTATTATGATATTCGCCAAGCTTTTGATGGTAATAAAGTTTCTTTGCAATGGTTTTGTTTTAAGTGAAACGTTCCACCCTAAAAAAACCAACCCATATGACTTAATAAAGAATAAAAATTAACTTATTTGCAATATGTACATTTTTTTTCGAATCAGTGTTAGGAGTAAGACAACACAAATGTATGATAATTTAAAAAAAAAAACTGAGCATGTTTTTAGGCCTTTAGCTACATTAGCTAAGGATGTTGTCTTTAAAAATGAAAAGTATTACAGCCATCAGCCTCTCGGGCTTATATGAAATTATACTATGCCACAAAAATCTATTACTGTACTACCTAAAACCGATTGTCACCCCAATGGGGCATTATCAATTAAACAGTTAAATCTTATTCAAATAACATATCATCGAAAACGTGGTCTCAAACAAATCATAAGCAATGTAGATACACATTATTTACATCATTCCAATATGCATGTTTTGGACTGATTTTTCAAATAGATGTTAGCTTGTTGAGTTTCTTAATTCAGTTTTAGGTAGGCACCTGAAGTTGCTTCAGCTTGAAATTACACCCAGCATGTGTGAAGACTGACAATTTTGAATCTCCTGTTCAGCACTATTTTCACGCTATGAATAACGTTTTGAAAATAACTTTGAGAAAGTTAATGGATTCCTGAGTTTTGCTCCATTTTTAGCTCATCAGCACAGTTAGAAGAATATCTAAGGTATTAACATCTTAAACTGGCATCTGCTTAGAAATCAATATTTTTGACAGAAAGTTAGTGTTACTTTTCAAAACATAACAATTTGTCTTGGTATTAAAATGTTAATTTTGCCAAAGTGTGCTTTATCAAACCCAAACCTTGATGCAGTTTTTAGGAACAACTTAGATGAGGTTGGGGCAGTAGCGGCTCGTGACCTGAAAAGTTGGGGGTGCTGCAAATAAGGTTACTTTAAACTGACTAGGTTAATTGTAGTTTGTATCACGGATGTGGAAGCTGCAGTTTTTGAATCGTTTCGCTCTCATTGCTTCTTTAAAATTTTTTTTAGTAAGAGTTTTTTAAAAATTTGTCGAGCTTAAACGATTTTATGCTATGATCATCTCAATAGAAACATAATGTGAAACCACATTGTGAAATTAGTTTGTCATTGCAAGGATCTGAGTGTAGCCATAGTCAGGAATTTGATTAGGGGTGCTCAAAATCAAAATGTCCGATCACTTAGTCTTGTGCTAAAATAAAGAGCGATTGCTTATTGGAGTTTTGGTATGGATTTCGAATAACTTGGAATAATAATGTTTTACTTGCATCTGCTGTTGCAGGTAATTCTTCACATGACAATAGTTAATTAGACCTGCTGGGATTATATCTCACAATCGCAGAATTTTTTAGTATTTTTTTAATGCGTCTTTGCTCCAAATTTCTACACAGCAGCGTGTATTTTTTAAGACTGCAAGATAAAAAACACTGCGAAAATTTTAAGGTTATTTGTACCATATGATTATAATTCTTTTTAATGTAGCAAAAGTACTCTGCTATAAGACATGTGTTATATATAAGATATCTTGTTTAAAAAGTTCTATAATATTATATTTTGTTTAAGAGCCATTGTGAAGCTTTTCCCTGTCTACTTTTTAACGAATATTATATTGTCACTGTGAGAAAAATTAAATCTTGAAACTGGAAACTTTATTTACATATGTAGATCAGTGAATGCTATGTTATATCAAAATATGTTCTTAAATTTTTTTGAAAGATCAGTAAGCCCCCCAAATTTTTAATAAAATTTTTTAAATCTTACGACTAAAACAGCGAAATGTTAAACATTTTTAGATTTGAAAATAAGTTGGTAGGCTGCATGGTTCATCAAGTTGGTAGGCTGAATTAATAGGTCTAGTGAACCACAAAGTTTTAAAAAAGTTTCTTTGCAAATCTTGTACTAAAAATTTTCTCATATATTTTGCAAAAAACTGCACTACATTCAAGTTTTTGACATGTAGTATGAAAGGCCAAATTGGATGCTGTACCCTTTTACCTCTACCAGCTTCTGCTTTCCCCAAAATTTGCCGCTTTCAGCTTCTGCGTTTGCATCCCTGGTTTGTGTAGATAAGCTATTGCCATGAAATAGACTGATAAGCATATTTTAAGCAGTTTTTCGTTACATTTTTGAAAAGTTTTCCAGCGCTTTTATCTGTTTATTGAAACAAATATGCTACACGAGTGAGTTTTACAGTACAAGCAAAAGGCCATATTATAGGGCCTCTATACTTGATTCTGCTGATAAGAAAAGACACATATGCTTGCTTCCATGTGTTAGTCTACATTGAATGAGAATCAGAAAGCTAAAAACAGAATTCAGACAATCTTGAAACAGAGTTGCCACAGGCTCTTCCCCAGAAACGCAAGTAAGCAGTTCGACACAAAAAATATAAAACAAACATACAACAGAAAACAGCTCACAAAATATAAACAACAGAGCTTAAATTTAGAATTACATTTGTTTTGTGGGCTACCGCGTTTGCACAAGCGAGTCAAAGTATCTGGCTGCTTAACAAGGTCAACATACGCAGGTTTCAAGCGATCCATTGACACAATTTTTGAAGCATTTGCAATCTCAATTGGGAGAAAATTTTTTAAGCAGTATGAATTGAAATCACGTGAAAGAACAAGAAACTTTTGGGAAATTGGCGCTTCCAAATCTCGCATTTACGTAGTAAACACTGTGACCCAAATTTTCCAATGTTGCTTGCCAGCAGTAATTGAAACTTCCGAAGTTGATATTTTAAAAACTATTTGCTTGCAATTCAGTTTTTTTTACCGAGTACATCGTTTTGTCATGTATTTTGATTGATGGTTGATTGTGACAAATTGCCAAAAAAAATGTGATAAGTTAAATCTCCTCCATATTAATCAATTTTTATCATAAACTTGTCTCTCATAATAATTGATTCCAATCATAAAACGTGAAAGCATAATAAAAATTTGTAGTATGGCTGGGTCTAATCAGTTTCAATGATCAATTATGCTTTGGTGTTGAGGTTGTACACTTGCACGATATTAAGTGATCTGAGGGAATCTTGTCCAAGTCTTTATAACATCACCAAATGGAATAGCATTGAATTCACATAAGCGGTCAGGCCTGCCATTACATTAAGATTTCTCATACGATCTGAAAAAGGAAATACCGGTAATCATTGCTTTGGCAAGCTATAGTACTGCAAAGAGATATCAAACAAATGCATTTCTTGCAAAGTACTGTAATAACCCAATGCTACCTACTTATGTAGCATAGTAACTTAACTAACTGTATTAAACAAAAAACCTGTCAGAAAATCACTGACTTGACACACTCAACTCCACGAAATTCCAAAACTGCTATTAAATAAGAATCAACATTTGATTGGGTATCACCATTTTTTAAACAAAATTAAGTATCTTTGTATAACTTGTAAATTTAAATATTTTTAGGTCAATGCAATTACCTTCGACTAACTCTTTGCTATGAATATCTGAACATGATTTAAGCACGTTTTTGTTTAGTATATGCTTTCATGCTCAGTGCTTGTTAGGCTCTAACATGCTGCAACATAGTTATCTCAATAAAAATATCAAATTTTAGTTCTGACTCATGCATTGCTTATTAGTTAACTTAGAAAATTATTAAAATTAGTATTACTCCACTGTTACAAACGATAAAGTCTTTCTAACCCGGTCTTGTGATATGTGTCAGTTTGCCAAATCGTTTCTCGTTAAAGCTTAATTCTTAAATTTGAATATCTGCCAAGACTTGCCAATCCGAACCATTTTGTGTTTTCTCCACGGGACGATGCGGAGTATAACTTCAATAACGTATAGGAGAGCTATGCCAAACTCTACCAATCTCTTTTTCCTTCTCACAACTGAGCACTTGATTTTCTTGATTTTTTAATGGAATTTATTATTGTATTGAATTACAGAAAAATACAGAAAAAACAAAGTAGTCTCAAAATACGATGTAAGGGCCAATTCAGGGCCTTTCTTCCAATCTACAAGACTGTCCCCTCACAGTCAATAGTGAAATCCATAAAACAAGAACGAAGAGGAAGAGAGGGGGTAAGGGATTGCAAAACGCAATTTACCCAAGTTAAGCAGTATTTAACACGTATCACCAAAAACTGACACTGTTCACTTCACTCATATTTGTCACTACTGAGCTATCACGCTCCAAGCAGGTTTAAATAGTTCCAAGTAGTAAAAAACACGTGGCATCGCCTATTGTCTAGCATCAAAGGCCAGAAATTAACAAACAAGGCTGTCAGCTGCTAGTCTACAGCTGCCAGTCTACACAAATAATGCACAAAAAGAACACAACGATTCTAAATACAGTCTAATTAGCCTTTGAAGGTCATTGAAGATGAGCTAATTAGCAAGTTATTTTTAACAAAGGACAATAATTACTCATTAATTTAACTTAAACACCGATTAGACAATGACAAATAATCTTTTCGATTTAAGTCATAAGATTGCGAAATCCAATAATTAATCAAACACAAATGCACAAGCAAAGATTTAAATTGGGTCTTCAGTCATTAGTTGAAAGCAGGGCAGATTATTTTTAATGATTTTAACATCCACTTTATTACTGCAACAACAATATTACATGTTATTATCCAACAGTACAGAAAACCATTTTTATAAGTTCATTTTCAATATAATAAGCAAATAAGTGCTAAGAAAGCTTTCTCATATTTCAACCAGTTCTTATTAACATTATTATTAACCCATTTAGTTATAATTGTTATCATCTGAAGTAAATCAATCATCACTGCTAGTAAATTATTAATCAGCCCCAGCAGCCTAGATTCAGATACTTTTTTGGTTTTAGTTATTTACATAGACCAAGAACGAAAAAAAAAAAAAAAACAGATTATGTGCCCACTCAAAAAGCTGATAAAAATTGGTCTAATGGTTACACACCCTAGGTTATTCATTAACTCGACTGTGCACTGCAAAGCTGTTTTACAGTATCAAATGTATTAACCTTCAGTAATTCCTAACGTGGGTCTAACTTATTGCAGTATTTAAGTGCAGATTATAACGTTTTTTTGTTATTAAATCCCCACCTTAACTAGTTTAAAATTTGACTTAAATTACAAGAGAAGAGTTTAAATTCAACTGATTCAAAAAAGTGCTTGAAAGCATTGGCAAAAGCATTTATCATAGCACTAACACAGTACAAGTCACATATAAAAATTAAAAACTCTACAAACTGTTTCATCTGTAATCGAGATCATCAGAAACGTATTATTATATTCAATGAATTGATCCTGATTAGTGATTATCAGAGTATGGGTGAAACAGTCTGTGGGGTTTTAAATATTTAATGTTTATATGCGGCATGTACTGTGTAATGGTTTGACTTAAATTATATCATGCTTTGTTGGGATTTCAATCCAATTTAATCTGCACTGAAATCATAGGCTAACACATATCAACTCATAAAAACAATTTCTGTTTTATCTGTTTCTTAGTTATTCTCAAGCCAGCATGACAAGTCTAGTCAGAAATTGACCTGGATTATTATTTTTTTTTAACTTATTTTCATGCACTGTTGAGTGTGTTGGCACTACTTTGAAGTCACACCCTGCAACCCTTTTAGAGTTGCTTTAAATCACTTTATTTTGCATTATAAGAGGGGTTTAGACCGCAAAAATGCAGACTTATTGAAATGAGATAGCATGTAGGGAACTTTGCTGATTCAGTATTCATTCATCTCCTACAAATCAGAAATACATCTTGCACTCCTGCTTTATGTAGCCAAAATTATTCAACTATAGACTACCAAACAAGCATATGACACCACTAGAGTATCAATAGCTAAGCTGCCAGAACCTAAACCTAGTCTACATGCCAATCTGCAATAGCTTAGCTTAAATGAGAGTGTGGAAGATAGCTGACTAGGCCTACAAACCTGCTAGGGACTAATTTAACTGTATAGTAACCTGGGGGGACATGACAGAACGTGCTAGCGAGCTCGTAAAGGCCATTCTCGCTCGCTAAAAAGCGCTAACGAACAAAAAATCTTTGTAGACAAACTGCCCTTTCTGAGCCATCTCGCCCAACACACATTGAAATAGTTCGCTTGAATTTCTTTGCAAGATGTTCATAACTTGTGTTAGTACGTAATAAATATCTCATTGTGACGTCAGATGCATTTCTACTTCAAAATAATGCGTTTAAGCGTAATGTATGTACTACGTTGTTATGGAAAAAGATACCATAACCTATGCGTTATTATTCTATGCAAGCAAATTCCTCAACTGATGATAATTAGTGAATGAACGACAGAAATTAATTATATTTTTGGATCAATGTGAAATAAGAATAACTTTTTCCATTCTACAACTTTTTTAAACGACTTAAAGCACCCTTGAGGTTGTTGGTGGGTAAACTCATATGTTAACAGTAACTATAGGTCTTTAGATTTCAAATTTTTTCAAAAGTGAGCTAGTCGAAGTACATTCTTTATTTTTAGAACTGGTAGATCTTGAGTCGAGACTGGCTGTTTTTAATTTTTTGCCAATGTTCAGTCTCATTTGTTCTTGATTTCGTAAAACTTTTGAGAGCATCGATGTCAATTTTAGCAGGCATGTTTGAAACACTTTTTAATTTCTATTGCTCTGTCTGCTTAAGGGAAGGCTTTTTTCTTGCTTTTGCAGCATCGTAAAATTGCAAAAGCAAAAAAGCAAGCTTTTTTTGAAGTTGAACAACTGCCAAAAAATTTTCTCAATTGGTTACGCAGGGCAACAGACCTTTATGATCTTGAATAGTTGCAATTTTGCTTGCAAATACAAAAAAATCACTGAAATTTTATCGCTTTAAATTAGCACAAATTTTAGTTTCTTTGATTAGTTTGATTTTTTTTTTTTTGTTTGTTTTTGGTTTATTTTGCTGCCGAGGCTGGCATTGTTTTTAATTTGTTCTTAAATTTTGAGCAAAAATGAGCCTCGTGTTTTAGAAAATCGTTCTTATAAACGGAGTGTATTGCTATTTTTGTCAACTGGCACTACCTAACATTTCTTATTATCAGTCGAAACAGCAAGTGGTTCTCAATGCAATTTGTTTTTTTTAGCAGTCTGATAGCAAACATGGTGACGATTTTAATTAATTTTCAGCAAAAATTTGCGTTGGTCAGAAGTTTTCAACATTTCGCCATTAAATTCTGAACGAAAAAGATTTCTTGCACGCTTAAAGAGTGCTTCAAGATCCTCTTTAAGTTGGCGAGGAAAATGTGACGTTTTTTTACTCAAACTGCTTTCCGCAATCGCTCAAAGCAAGTTTGCAAGAAAGAATGACATAACGGATTTCGAAAGGCTTTACATACACGTGCAAAAATGACCTCTTACGTTTAGCGAGTATTTCGTTCGGTAGCGCCTCTTAAAAAAAACTCGTTAATTAAAGCGAACGAGGAAATTTCTGTCATGTGGACCCTGATATAATAGCCAAACAGTAAACTAGCAAACTTATCAAATTCATTCATGATTCCTTTCTTTGGCCTACCACCTTATCTGTCTAGACAATGTTATTGGTACATAAAAACCAGGGATAGCCTATGTTTTTATACACAGAATCCCTAATAAAAACAGTCGTTTTGAACAGGTCTAATTTCACAAACTGCTTAAATTCAATTTTTAGCGTTAGGAACTAGGCCTACCATACAAAGCTATCCTAGGCTCTGGCTGCCTAGCTATCTTGATAAACATAAATAGGACTAGCCTATGCAATAACAAAGACAATTATAGGACAGATTTAGGAATTAGCCAAAGCTTAATGAATCTGTAATTACATGTAAAATTTTTTCACACAGAAATCCTAGTCTGGGTGTAGGCGTAGCCTACTCAATTACGGTACAGCTTTTGACAAAGAAATCCTTGTCCACCTGTCCTCTAAGCTAACAATTTTAACTGAGTTGGTCATTACGTAAACCTAACCCACGAAATCTTATTCAAGAATCAGTCATACAACCTCGTATTTTAGGTCAAGTTTTTAAATTAAGTTGGTTGGAGCTGCCAAGAAAGCAACACTAACTGCAGTAATGAGTACAAACTCAAAAATTCCCCTTTTTCAAAAGCTTCTTGTGTTAATTTATGATCTAAAGGAAGAGCTGCAAAACCAGCAGCACAGCTGGCAGTGTTGCCATGTTGTTGAATGGACTGCATATTCCGTTTTTGATTTTTTCTGTTTTTTTTCCAACGATTGAGCGAAATGAATTAAAATTTTTACATTTTTTCTTTTTTAAACAAAAAATTGAAAAAAATAAAGTTTGTTTTTTGGTCGAGGGTGCTGCAGCACCGCAGCACATAACGGCGATCCATGGGTTGGGGTGACAATGCTGCTACATTATCCGACAAAAAAATTCAAACCAGATTGAGAAAATTGAAATAAATTAATTTAGTACAGAAACATATCAGAATGACTGCCAATGTAGTCAGAACGACTACCAATTTAGCTTGTAGTAGGTTCACTAACTCAAAATTTAAATACTTGTACAAAAGTTTACCTGTAATCTGCTGCATAGCCTGCAGTGATCATTTTATCCTTTCAATAACTAATAAATCAGTATAAAGAGGCTAGCTCACAGCCATGTTACCAAACTGTCATAACTAGATTCAAGTTAATAAAGATACATCATAAAAAAGCAATAAAACTTTCTAATTTCACCATTGTCACCTCATACTAAAATTTTTTCCTAAAAATTGATTTGGTAACATATTACTGTAAATTAATATATTGCATAATATAAAAATTTACAGCAATGCAGTAATTTTGTGCTCTGTTGTGAAATTATGCCAGAATCAAAATAAGCTTAAATTTGATCACAATTTAATCTACTCCAAAAGCATCCCCAGGTTTGAATTAGTTTCAAGTTTATTAAATAGCACTGCACAAGTCAAAAAAAAAAGTCAACTTTGCCAGTAAACTTAAACTAAACAAATATGAACAAGATAATATCGACAAGAGCAGCGACAGAGAAGCTACTTAAGGACTGTGAGGTCTTTGAGACAGTAGCCATCTCTGTTCATCATGAAAAGATGACTTTAAATTCTGAGATAGTCGAGGGTAAGAAGAGGAAAAATAACGGGCAACAAAAGAATCCAAGGTGCTAATGTTAGCTACTATGAATCAACCAGTATGAAGAATAACAACATCCCCGCCGTCTGCTAAAGCCACAGGAACCATGCAACAAAAAGCGCATCCACTACGTTTTAGTAGTTTATTTGTTAGTTTATTTTATTTTTGTTTGAAAAGACGATACTTCAGTACATCAATTTTCAGACACAAAATAAATCGGCATGTCTTTCTGGTGAAAGGCAGCGAAGTGACCTCAAGTCCAGTTCCAGTGGAATAGGCGCGGTCGTCGAGTCTGCAGCCTCTCACAACTCTACGTTGTCGACCAAAATTTTACACTATTTTATCAATTAATAAATACGGAATCGTAAAAACACAAAAACGAACAGCACAGGTGGTGAAGACTCCAACCGGAATTACAAAAACACTGAAGAAGCAAATACACGCGGCAAAAGCACAACACACATGATAAAAGTACAATACGCATGAAGCAAAGACGAATAAGCTGTAAATCATACTGTATGTAATTTATATATATAAAAGAAAAAGAAAAAAAAAAGTCAAGAAATAACAAAACTAAAAAACGTAAGTTTGAATGTTTGATTGGTTATTTTTGATTAACATGGAGAAATTCTTTAATTTTTGTTTTTTTGAGCAATATTTTTGATATCAGCTGGTAATTTGTTCCAAATTTTAGGTCCTTGATAGCAAATTGAACGTTAAGAGTTTGATTTGTTGAAGCGAGTTAAAGAGTAATTGTCGCCAGTAACAAATCTGGTAGAATAAATAATAAACAAATCTGGTAGAATAAATAGATCAGTAAATAAAAGAAGATGAGTGAAGTAGATATGCTTCGAACATTTTTTAAAGTTTTGAAATGAGGATTTTCTTATATTACTTGGGATCGAATTCCAGATTTTAGCACCAGTTCTAAATAATAACATGTGTAAGTTTTCGTTGGTGGTAGACCTAATTGAATAAATATTTTTTGACAATGTAAGATAATTAGACAGATTTACAGGAAGATCGTTGCTGCTGTGTCTATGCACGAGTTTGGCCGTTTCATATTGAAATAACAAGCGTATAGTAAGAACATTTTTTTTAAACTAGGGAAAAGCACTATCATTCCATCCACTACAGGTCACGATTCTTATTGCTTTTTTTTGCAATCTCATTAATTTAAGTAGATACGAATGATAGATGTTACCCCATGCTAATATTCCATAATTAAGATGAGAGTGAATTAAAGCGTATTAAAGTTTAAGAAGAGCATCTTGAGGTAGAAAATGCTTTAATTTACTTGGAATTCCCACGGATCTAGAAACCTTATTTTCAAGAACTTGGATATGGTCTGAAAAAGTTAACTTAGCGTCTAGAAGTATACCAAGGTACTTTGCTTTGTTTACTGATTTAATAAGGCCGTCCGTACATTGAATATCAATGTTAATGGAGGGAAAATTGAGCTTTGGAGTAATTATTAATAAGTTTGATTTAGCAGGATTGAGTGTTAGTTTATTAGCTCGCACTCACATACTAACTCTGTTGATTTCAGAGGTGAGCGAGTTTTTCAATTGCTTTAGCGAAGGAGATGTTACCAAAAGGCAGGTGTCATCTGCAAATAACTATGGAGTTGAATCAATGCTGTTGGATATGTCATTAATATATAACAAGAATAGAAGTGGACCTAAGGTAGATCCTTGGGCTACCCCAATATTTATAGTACTTAGAGAAGAGTGAGAGTTATCAATACTAACAAATTGAGATCTGTCTTTTAAAAATGATTCAGAAAAGTCATTAACAATCCCCCTTAACCCATAATGATCAAGTTTTTGAAGAAGAATATAATGATCAACAGTGTCAAAGGCTTTGGCTAAGTCGAGTAGAACCAGTCCTGAATATAATTTCTTTTCTATATTATCATAGCAAGTAGATAGAATATCTATAATGGCATGAGAAGTAGAGTAGTTTCTTCTGAAACCGTATTGAGTTGAGAGAAGGACATTTTCATGATTTAAAAAATCAATGGTCCTAGTGTAGGCCAATTTTTCTAAAATTTTTGAGAAACATGACAGGAGGGAGATGGGGTGATAGTTAGTGACGTTAGTTTTGTCACCAGCTTTAAATATGGGAATAACTTTTGATATTTTTAGACTAGAAGGAAATATTCCAAGTGTTAGGCAAGCATTACACAACAGTGCCAGTACAGGTGCAATGACCACAGCAGCAGACCTTAAATACTTTACATCGACACTATCAGGGCCACAGCTCTTATTGGGATTGAGTAGATTAATGATATTATAAACTTCCATTGACGTAACAGGGCTAAAAAACATCGACGAGGAAACACACCTAGTTAAATACGTCCTAAATCTAGGTGAATTGCTCGCATCAACTTTGTCAGAAAGTTTTTTACCAATACTACAAAAATGATTGTTGAATTCTTCAGCGATTGCATCTGTGTTGTTGATTAAACCATTTGGTGTATTGATACAGTTTGGAAAACTAAATTTAGGTTTTTGTGGAGTCAAGGAATTGATAATGGTCCAAAATTTACGAATATCATTTCTGGAGTTAACTATTTCATCTTGAAGATATTGCTTTTTAGCATTTTTTTTTAGTTAGTTTATTAGCGAATTGTTGGTAGATACATTTTTGTTCTTCTGTTCCTTGGACATAATGCGTTTTTTTAGTTAGTTTATTAGCGAATCGTTTGTAGATACATTTTTGTTCTTCTGTTCCATTGAACATAATGCGTGATGTAGAGTTTTTGTTTTTGCTTAATTTGATCCAAAATTTCATTTGTAATCCAAGGTTTAGTCAACAATCTATGCTTTTTGCGCGATGCAGGCTGTAGCGGTGCATGCTTATCGATACACGCTTTGAAGATGCTAACAAAGGTTTTTGAAATTGATCTCGGTTTCATCGATGGTATTCAAAGTAATAGTATCTAAGAATTTAGTCATTAATCTTTGTAATTCAGCAGCGAAGTCATCTTTCTTGAAATGACTCATGTCTCTGTAGTAGATAGGTTGCTCAAAATGCTAGTTTTTTTGTTCATGTCTACCATTTGTTAGTACACATGCCATTGGATGATGGTCAGTTATATCGCTTAAGAAAATAATAGGATATATAATACTTGTTGTGTCATTGGTAATTATATGATCTATAACAGTTTGCGATGTATTGGTGATATGGGTTGGTTTATCGATTAACGAGTAGGCTCCATTGCTGGCAACCATTTGAGTAGAAGTGGAGCATTACTACAGCAGTTCATGGGGTTAACGTCAATGTTGAGGTCACTGTGAATATAGTATTTCTGAGTTTGTTTTTTTGTAAAAGTTTTTTCATTTAGCGCCGAAATAAAATCATTAACATCACCTTTTGGATGACGATAAATGATGTCGAGGTTAAAAATTTCTCGGGAGGATTTTTCAACGATTTGAAGCCAAAGGGTCTTCACAGTTGGATTGCAATAAATTTTTACCTAGAACTGTGGCAGAAAAATTTCAGAGACATAAGCTCCAACGCCGCCAGCGTTTGTATCAGAATCTACAGTGATAAGTGGAGCATATCCCGGTATAGGACACATTAGTCAAGGGATGGTTTTTAAGTTTTGTTTTGGATAAGCAGATCAAATCTGGTAGCATCGCCAGAGAATTCAACAATTCATGATTCATGAGTGCGAAATTTTTGTTCACTAGATCTGATGTTGATATGCATTAGAAAAAGCTTTTTGGTTTTTAATGAGATTGGTAAGTTAGCATTAGTTTTCATAGTATCGGCAAGCTTTGAAATTACTAGTCAAGGTATTGTGCAAAGCATTGCTCAAATCAAATTTGGTAGAAGCAGCAGAATTTGCGCAAGTCGACTTGGAATCCTGCTGCAAGTCGCCCGCAGGTGCATTGCTTCCCACGCTGGTTGTCATGTCCATTGCAAATGTAAAAGCCTCCGTAGTAGCATAGTTTCGAATAACTAAATCTATCTAAGTTTGTAACTAGGTTGTGGTCAAAATAATAAAATCAAAACACTGTATTCCATTCGCGTCACAGGTAAACTGCAGCAATTATGTAATGTTCAATTAACACAGTATTTTTTCTGTGCAACTCATGCCTATTGCATCAAGATCATAGGGAGACATTCAAGTTGACAAAGAATATGATTAATGCTGAGACGAAATAATCATTACGTAGTAAGCAAAGTATAAAACACTAATCATAATAAGTAACACTCCATCAACAGTTGATTGTTCTAACTAGCTTATAATTTAGGTTACGAGGTTAGAGTACCTTTGAGTAAATAAATGTCATTTTGGAGCAAATCTTTCTCCTTCTATATGCAAGCAATACATTCCAGCAGAAATCTTCCACAAGACTTTTTTGCCTCTGCTTTTTGCTTCATTATAATGAGGTAGTAGTTTCAGTTTTTGGATCTTCAGTTCTTGAGGCAAGTGTTCCGGTTACATAGACATACCCAGGTGACTTGGGTTTAAGGTTCAATGATTCGTTATATGCCCTTTGAATTTTTTAAGGATTGGAAAATCAAGTGTTTATCATTGGAATTCGTTAATTTAATAATTATTGGTCGAGTCACTTTGCCACCAGCAATATTGAATACTGGATGTTGCGGCAAACAGTGAACGTCAGCCAATTTGATAGTTTCTGGATTTTAAGAAGCAGAACATCCCTCATGAATCATATACTAGTTTTCCAGATTCAGTTTTAGTTTCCCACACATTTTGCTCATTCTCTTTTATACCATAAATCAGAAGGTTAAATTCTTGCTGTATAATTCATTCATAACATAAGCGCGTCAACTCTACTTCTGTGGTTTGCTTTTTGTACATATTCCTCTAAATCATCGCATCTATTTTTAAATTATCAAGTGCTGCGTCAGTTTTAGCTTGAAAATCATTCACCTTCTCATGATCAGCTTTTTTTTTAATTTCTTCAACTTCACTTTCCCGATTAGTTATTTTATTTTCAACAACACTTATTCTTTCATTGAAATTGTCTATACTTGTTTGCATGGCAGTTGATTTCTCAATCAAAAAGTTCAGTTTTCTCAACACTTCGTCAATTTTCGATTCAGACATGTTGCACTTAAATTGTAGTCACTTCAATCTGCCAGTTTTTGCGCTGCAATTTTATACCAACTGCACGCCTGCTCAACTGTTTCAGAAAGAATGAATTAGTGGGTTAGAGCCCAAAATGAAGTTTCTAACATAGACAATTAAGAAGTTATAGACGTTTTTGTTATTTTCCCAATAGTTCATGAAACTCTGACGGAGGATCTAGAAATTGACTGTTTTCAAAAATATCTCACAGAAAAGTTTTTTTTTTACAAATTACATCGTTTGAACACAGGTAAAATGAAAATAAAAATTTTGAGGCAAAATAAGCACCCTGGTGAGCATGGGACTCCTAAATCTTTAATTTTTCAAAAAAAGATGGGGGAGGCAATTATGCAACATTTCTAACTTAAGAATAATATTTACCACTGACTCAGCTATACTTTTTAAAAATGCAATGCCCCAACTTGTAGTCTTCTATCTAAACAGCGTCCTAACAAAAAGTCACCACAAGCTTTACAAAATTTGTAATAAAAAGTGTGTAAAGCTTAACTTACAGCTACATGCCCAACATTGCAGCCATCATCTCCTCACACAAAACGCTCCTCAGGCAAACAGCCACAAAACCAGATCCAACTGCAGAGATGAATCAAACTGTCTCTAGACGGAAGATTTAAAAAATCCCTAGTTTACGAGGCAACAGTGCAAGCAAATAACGACAATGCCATGATGTATTATGGAGTCTACAGGCTATGCAAAACAGAGTTCTAATCCCACTCACTGGCATTGATTTCAGGAAGGTGAGGGGGCGATGCCCCATCCAATCTGACACTGAAGGGGCAAAATTTGTCTGGCTTCCTCGGTTTTTTGGCAAGTGATGCCCACTTGGTACTCAAAGTAAATATGTGATTTCAATTGAAAGCTAGCATCATAATTTAAACGTAATAAAATTGTACAAAATCAAGGTTTGAACAAGAAATCTGAAATTCTGGTCTGACATAGCACCAGAATGCGGCAAAGACCTTCTTTTTTGGTCTCCACTTGAATTTAATGAAAGGAAAAAGTTCTGAAATTCCAGACTGAAATAGAATTATCAAGTTTAACCAACCTTCACAAAAAATTTTGCCCCCTCGGAATTTGCTGCATCAACAAAAAATCGACACCTATGATCCCACTTACAATCATTTGGACACCGACATAAAGCAATCATCGCTAAATTATTATCGAAATACTGTATATTTCAGGGCTGCAAATGATTTGTATTAAAGTTCAGCCTATTTTAGCTAGTCCGAGTTCTTCCCAGATTTTGAAAAGATACCAAAAGGATTATAAGATTAACATCCAAGAAGCTCTTTTGAATAAAAAAATAAATCCGAGGTTAAATAATAATAATAATAACAGAAATTTGTATATCGCCCTTTCCTAAAGTAAATCAGATGCAAGGCGCTTAACAGAAAATCAAAAAAGCAGTTTATCAAAAACAGAGCTGTTTACACAAAAAGCACAAGAAAAATTAATATATTCAGAGTGCTTTATTTTCTCATTCTATCTCCCTACGCAATAACGAAGAACTATTAGCCCCTATCCGGGAAAACAAAAAGTGAAAAAGAAAACGAAAAAACTACAGAAAAATACCAACAAGAAAACAAGCGAGAGGGTATAGATGTAGAAAATAACACAAGTTCAGAAAAGATTGAACTGTAAGCAAATCTTCAGAGCACAAATAGAAAAACGCAGAAAAAGCTGAAAACATTTTGTTGCAGGTCAACTGGCCTAGTCAATATTATATTCATTAAGGGATAGTAGTGCTAGTGGCAATAAAAGGTAGTGGAGTCAATCGTAGGTTATAGTAAATTAGTTATACAGTCTGAGAGGATAATGGTACACCAAAATGAGCATTAAAATACTAATACTAAGCAAAAACAACATTTTAGTACATCTAAAACTTCAGCAAACAATTGAATACAAAAATAAGTTTTCAGCAAAGTTTTGAACTGAGTTAAGAATTCAGCATTTTTAATATGGGTAGGTAAATAATTCCATAACTGAGGGCCATTTGCACTAAATCTACTATCATCGAATTTCGAATAGGAGCGAGGTACAGCCAAAAGATTAGTATCAAGAGAACGTAAGGCGGGAGTAGGTACATATCTAGATATTTAATCAACTAGATATGAAGGTGATTGACCATTTAGAGTTTTAAACACTTGCATCAGAATTTTGAATTTAATGCAATGTTGGACAGTCAACCAGTGCAGTTTCATTAAAACAGGATTTATGTGAGCAGATTTACGGATACACAAAACTAATTTAGCCGCAGTATTTTGCACTCTTTGCAGTTGATTCAATAAACTATCAGGTAAACCATGGTAAAAAGCATTACAATGGTCCAAATCAGAAATAATTAGGTTACTAACCAACATTTTACAACTTTCTTCACCGAGATACTTTCTGATCTTACCAATAATACGGATGTTAAAAAAACATTTTTTAATAGTAGTTTTGATCTGGCCCTTTAATGGCCTTTATGGATAGATTGCTGTGTGGCAGAACTTTAAAGATTTCTGTCATAAATGGACGAATTTAGAGGAAATCAAAAGCACTGGACGAAATCAACAGCAAAACTTTGCAAGTGCGACCAAACTGCATGCATCAAGTTTTACTACTTAAGCTTTAATTTGTTACAGCATAATCATTGTTCTACTGCTTTCAAACAATTTCTGAGTACGTTTGCATCTAAGGTCTTGTCATCATCAAAAGTATCATAAAACTGCATATCATGGGCATAAAAATGGTAACTGAAACCAAATTTAAAGATTATAACTGGCAAGTGGTTTAATGTGAAGAGTAAACAGTGTAGGAGCAAGCATTGAGCCCTGAGGTACACCAGAAGGCATTTGAACCGAGTGAGATACAGCACTGTTTACATCTACAGAATGACTTCTGTTATTCAAACAAGAACTAAACCAAGATAGCACTGAATTGTTGATATCAAAATGATGAGATAACCTGTGGAGTAAGATATTGTGATCAGTAGTGTAAAAAGCAGCTGACATGTCAATCATTATCAAAGCTGTAAAACATTTCTTATCCAGAGCATATGGTATATCATCAGTAATTCTTGGAAAAAATAGGCCTATATGCAGATTAAAATTTGTCAGGAATGTTATTGATTGCTAGATGTTCATTTAACTGCCCAGCTACTACTTTTTCTAATACTTTGAACAAAAGTGATAAGTGAGATATTGGTCTGTAATTAGCAAATTGTCCAGATTTAAATTGTGGCTTTTTAATAAGGGAGAAATCATGGCTTTTTTAAATTCTAAGGAAACAAGTGAAGATTTTGGGAAGCTGTTGATGATGACGTGATTGCAGTAATGATATTAGAAGAGCAGCAGGAAGAGGATCTAATTTGCAATTTGTTGAGTTTGATGAGTGCAGAATGTTGTTTACGTCAGCAGTAGTGACAGGATTAAACTGGTCAAAAGTAATCCCACTAAAGACTGCATCATTCTCTTCAACAGCACAGACAGCAGTTAGATTAGTGCTCAATATTAGCAAATGCATCCGGAAGGTCAAGTGCAGGACAGATTTGAGGCAGTTTGATTAATGAACAAGATTTTAGGAATTTGCCAACAATTTGATATAATTTCTTGGTGTCTTTTTTACGTGTGTTGATGCTGGAACGAATAAAGGATTTATTTGAATTGTACAGCAGCGTATTGAAATTAGCACATTGTTCTTTGAAAGCCAGTTTACGAACTAAAAATTTTGATATCTTCTACAGTCTTTCTAATTTTTGACATAATTTCTTAGCATTTTTCAGATCAGAATTATACTAAGGAAAAGTAGTGCGCATCTGAATACATTTCTCTATGATAAGAGCAAGTCTGTCCAGGGCATCACTCATAACATTGTTGTGGAGATGTACTTGTGCGTCTACATCTTGAATCAGTTGAAGAGGTGTCAGCTTCTCAGATGCAGTTTTGTTGAGTACGTCAATATCAATGGCTTTCAAATTTCTGTATCTAATAGTTTTATATTTGGTTAATTGGACAGAAAGAGCAAGCTTGCAAGTTACAGCAAAATGATCTAAAGCTTTTCCAAATATGTGGAGTCAGCTATAAAAGTCTCATGTACAGCAGGTTTTTCGTACAGTAAAGAAGAAGTACAAAGTCTAAGATATGGCCTTATACATGAGTTGCAGTGTCTACATGCTGAAGAAAATTGTGATAATCCAGTATTGAAGTAAAGTGCTTAGTGTCTGGTGAATTAGAGCTTTCTAAGTGGAAATTTATATCCCCAGTTAATAGAATATCTTTTTTTTTTTTTTGAAGCATTAAATGATTAAGATAATCCTACCAGTCCTTAAAAAATGAAGAGTTTAAGAAATCATTTGCTTTTGAAGGTGATGGTCGGTAGATGATTTCAATAAAAGTTACCTTGTTGTTGACAGCTATACTGCAGTTTAGGGATTCAAAGTTTAAATATTCATAGAAAAGTGTTCTTTAACTGCAATATTATTTCTAAAAATAATAGCTAGTCCATCTTTTCTTTTGCCTGTACGAGTTCAAAGAAACGGTTTGTAACCCTTGGGGATTAGCTCGTTCAGCACTGCTGGTGAGGTGTGGTCTGCAAGCCATGTTTCAGTAATTACACAAATATCAATATTTTTGGAAAGAATAAAATCTGAAATTGCCAAAGTTTTATTGTTAACAGGTTTTAGCATTTAGACAGCAGAAATTCAAGAAGACACCACTTACATTTGCTTCTTTCACTAAGTCAGCCTTCAGATTAGAAAAGTTAGTTTCTTTGAATTTAATGCTTTGATTTTGAGCAAAGTGGAGCTTGCTGGTTTGAGCAAGTAAGAGATCACTTGGAATGGATGGAATTTTGTGACTGGTCTTTTGTCGGGTATCCGTACCTCCTCTGGTTCTTCTTCTTTTTGTTATTTCAATTGTGCAAACAAATTGCCACACTGAGGATGCCAATGATTTGGGAGCATTTTTCTTCAAGCCCAATAAAAATTCAGTTGTTATTGGCATGGTAGCCTACAGGCTTATTATGATTAATATTTACCCCGGTTTAAAACAAACAGTCTTCAAAATTCCTGAAAGTTTGCTGGTGCAAAAGTGTGGAATAAATTATTATATGAAATCAAAAGTTGTTTTTTAAATGTATTTCTCAAAAAAATTAAAAATTCTATTATGGATAGATATTAATGTTCTTTTAGTATTGCTGTTTTAAGACCAATAAATTCGCGCATGTTTAAAACTTTGGTCTGTTGTGAAATTTACCAAATAGTTATCTACAATACGAACAATTTCAAATACCCCTCAATAATTTTTTTTCTCTCTTTTTTTTTATTATTATTATTGACACGTAATATAAGTCTGTCGCCTGCTATGATCTGATTCTGTCTAGATTGCCACTTAACTCAAAGAACCTTAAACGGTCCCTTTCTGGAGAAACTATATTTTTTGTTTTAAGTTGATAATTGCATGTGTTTGTTTTGTTTTAACATAAAACAATACAATACATTAGGCTACCTTTTTGCAATGGTAGCCTATTCTCAGTAGACTGCAGCTGGTAGACTAGTAAGTTCATCTTGATTTCTTGGGAGTGTCAGTACAGCCAGTTATGGGTGCATCACAACACTTGTGACCAAATCTAAACCTCATTGAAATCTTAATCAGTAGGATTATCGATACCATACTTATTCAGTTTAGCCTTACTCAAAATATCAGCGGGGGAATCTTGTAAGTAAATTAATCCCGTGTTTACACACACATGGCCCCGACAGCATTATGATACTCCCCAATAGGCTGTAGAAGGTAATCAGACTGACTTGTAACACTCTCGTGGCGTTGTCTCCAAGTCTGTCGGTAACTGGGCAGCTATTGGGGAGGGTTTGAAAATTTTTAAACATGTTTGAAATTTCTCCTAGATTCTCTGCTATTGGAGGGATATCATCGCACTTACATATCGCTATCAGAAGTGCTCCCGAGAACTTTAGAACATGCTTTTGAGTGTTTTGACCTTGCTATGCAAAGTTTATTTGCAGAATTGTTTGCAGCAATTACTAAAGTATCAAATACTGTAGAAGGCCTATTATTTTGGAAAATTAAATTTAGACGCCTATAATGCAAAAATGAAAGTTCTACCGTAAGCTTAGCTGGTGAGGATATATTATAAAGAAAGAAACATAATCGTTCCTCAAGGTTTCACGTCCCGGAAAGATTACAGTTTGTACCGCCCTGTCATTCAATATCAGTTTCCTCATCAGATGTATTAGGTTGTTTTCGAGCAATCATTGATCTTGCCATTCTGCGCTACCTGCGAACTATTGAAATAATGCATCAGATACATTTGCTGCCTTTTGGTCGCATCGTTGCCCATGCTGCCTTTCATTTTTTAGGTCTTACATAGTTTTCACTTTAATTTTTTTCCCGCTACCGGAAATTAGAACATCGAACCTCTCCTACATCAACCTAATTTTTTATGGTTGTTTGATTCTTTGCTGATAAAATATTGTGCTGTGCCTGCAATAACCTAGCATGACATTTTCTGCTGGTTTCACGTCCATGTTTAGCGGAGATTAAACGCATATAAAACACTAGGCTAAAATTTTTTTAAATTTCAACTGTGGTGAGAAGGAATTGGTACGTCATTGTTTTGCTATACTTCTGGATCTGGAAGACCAGCATATTTTCTCTCAATAGCTGCATTCAAACTGGTTTGTTTGAAAATTTCCCTATCTGAATTACTACCTGGACTTCTGACACTGACTGCAAGCAAAATACAGCTGACATCAGCAACTGCCAGTAATGGAATACACGATAGAAAAAAACTAATAATAAGTCAATTAAGATGTTTTTTGACGTTTGCAGGCCAGAGTTTTAATATTTTAATCGTTTTGCGTGCTTCTGGCCTAAAGGCTACCAGCTCGGAAGCCTAGGGAAGAGCCACCAGAACAGCGACCACTTAAAACAAGCAATGCGGAAAAAAAAAAAAGAAAGAAAAAACTACTTAATCATTTTGCGTGCTTCTGGCTTAAAGGCTCCCAGCTCGGAAGCCTGAGGAAGAGCCACCAGAACAACGACTACTTCAAACAAGCAATGCAAAAAATCGTTTTCCTACAGGAATCGAACCTGCTGCCTTTGGATTACCGGTCCACTGCTCTACCACTTGAGCTAGAGAAGACGTCTCCTCGCATGCTTAATTTTGGCTATTTAAACCCAGCAACTTGCTTGTTGTATGATTTTAATAATAAGTCAATTATAATAATTTAATAATACGTCAAAAAACATCTTAATTGACTTATCATTAAAAAAAAAAAAACTATTTGTAATTGAAGTAAATGGTACCAAAAGTTGAAGGAGTTTGATATAGATATGTTTTCATTTCCAGTCTACAGTTCCCACGCAATTAAGATACTGCCATCACCCAGAAAAACCTTAATCTACCTACTTCCGTTTCAGTTGTGTACTAGGACACTTAATAAGTTTCATTTAAACAAAACTATCTAGTCGAAAACCCTAGATTCTATTCTAATAACCTCTTTAAAACGCTAAATGTTTTTAATATCTTTCAATTGCTTCATTACAGAGTGATATTTATTGAAATGCTTTTGTAAAAACTAATTTACCCAATTTTTTTTGAAATTTTTTGCTCTTCCTTTTGCTTTTGTAGCACCATGTTTTACTGCATTTTGACTAATCTGTAGTTATTCTAACTGAATTTGATTAATTTCGCTCTAAAAGTTTTACGTTATTGTTTGCTTTCAATTCTCAAGAAGAAAAGGTAGTAGTATGGGGCGCCGTTTGGAAAAATATTATTTATTTTGTAACACCGCTTTTTTGAGCTTACTTACAATAAAATTTGTCCGATATAATATATACGACAACATACACTCTAAGTTGGAACAAAAAAAAAGCCTGCAAAATATATCGTAAATTTTCGATATATATCGGAAGTTTCTGATATATATTATACGACAAAATACACTCTAAGTTGGAACAAAAAAAGCCTACAAAATATATCTTAAATTTCCGATATATATCGGAAGTTTATACTTTAAGTTGGAACAAAAAACGCCTACAAAATATGTCGGAAATTTTCGATATGGTTCATATGAACCAAGTCGGAAATCTAGCAGAGGTCTCACGTGACTTTTGTGACATAATCTTGTGAGCAAAACAAATGGCGGGATTTTTTTATTATGAAGTCTTGAACACAAAGGTAACCGCAAGCATGTCAACAATGTCAAGTCTACCAGAGTTTCCACAACAGAAGAACATCGTTGACATGCTTGCGGTTACCTTTGTGTTTGCTCACGAGATTATGTCACGAAAGTCACGTGATACCTCTGCTAGATTTCCGACTTGGTTCATACGAACCATATCGAAAATTTCCGACATATTTTGTAGGCATTTTTTGTTCGAACTTAGAGTGTTTTACGATATATTTTGTTGGCTTTTTTTATTCCAACTTATAGCGAATTTTTTCGTATATATATCGGAAACTTCTGATATATATTGGAAATTTATGATACAATTCGCAGGCTTTTTAGATATTTCAAAATAAGGCTGTACCCCTTTGCAAAAAATTTCTCGGATAACTTTAGTCCTGTATGTGACAGTTTCGTTAGTGTGGATCCCTTCGCGAAATTTTTTTTTGGATAACTTTAGTCCTGTATGTGACAGTTTGGTTAGTGCAAATATGGACATATGAAAATGCGGATGAAAAAGGACATACTTGTTCACGGAGAAGCAAAAACGGATACTGTGTAAATTCACCTTAAAACCTAAGCATGATTATTTTTCCTTGCGATTTTAAAATAAATGAATTATAGTTGAACAGCTCTGTGACACAGGGATGTGGTTGAGCAAAGTTGTATCTGTGACGCATTAATTAGTTCAATTTTTGATAGCGATGATGTTTGGAAAAGCTCGCTAAACTGGCACAAAAGCATTATTAAACAATCTACTTTTACCAGAAAATTACAAATATTTGTTAAAAGTGCAATAAACTTCTATTTAAAAGGCTTGTTTACACAAAGTGGTTTTCGCGATCATAAATGAAACTTCAGCGATGTGTAAACGAGTTTTCACATTGTGAAACCAGGTTTAGCATCTTTATTTTTGGAGCGGTTTTCACTCCTGGTTTTGCGACGCGATTTGTCAAACCCTATTGTGTAAACGCTTTGACATGAAAACTTCGATCACATGATTTGTATTGTGTGAGATTAAGGTAAGTCGCAAAAGCAACTGCAGCGCTTGATATGAGGAAGAACTCTAGTTTTTTCTGGACTTCGTTTTTTTAATGGTTCTAATTTATCGCTCTTTTTTTAATGTGTTTCAGGTTTAAAAACTTCAAAAAATGCAGGCTTCAAATCCGGGTTTGAAAACTAGTTTTCACTCCTTTTGACCGTTCACACATGCATAAAGTCTCGTTCCTTGTCAAAATCGCTATATGTAAATGACTTCTTTTGTCATGTTTAAACGCGACTAGTTTGATAACCAGGTGCGAAACCTAGTTGTCAAACCTACATGTAAACACGGCCTATAGTTAACATGTGTTGTATAAGGATTATTATTTTTTATTGAACGTTTTATTTTAGATTTTTATTATGAATTTATTATTGGAATAGGACTTTTTCATTTCGTACTAAAACTCAACAAGAACTTCAGCCAATAAATACTCTTAAGGGTCCTATGCACTAAAGTGGATTAACAAAACTTATGAGAAAAGTGTGGAGAAAACTTCTCTGAACATGCAAATTCAATGTAATTGTGGTGATATAAGTTCAATGGTACAAAAGATCAAAAAGAGATGATCCGCTGATCAAAGTTAATTTACGTTAGTGCATACGATCCCAAGATTTAGCGCTCTTTGTATGTTTATTGCACAAATAATTAAATAATAAAGCTTGCGTTGCTCAGCCTCTTACCCTGCTGGAGAGTTTGCAGCGCTTCCTTATGCTCTCTAGGTGATTTTCCTGGCTTGATAAAAACTCTTAAATATTTTAAGAAAATATTTGCCTGCCTCCCAAGCAACTTTTCTAGGTGCGGTCTCTAACTATAGTTAGCTTGGGATTGTATTATTAGCTTAATTATTACTTGAAAAATGATTGTTTTGGTGTGCTAAAGTGTGACGATTTTGAAGGAAGAAGTTAAGCCCAAATAGATCTAGAATGAAGTTATTTCAGCAAAAATTTTTTCCAGAACTGGGGGCTGTGCAACCATACCCCCATTTTTTCCTCCTGCCTATTCCTGTTACGCGCCTGTGGAACACCAAGCAAAAACTTTACGTTAGGCCACTGACTAAAATGGTTATTTAAAAAAGTACTTCGCCCCTAACCCCCCCCCCCCCCCCGTCTTATTCGAAATGCTGCCTGCTATAAATTTACATAAGACTACACAGGCCCTTAAGCATACTACACTATGCCTTCTTTAAATAATGAGTTGTAGTTTATGGTTCAAGCCCTCTTTTGGAAAAATCCTGGCTGCAAACCTGCAGTCTTGGTCATAAAAATGACGTTGTTTGAGCTCTCTTGACGACGCTGCCGACAAGCACAAAAATAAAAGAGTAGCTCAGTTTTGGACGAAAATATGAGGTTATAAACGCCAGTGAAAAGAACTAATAAAAGGGCTATGAAGTTCTTTTGTCTAAAAGCATAACCAAATTTTTTTCAAGCCGAGTGATGAAATAAAACCTAATGGTAAATACTGGACAGTGTAGCATAGAATAAAAACACAAATTTGGCTTTGCATATCGATTCTTAGTTTTTCTCATTAGATTCAGCATTATCCATTGAGAATTGTGTTAAGGTACATTGTGGAAGAAGGAATAAAAATCACCCTACTTATTATTTCTGTTTTTTACTTGCTTAAACATAAGATTTCAGAACCATTTAAGACTAAAAGACATTTTTATTTACATCTGCTGCATGACATTTTGCTTGATAGTACGATTAACTCTTTCTTGAGTTGTAGCAATTCATTTGTTCATAAGCAAAAACTAGTAAACACTGTAAATGCATAACAATGTCACACAGACTGTTATCAAAGATATTGTTTTGAAACGTTAAGCTGTTGAAACAAACTTTACAGGATGGTTGGTTAACGAGATAGAGCAAAATACTTTGACAGAATTTTAATGGTGGGCCCTCAGCATGAACAAATCCCAAATAACTAAAGATTGCGTGTGTAGGAAAGAACAGAACATCATTTATTTTTGTTGCGACTACAACACAGTTTCAATTGATATCATCACGAAAAAGCAAAGACAAATCATCACTAAAAAAGGAGCTATAATGATTTAGGTAGTTCAGCGACAGGGAGGCTATGGAAATATCTTTTTGGTCATCAAGCGCGAGCAACCAATCCTATATATCAACAATTCAAAGCGAATTGTTGAGCGTCAAAAAAACTAGTTTTTCGTTTAGAACTCAGGATTCCCGTGATCGGAAAAAAGTCGGAAATTTTGTAAAGGTATTTCTCGATTTGGAAAAAGTCGGGAAAAGTGCATGCTAGTATTGAATAAGTATGGAGAACAGTTTGGCAAAAATAGCACACTGCAAAATGCAGAAACTAACGCAATTGGAGGGGATAAATATTAAGTATCTCGTTTGTCTTTCTAGTACTTCTACTAAGCGCATAAAAATAATTATAACACATCTGATTGTGTTGTGGTAAAAGCTTCTTAGAACGGTGGTTCTGCTGATTTATTTCGTCACAATACAGGTTCACCAAACCTTTTATTCAAGAGTGTTATTATGTTGTAGTTGCGGAGTATTAATACATCAGGGCAATTAGGCAATCAGAAGAATTCAAGTACCGGTAGCCTACTTACTACTACTAAAGGAGGAATAGTGTGGTAAGCGCAGACAGCAAGCAAAAGGTTAGCAGAAAACAGAAGAAATCAAGTCCTTGCATAAAAGTGCTGATGATCTTGCTAAAACAGCAGAAGATCTAAGTAAAATGGTGCTGTTGACAATCTATCAGCTTAAGAAAAACGGCTCATGAAAAAGAAAACATATTGAAGCAGGTTAGAAAGCTGTTGAATGATAAGCTGCTGGAATTGAAGAACTTGTAATAATTGCCTCTGCTGTAACTGCTTTTAATGAGGTTCATGTAGCCTTAATCTGAGTTGAGTGTGAGCAAAGATTGCGCAGTTACACATACTCTTTAACATGATTGTATTCAGAAAATATTAGCAAATTTTAATGTACATGATTGAATGGTTCATGAATTAGTATAAATAATTGAAATAGTGCTATGTACTTCATTTTTTTACATATTTTTTGCATAAACAGTTCAAGGTAACCTGCAGAAAAATGAGAGAGGGGTAGCTCTTGAGTTAACTGCAACACGCAGACTAAGAATATATTTTGGGAATTAAGAATATAATATGAAAAAATTAGTCAATTGTTAGTTCTCAATATAGTGGCTGCAGAGTTTACTAGTCCTGTGTATGGTTGAGAGCAGTATCGAATGTGATATCATTGCAGATATACCAATGGGAGCGCTTGTTTCACAGAAAATTTAGAATCAGCGAAACAGCACAAGATACGGTGCACTGCAGTTCTGCATTTTTCTGTTTCATTATAGATTTTCTGGTAAAATAGTGACTCCGTATACAAAATAAATTGCGGACACTCTTCTGGTTAGATGTGATAATAGACAGACAAGTTGATAATTCAACTGATTAATAATTTCTGTTCTTTATAACATAAGCTGACATACTGGTTAGTGAAAGTTGTGGCGAAATATTTTTGAGCTAACTACTAATACATAGGTAGTTAGGTACATGGGTGCCGGAAGTTTTTTTTGTTCGAGTTGCAAAATTTAAAGAAAGGTGAAGTTTACTTGTTAAAAGGGCACTTTTTTAATTTTAAAATTTATCGTTAGAGATTTCGATCTGATTTTCTTGTGTTTAAATTGTACATGAAGTGCCAATTTAGGTGGGCAAAGACTGCCCCTTCTTCCCCTGATTGGAGGAAATAAAAGGCAAGGCAGAAGTTGCACCCCCTGCCATGCTTCCGGCTCCCATGTGCTGATACTTGTTATTTTGTAAACTGCAGAATTATGAGCATTTTAGAATAGTCCATTCATTGCTCACAAAGTGTTTTTTGTGTTCAATTAAGTGCAACATGCACCCCTTCTACCCATGTAATGCTGAGTAGCCTATACCTCGTACTTTCTTTCGACCGCAACAAGTAAACTGCTTGACCTTAATTATGCCAAATCGAGAATTCTGGCTCTGTAGTACTGGATATAGCAGCCGCTTGGATACGACTAGTTAGCTTGTGGCCATTTGAGTATGCCGCTGTTAACATTTGAGTATGCCATAGTTAACATTTGACTATGCCACTATGCCGCTTTGTCTCCATTTTGTATGAATTCAAACACCATGAACAGTCACTTAGCAATTAAGAAATGTCTATTACTTTAGGTTATTTAGTCGTCTTCATTGATGTAACATTTGAGTTCGATTGAGTTACTTTTTATTTGTGTTAAAATAACTGCAATTTTGTGTATTTTAGATGACTAGAGCATAGTTTGTTTTGAGCGAATTTGGGTATGGAAAAAGTAGGGAATTTTTTGTTGACAAATGCGCAGTAACCCTGAGAACTGAAAGTCTATCAATTGCTTGAGTAAATTGCGACTACAGGTGGTCAAGCTCATCATTACATGTACAATTGTAAAATGTATTCTTAGCTATTGTACAATTCTTAGTTAGATGTATAATTGAAAATTCCTAGTTATTGCTTAATTTTATCGATGTTAATTTTCCAGCTTTGCTTCATCTTTCAAAAAATGCGAACACTCTTCACAATTGAACCAACCTACTGTATAGTATACTGTGTTGATAGTAATTAAAGCCTCACTAAGAATCGTCATTCTGACTTGTTGAAAGCACAAAAATTTCACAAAATTAAAAAGCAATTTTGATATTTGTGTAAAAATTGCAGAATTGCGAACTAAAATTAAAAATAGTGCGCAACTGCAAGTCCGTAATTTAAACTGCCAAACTCCGCAAATCTACATTTTTTTTCGTTATTCCGCAATTGCGGACTTGCCCAGCTCTGGTATTATTGCTAATATCCTGATAAAAGCTTGAATTGATTAAGCCAAAAATCAGATCAGACTTTATTTTTCAAGACAAAGAAACACAAAACAAACATTAACATATAATTAGCAATCTCGACGGGAGACAGCGAAGTGACCTTTAAGGGTGTTCGCGTCAAGCAGCCACCCAGAAATTTGATGCAAAAACATGATGATAATTTATGTTACTCTAGCGTGGAAAAGAATTATGTTTTAGCTATTTAAATTGTAATCTTCTATTAACTGGTTTTTGAAAATTGTTTTGAATTTGTTGAATGGTTGATTTCTAAGATCTATAGGGATCGAGTTTCATATTTTTGTTCCTTGATATTTGATTGATTTTTGAGTCCGTACGGTGAAGAATTTAGAAAGATAGAGCATATTATGAAAATGTGTTCTGGTATTACGGTTGTGTATAGAGCTCACTTTTTGAAAAAACGTGCTAAAATACGTGGGGAATGAATTTCTGGAGTATTGGTGCATTAGTTTTGCAAGTTCAAACTTATACATATCAGAGATCTTTAATATGCGAAGTTTGTGGTAAACGGGAGTTATAGAAGCTCTCTGTAGCTAGAATTAGATATAATTCATTAAGCTTTGTTGTGGAGGTGCTGTAAATTTGTGAGGTAAGAGGGAAAAGTGCTTCCCCAAAGGAGAAGTTCGTTCAAGAGATGGGGTTGAAGTAAACTGAAATAAAATAGTAATAAAGTGGATGACGGGAATAAATAACGCAATCTACTAAGTGTACCGACGGTTTTAGCAATTTTTGATTCGATAAAATCCTAATAAAATCCTTGAAGTTAAGTTTGCTATCTATGATTACTCCGAGGTATTTGCATACATCTTTATTTGCAATAACAGATTCATTATAAAAGAGTTGCATTTCATGAATAGGCTCATTTTGCTTAAACGGAATAATCAAAGAAACGGACTTAGAAGGATTAACTGGAAGATAATTTGCATCGCACCATGATTTTAAACTGCAGAGTTATTGCAAGTTTGCATGAGAGAAAGTATCGATGGACTGCTAAGAACGAAACATGTATCATCGGCAAACAGACGGGGGCTAGTTGTTGTTGAATTTGGAAGGTCGTTTACGTATACAAGAAATAATAGTAGCCCTAGGATTGACCCCTGGGGAACCCCTATATTAACAGGCCTTAAATTAGAATTAAGGTTATTTACAAGTACGAAGTGGTAGCGTGATGGTAAATAACTCACAATAAGATCAAAAGCTGGCCCACGAATGCCGTAATGATACAGTTTGTGCATTAGTAAGTATGTCATGCGACACTGTATCGAATGCTTTCCTAAGGTCCATTAACAAGAGAGCAGTGTATTGCTTACTTCGAATGGCATCATAGCTTAACGAGATTACATCTAATAAGACATGAATGACACTATGTTTTTTTCTGAAGCCATACTGATGAGCATAAAATATGTTATGGCGATCAAAAAATTTTATGAACCTAAATTTGATGAGTTTTTTGAAACTTTGGATAAACTAGGAAGTAGGGAAATAGGACGATAATTGTTTACATTTTCTTTGCTACCTGAATTTTCGTTATGTTTTGAATAAAAGATTAAATACAGCAAAGTTGCTGTTTATTGCTTTAATCTGGTATTGTAAATCCACCTCTTTACCTTAATTATGTTAATGTAAACGTACTGCTAAATACCCTTCGATTCGGAACGGAGATTCACGATATTTGCCGAGAATTTATCTCTCTTGATTATGATTGATTTACACAATGTGACTAATCTTTTCACAAATTTGAGTGCGCCTGAGATCACAATCGTTAGCCGTGCATAAGGTGTGCTCCACATTTTAAAAAAATATTGATTTTTTTACAATGATCTAGGAGCATTTTTGTGACAAATTTGAATGATTAATTGCTTTAAAAATATAGGCCTACCAGTCAGAATTGCAGAAAATGCATCTTAACATCCTAAATAATGTATTTGATGAATGCCACAGCATAATACGGTACACGTCCAAAATTAAAATTTAAAACCCTACAGTCTGTTTCACCCGTAATCGGGATCATCAGGGGTATCTGCCAAAAGTAACACAGAGTTTAAAATCTAAAATTTTAAAAATTAAAAATTGCTCCTGGAAACAGACTTTAGGGTTTTAAATTTTTTTAATTTTTGATGTGTACTGTGTTATGTTGTTGTTGTTGTGGCGCATATTTATCCTCCTGTCACCAGACAGCGTCAGACACTAACTTGTTGGACGATCCGCACACTTTTCATTACCAGGACTACTTCGCGATTGGAGAAATCCGCACCTGCTTAGGAGTTTCCGATGGTCCAATGTTCCTGTGGATTTCTTCGAATTCTTGTCCACTAAATTTGCTGCTTGTTCGAAGCCACCAAGCAGAGATAATCATCGTAAAGCGTCTTATCCAAGGACGCAACAGCGTGACTAGGGTGCGGGTTGAACCCAGATCATTCGATCAGGGTCGTCGTAAAAACGACGCCTTTACCTATTCGGCCACGCTGCCGACTTGTGATATTTGCTCTGGCCTACTTTGTCGAGCACTTTTTTTGAATCAGTTAAATTTAAACTCCACTCATCATATTTCATGAATGTTAATAAAGCAAACCATTGTTTCAACGCAAGATGGAACAGCTTTTATCTTTTTGAGCTCGACAGTTGCTTGTGAATAGACAGCTAGCAAACAGTGTTTCAGTTGCTTTCAAAATGTTTCGTCTTAAGTTAGAATAGATCAAAAATCGCGAATTTAAATCGAACTTAACCGAATGAGCTGCAAGTCGAGCTCGAACACATTTACGATAACTGCCCTAAATTCTTCTGATTTTTTAAACAAGTCCAATATCATCATGCAAACTGATTGTGCAGACGTATGTAAGTCTCTGGCGTATAAATGGCTGCGACTAGATGTACCGTTTGGTCTGTTTTTTTGTTTTTTTTTATGGCTGCATTGATTTTGAATTGGTTGAATGTTTTTTGATCAGAATTTGAAGGTATTCCATTGAAAAATCGTTGATTTTGTGTTGCTGTTTTTTTTGTTTTTTTGTTGCTTGGTAATACAAAGTCCAGTATTAGCGATTCTGTCAGGGAGAGCTAAGATCTCGCTTGACCACTCATGATTCACGCAGGGTTAAATTAAATCTTGAATTTGACTTCACTGCTCCGCATATAACTTTTCGATAAATATAAATTATGCCACAGTACACGTCATATGTAAATATTAAAAATTTAAACCCCTGTTTCATTAGGACTATTGCATCTGCAGTTGGGATCATCAGAAGTGTCTGCTAAAATTAAAACAAAGTTTAAAATTTAAACTTAAAATGAAAAATCAGGTGCTAAAAATAAAAAATGATATTATACAAAAGTTAGTTTCTTGTTCTTCTGCTGCCATGGCGACTTAAAGGCAGCCCAAAGTGTGCTCAAACAGCCAAATCTACCTGGGAGTCAAATCCACAGGCTCGGTATCGAAACTTAGAGAACAAATTTGACTATTTTGATAAATGAATATTTGACCATGGATTTACGACTATATAAAAACTAACTGTTAATATAAATCATCGTTGCAGCTAGAAACATACACTCAGAGTTGCCACTCTAATACTAGGCACTCTGCAAATGGCTGGTAAAGAAACCCTTTCAAAACGGTGCTAAAGGTATATTCGCTCTTTTAGGATTGTTTTAATCTATGTCTACTATACTGGTATTTCTAGTGTATTCTTCGTTAAATACTTTATGTGAACCAACAGCCCTCACGAACTCATGTCATGTAAGCTCTTAGAGATATGTTTAAGCTGCTCTTAACCAATTGCGGCACAAAATTCTATGTGCTTACATCTTTTTGTGAGCTTTTTCAGCAAGCTTGCTTGCGTATCTATGGATTTAACTTCAATTTTAAATCTCAAGACTTGCGGGGCTGTTTTTAAATTGCTCCACTGTTCAGTTTCATGGTAGATTCGATTGGTTTAGTGAAAAAAGATGCAGGTTTGTAACCGATAGAAATAAAACAAGATTCACTGTAGAAATTAATAGCACCCATCACTTCAACATAGTAAATGCAATAGTTGAAAATGCAAGATCTGGAGACAGTGGAGTTGTGCATTTGAAAAATTGTTTTCTGATTTTACACAATATTTATTTTTGCAGCAATTTACACAAGTGTCTTGAAGTTCGCAATATTTTTATCGAGAAACTTGATAAATCTGTTAGTGTTCTTCCCGTCACACTCAAGCATTGCAAGGAGATAGTCGACGATCTTCGGTAAGCTTTATCATTCGTAACAGATATGAGTTTACATCAAAATTGACTTTTTAATCATTAAATGCAGGTGCTGACAGCTGCATCAATTTTTCATGTAGTTTGATCCAGGGATGTAGAAGCGAAGCAAAAGCTAATAATTTTTGTAGAAGCGAAATCTGGAAACGGTAAAAATGTACTGCTTTCGCTTCCAGTAATGCAAATCATGTCAACGTCGAAAATTTTGATGTGTTTTAATTTTTGTGAATTATAGAACAAAAAGTAATTGTTTGATTTGCCAGGATTTGCAAAAAGAAAATTTTATGATTGTGTTTTACTTAGATTCAGCCTCCTTCATACAAACCAAATTAAAGATGTACCATGTAAAACCTTTTTTTAATCTAAAAGTGCTCTGTAGAAATACTCAATTTTGGTTCTAATTGCAGATTTTTTTCCGTAACTTGATGCGTCGCTCATTTTTCAATAATGTGGGGGCATCTCACGAGGTATTTCCTATGACTAGCTTAAACAAAGTTTCTAACATTTCATTTTTCACACAATGGCAAACACTTTTGAATAAGCAAACAGGGAAGAGCATCATAACGTCTTTTTTGCGAAATAAAATTTGAACATGATACCATCCATAACACATGTTTTAAGGTTTGCTATATACCGTTGCTACGATTTCTTCAATCTAGTTATAGCAAGAAAATTTTCGCATTGTTTGGTATTTTGCTGAGCTAAAATCTATGTTGCCCAGCAGAAATTTTGAGCAAATTCGTATTTTAAAACGACTGGTTTTTAAGAAACACTCTGCGATTGCTTTGGAAGGTTATGCACCTTAACTATTTAATCATAACCAAACAAAGATTTATTTTTTACAGCAGAAGCGATTGAAAGAAGTTACTATTCGGAGCAGAGTCATAAACAGGCTGATTAATACAGGCTCAAAACAGGTCTGAACTCGAAAACATACGCCTGAACCCGAAAAGTGATTTGAAACCAAAATTAGGCCCGAATAAGCTCGAAAGTTAATTGGTCTAAAAGGTGTGTATATAACATAATTTATTGCGCTACTACCTTTTGGAACGAATAATTTTGCGAGAAATAAATAGCACATTTGAGTATACCGAGCGACAACGTAGATGAGAAGGGACTGGGAAGTCATCTGGTGCACATTCACCTTGTTAGTCACACTGCAATGTCCACATAATATAGCGCGTTGTGGTGAGAAACTCAGAAAAAAAAACGACGAAGTGGATGGGAAGGGACTGGGAAGGCTTCTGGTCGATAATCCACATTGTTAGTCACACTGCAATGTCTAAATAATATAGCGCATTGTGGTGAAAAACTCAGGAAAAAAACGCAAATATTAAACAAACGACTAAAAAAATCAAGCACTAAAACAACAACAAAAAACAGCAATGATGAACTTGTGCTAGCAACGAGCTAAGTTTGCATAATTACACAGTCAGGAAAAGCGATGCTCGTGAGCTAAAATTTGTTAGTAACTTTTTTAAATTTTTTAACGTCAATTTTATTAAAATGGAAATTGAGTTCCAAAGTTTAGCAGCAACGTATTTAATAGATCTCTGGGTGTTGAAAAATGCAATTGTTGATTAATTATTGCAAGAGGTTCGTGTTGTTCCCGAATGTATATTTTTTGTTAAAGTTAAGTAATTCTAAAAACTTGCCGTAATTTGGACTTATCGTGTTGGTAAGCATATTCAGCTATTTCATAATTTAAAAGTGATACCAATGGTAATATATGTAGTTTTTTTCAATAATAAGTCAATTATGATGTTTTTGACGTTTGCAGGCCAGGGTTTTAATGTTTAATCGTTTTGAGTGCTTCTGGCCTGAAGGCTACCAGTGTGGAAGCCTAAGGAAGAGTCTCCAGAACTGCAACTACTTAAAACAAGCAATGCAAAAAGTTGTCTTCCCACAGGATTCGAACCTGTACTTGAACCATCTTCCTTAGGCTTCTGCATTGGTAGCCTTTAGGCCAGAAGCACGCAAAACGATTAAATATTGAGTTTTGATGGAACGGAATTGCGCTATCATTCCAATTTTTCCCAGTCTCAGTTCTAATCGCTTTGTTTTGCAATTAGCTTAATTTTGTTAAATTGGACAGAAAAGTGCTACCCCACGCAAGAATTCCATAAATAAGAATAGAATGTGCTAAAGCATAAAAAAGGTTTAGCATTGCACTTTCAAGTGGTAAAAATTAGAGGTGGAGTCCTCGAGGACGTCCTTGGCCCCGAGGACACATTTTGAAGTCCTTGGCCTCGAAGGTCAAGTCCTTGGCCTCGAAGCCTCAAGTCCTCAAAAATAGGCCTGTCCTTGGCTCGAAGACAGCACTAGTTTTTGAATTGTTAAAATTTTGTGGAGCGCCTGAAAACTTTTTAGGAAGACGTTTTTTTCTGGAGATTGCCAAAAAAATTTTTGTGAAGACCTTTTTTTTTTTTGAGATGGCCTGAAAAATTTTTGTGAAGACCTTTTTTTAGAGAGCACTTGCGCTTGTGTCCTTTGGCCTTGCCCTCGAGCATTCCTGTCCTTGGCCTCAAGCCTTGTGTCCTTGTCCTTGACTCCACCTTTGGTAAAAATTTCATTTTGTACAATGGGCTAACTGCACGAACAATTTTGATTTCCAACAATTTCAATTGCTGTCGAAAGTTCAGGTTGCAGTCCAAAACCACTCCCAGATATTTAGCTTGCTCAGCTGATCTAATAGTGCCAGTTTTGCTGTCAATAATTAATTCAGATGAGTTGCATTTCGTTTTGGGTTTATAATAGATTGGATTTAGAAGTAAGTTATTTTGAGTCTATTTGTTTGCAATCATCCAATCACATACTTTAGTGATTTCAGATTCTAGATTTTTTTTCAAATGTTTCGAAGTAGAAGCATCAATCATATTTAGTCAACAATTTTCCTCTTAACTTCAGTGTTGCCATTTTACCAGTGTTTTGACAGAACATTAATTTTTGGAGAGTTTGCTTGAATTTACTTGAAAAGCAGCTAATTTATAATTTTAACCCTTTACTTTGTTTAGACAACAACACTGCAGAAAACACTTATTCAGAAACCTTTTGAAATTTGTTTGTATGTTGAAATTTGAAAGCTGCAGTAACTTTTTGAAATTTAATCAAAAACATTACAGTCAAAATACTGTAAAACATATTTATTGAGACGTTTCGGTTAATTTCTTTAAACCATTGTCAATCTAGAACATAAAAATAAAATCACAGTTGACTCTTAAGGAAAAATCGCAGACTCAACGAGTAAAATTGGATTTTGTGATTACAAGACATGTGTTAATACATGGTGCTTGGATAGGTACGCGGAAAACACGTATGTTGTTTATTAAAGCGTGAAGTTGTTGTACTATCCCCCCCCATCCTATTCTCAATAGCCCTAACCCTGCTCAAATTTAAACGGTACGAGTGAGTAAAAAATCTTCTTTTTTTTTTATTAATACCGCTCGATTACAAAACTTATCGTAAGTAAAGAAGAATTGAAGTTTTCCGCATTACTTATCCAACTAAACTGCACTAAACAATGGAGGGACTTGGCAAACAAGGCAAACTATGGAGTTGGACAGCAGAACAAAATTGCTGCATCTCCTTGCCTGGCTATTTGCATTTAAACATTAATTTATACTTGTACAGGTATACACTAATCACATCACACATATTATTTTATGACAAAACAGAACACACAAAAAAGGAAAAAAGAGAGAATAACTAATCGTTTGCGTGCTATCTGGCCTAAAAGCTACCAGCGCGAAAGCCTAAGGAAGAGTCACCAGAACGGCGACTTCTTAAAAGCAAGCAATGCGAATAAGTTGTCATCCTACAGGAATCCAACCTGCAGCCTTCAGATTACCGGTCCACTGCTCTACCACTTGAGCGAGAGAAGACGTCTCCTCGCACGCTTAATTTTGCCTTTTTCGCATTGCTTGCTTTTAAGAAGTCGTCGTTCTGGTGACTCTTCCTTAGGCTTCCTTGCTGGTAGCTTTTAGGCCAGATAACATGCAAACAATTAATTGTAAAAGCTCTGGCCAGCAAACGTCAAAACATCACAACTAAATTATTATTAACATCAGAGAGAATAACGTTGTACATTTCAATACGAAATATTAAAATATTATGAAAAAAAACATACAATATATGGGTCATTCCATGTCAAGTGATTTAGGCCCTTACACCCACCCCTTTGGATTTTTTTCAAATTTGGTATGCTACCAGAGTTAGTCATGCTGATTCCAAATAACTATTTTTTTCAAGATCGGTTAACAATTGCCAAAGTTGCAAGGCTTTAAAAATCGCCATTTTTGTGATTACTCAAGTGTAAAATTTTACCATTTTTTTAAGGCTGAACTTTCACTGCAGATATCTCGTGCTTCAGAAAGTTGTAAGAAGTCATCTTGACACCAATCATTAACTTGAACATACTCTATCATTTGATATGTATTTCACCTTTGTGTGACCTTTACTTTGACCTTTGACCCCTAATTTCAACATCAGTGGTCTTTGAAATCACTCGCGCCTGACGAATGTTCAAACCTTTATATCTCGAAATGCTCATAAGGTACCATGACATGTGACATATCATCTAAAAGGTCTTGATAAGGGTAACTAGAATCAGGAATAAAATTAATGGCTGATTGTACTTTAAACACAGAAATAATCAATAATTGATTCTGATCGAGTAATAGCCTAAAAAATACCACAAGTTTTTTATTAGCCTATTGTTTTTCAATTAGTCTATGTTGAAAAGCATTAAATACATGTGCTTGATTTTTCGCAACATAAACAATCCACACTTTACTTTCAGCTAGAGATCATATGCATAAAAGTGTGACGATAGAGCAAGTAAGAATAAAAGTGTGTGACATCTCATTCGACATTGTGCTTTGTTTTATAAGTTACCAATAAAACACTAAATCTCAGAAACATTTGATTTAAATCAATCACTCTTGTATGAAAACTAAAAATCAGACACTGGACCAATTGTTTTTTGCTTCAAACTTGGTAAAAGTGGGCTCTGTGATGCACAAGATTAGACAGTATTGATAAAGAATTATTCAATAGTTTCAACATAAAATTTTCATACAATTCTTTTTTGATGGGGACATTTGTCAAATCTTCAACAATTTAAATGCAACGTACATTTTACAATGTTCACAATTTACGCTAGTGCTTATTGTCCCCCAAAAAAGAAAAATATAGAATATCATCTATATATCGTATTTTACGGACCATATGACGCACTCGATTATAAGGCACACTGTCAATAACTTGCTTTGATTCGTTTTTTTTTTCCATACATAAGGCGCACTGGGCTATAAGACGAAATGGATTTTAGGGAGTCACAATTCACAACAATACAATTAGCAAGTCAGTCACAATAGTACATACGCAAGTCACAGTAGTACAATTGGCAAAAGAAAAAATGAACCTAGTGAATATCGCAGTTGCTAGTTGCTATTACTGTAGTTTATTGCATAAGATGGTGGTTTATTTATATACCGGTAACCATAAAACCTATACTGGTTTTGAGTGTACACAATAAAGCACTACCTGATCCATACATTAGGCGCACCGGCTTAAAAGGTGCATGATCAGTTTTTGAGAAAAAAAAAGGATTTAAGTGCACCTTATGGTCCGTAAAATATGGTACTTAAAAAAAGTATGTAGAAAGCAGAATAATTTATGGCTACTCCAAAAAATAAAAGCTTCAGTGCATTCGATGACAAAAAAGCACCGAATATCAGTACCGATTTCATTGAATTGTTTCAATCTTAATACAAAACAATGAGACTGAGAATGTACAACAAACACCCAGCATAAATTTAAGTCTAGGTTTTGCAAAAGTGTAGCCATGCATCATTTACATTCTCGGCTGACTTCAATGATAATTGATAAAAACCACGGCTGTTAATTAACGTTGGTGCATCAATTAAGCACAGACTGTGTTGACAAGGTATCCAACAAATATCACGTTTTTCTGGCCTATGGAACGAGTGAGATGGTCCATACGAATGCATAAAATCAACTAGAAAATCACTACTTGACTAATCAATTTCTTTTATAATTCCGACATACCATTTTTTGTCGTATACAGCTACTAAAAATTGATTTTCATGATCATTTTGGATTAAAGAAAAACGGTTTTCATCCTCCAAATTAACTTGCAGAGAAAATTCATTATCTTGACTGATTCTCTTCATTCCAAGTCAAGTTGTTGACAAAGGTTTGAAGTAATGAAAGGTTCTGGTTCCTTTAATTGTTGACGATTTTTGAAAACGTGGCTCTAATATGGCTTTAACATGGTTTAAATCATCCTTCAAAATTTTAACAAATTGAATTGTTGGAATTGCTCTTTTGCAATATGACATCATGGAATCCACATCAAGAATTTGATTTTCCAAAGGACGACGGAGGCTCTCTAGTGCAGTTAATCTTTTTACTGTACCAACAACACCATCTCAAGGAGATTTGCCATGGCTGGTGGCAAAAAATGATCAAGCAGCTTCGACACCAAAATCTTCTTGATGTTTGCATAAGTTAAAAAATGATTTTCTGTTCTTGTACTGTGCTGCACAACCATCACTAAAGTATTCCACTATCTTCAAATTTGGCATGAGAGATTTCAAGTATTGGATGGTCTTTATTTGAATTTGGTAAACCATTACGACGTCATGTTGCAATTCATCAGACAAAAAACAAAGACTTGCATGCTGCAGTTCGTTATCCGAATTCTTGTATGGGTGGGTCCAGTGATACCCTTGTGCCTCGTCTTGAACATAAAATGCATAATTTTCAGCAAAATCCATTAAAATGAGAGCAGAATTTTCTTCCATGGTTTCTTTTCGAAGTTTGAGGTATGAAGATTGAGAATGAGCAATGTAGTGATGAGGTACCAAGGATTCAAGTTTGGTGATTGTTAAATTTATGTACTCCGAAATGCTTAGACTTTGAGAAATTAACTCCGTTCTATCAACTGACACCCATTGTTTGTAACTGATTTCTTCATTTAAATCTTCAAACTTATCCAATAATTTTGTTTTAACATTATCGAAGCCTGGACATAATGAACATCTTTGCAGCATGCAATCCTTGTTATGATCATCACATACAGCCATTTCCAACAGATCTTTATAGGATTCTTCAATTTGAGCAGCATGCAAGAACGTTTTGGTAAATGGTGCAAACACACACAGAATGAGTGCCTGCTTTTCCTGCACTGACGCACCATTTCAGTCTCAAGGAACAGAATTTAGAAAATCCAATCGTATTTTCTGGATAATTTTCTTTAAATGCTAAACAGAGTTCTCTGAGAGTGCAAAGAATTAATCGCTTTTGTTGACATACATTCTTTTTGATACTAGTTTTGTCTCTAATTCCAGGCAATATTAGGCTATTTTTGTTGTTTTGATAAAACTCCAGTATTTTGTTGATGGTTTCAGTCGCTGTAGATTTGCCTTTTCGTGGTGGTGGAAGGATAAAAACTCCATGTTCTTCTAAATCTCTTGCTTTTCGGACAGTTCTCTCACTTATTTCAAAAATTTCTGCTGCTTTTTTTCTTGACCATTCACTTGGAACCAGAGTTTAAATTTGCAATTTTTCAGCTCGAGTAGTTTCTTCATTATGGATTTCAGACTTAAACTTGTTTACAATAGAATTCAATGAATTTTTATCTTCCCCAATGTGATCATTGTTGGCTTGGTCTTCCAAAATATTTATGTTTAGTACTTTTCTCAATTTGGATTCATAAGATTGATATATTCTGGACAATTTTCGTTTACCATAATTTGATTGTGAAGCAGACGAAAGACCTTGGAGTTTTACTGGAGACTCTTCAATTACATGTAAACTTTCATTCAAATTTGTAAGGTTTTGGTTGGCATCAATCTGCATCTGAATTTCTTCGATTTCGCTTCCACTTGAGGATGACATGTCTTGAAAAGAAACTTTGCGATTGTCAATTTTTGTTTTGCAGTAGGAGCAAATTTTTCTTCCAGGAATGATATTGATTGTTGGATGCTGATTAATTACCTTTTTGTACCAATCTAAACTAATTACATGAAGACTTGAGTTTCGAACTGATTTTTTGTGATTTCCAAAAATATTGCAGCATGATTGGTAATGTTTCGAATAAGAATCAATGTAAAAGTGCTTGTGGTATGTACAAATAGTATCCAAAAGAGCATCAGAATTGCAATCTGCTTTCACCCTAATTTGTAAGAGCTGTCTTTCTTCTTCATTAAGGCTTTCAACATAAATAACATCTTTTTTTTAAGTTGAATATTTCTTTTTACTACAACCACTTTGCAACACATTGCCAACACTGCAGTTAATAAATGTACTAATTTTGTGCTATATTAATTATGTTATACTATTGCTGTAAAACAAAATAGCCGTGACTCAATACTCATTCTGGGATTGTTTATGTTGAAAAAAGATGTATATCAAAGCTGTTAAAGCAAAATTATGTATACAGTCAAACTTCGATACTATGCCACCCTTTGGGACCGAGAGAAAGTGGCATAGTAGCGAGGGTGGCATAGTAACAAGGATTTGTAAAAACAGCCTTGTGATGTAACAATGTAATGCCACGTTGTATTGTACGATTATAATTTACATGTATTTCAGTATAATGTACAGTACAGTGCAGTAGTTTCGGGAAGGCCAGTGTGATGCAAGCATGCGATCAGCTAGACGACGAAGTGCATGAAATCCGCAGAAAGAACATGCGCCAGCTGATGATTCCTCAGAGTTTTGGGCTGAGCTACAGTAGATAACTTGAGAGAACATATTACATGCACATACTGTATACTTTTGCCGTTTCACAGCCGTTTAATTGTTTCGTTCGTAGCGTTTATTGTTTCGTTAATACACTGCAATACTGTACCTCATGTGGCATAGTAGAGAGGGTAAGTGGTGGCATAGTAAATATATTTTCTATTGAATTTAGTTGGTGACGATCAAAAGTGGCATAGTAGCGAGGTGGCATAGTATCGAAGTTTGACTGTATTTGAAAAAAAGCAAAAAAAATAAACTAATTTTGTGTTACAAGACCTTTATTATACTATGTTGCTTTTCTGCGCTTACTACTTCACTCAAAACAAAAAAATTTAATGGCCAACTGTCAGAATCAAAGGCATAGTGCCTGGTAGTGCCATGACTAATAAAGCACTTTTGATTCATGTCACAATTGGAATGATACAGAAAAGATTAGTTACGAAAGACACTTCTTGACTTAAAATAAAAATTTTTGAAATGTCAGCATGAAACAACATTTGAAATAATAAGACAAGAAATAATTTATTTGTCAGAACTAACTAATTTAAACAACATATTGTGTTAGCAAATTTGTGTTGTTTTCATGAATTATTTATAAGTTATACCTTTGTTTCATCAAAAATTTTGTTTTTATCAAATTTTTTAAAATTATTAATTTTATTCCTGATTTTAATAATCCTTGTCAAGACCTTTCAGATGATATGTCACACGTCATGGTATCTTATGAGCACTTCGAGATATAAAGGTTTGAACATTCTGGCCATAATTTTATCACTTGCACTCAAGTTTGAGATACGCTGCAGAAACTCGAAAGAATCTTTAACTGTAGCTTGATGATGACGTAATGGAATGAGAATTTCAGTAAGCCAGGCTGCACATTCGTGATTATAACTACCAATCGAGCTTAAAATTGGTCTTATTGGTACATTTTCTTTGTGGAGTTTAGGTAGCCCTTAACTCCACAAACAAAAACTCCACAAAGAAAATGTACCAATGAGACCAATTTTAAGCTCGATTGGTAGTTATAATCACGAATGTGCAGCCTGGCTTACTGAAATTCTCACTCCATTATGTCATCATCAAGCTACAGTTAAAGATTCTTTCGAGTTTCTGCAGCGTATCTCAAACTTGAGTGCAAGTGATAAAATTATGGCCAGTTTAGATGTAAAGAGCTTATTCACAAATGTTCCAGTTAACTTCACAGTAGATCTGGTTCTTAAGAGCGTTTTTTCCAACAATGTTACAGAATTTCATGGTCTCACCAAATTTCAATTAAAAAAGCTACTTCATTGGACAAGTAAAGGCACAGTATTTCAGTTTAATGGACAGTTGTTTGAGCAAATTGATATAGTTTCTATGGGAAGCCCGATCGCACCCCTATTAGCCGACGTATGCATGAATTGGGTGTTGGATCAAATTCGAAATAATATCACGCAACCAAATATACGTATTCGATATGTTAATGATCTGTTTTGTACCTTTTCTGACCATAATCAACTAGATAACTATTTTCAAAGCATTTCTAATATTCACCCCAACATTACATTCTCCAAAGAACTGGAAACAAATAATCATTTGGCTTACTTGGACATCTCAATCAACACGTCAAATGGCAAATTCGAAACCAGCGTCTTCCGGAAGAAAACAAACACAGGACTGTATACTTAATGGAACAGTTTTTGTCCCTTAATGTACTAACGCAATCTAGTCCGATGTTTATTATCAAGAGCCTACAGAATCTGCAGTATCTGGCCAAATATTCATAATGAGTTTGAAACAATCGCTAACATGCTACTTAAATATGAATACCCTCTTTACTTTATACAAAATCAAATTGGAAATTTTTGAACAATAAACACCAATTTAATCTTGATAACAATTCTAATTATCAGCCTTGCCCTTATCAACACGTATTTTTTCAAACTTTCTTTTATTGGATCAACGTCACTTCAAGTAGAAAAAGAACTGAGATCATTTTTTCAAAGAAAATTGCAAAACAAAATTAAATTTGTTTTTATTCATAATACTTTTAAACTTGGAAATCTTTTTTCTCACAAAGATAAACAAGCCACTATACGCCGAAGTAACGTTGTTTATAAGTTAAATTACTCATGCGGTGGAAGCTACATTGGCCAAACAAAACTGGAACACAAACAGACGTAACCAAGCATCTGCTGGAAAATCTATCACACGTAATTAATTTTAATGAACCAGAAATTCTCACAACAGCAAATCATCCCAGGGAACTGTTAATAAAAGAAACTACTTATCCAACAGCAACTACCCTCAATCAATGTTGACGAATCATCCACATCACTGTTTGTTTTCATTAATCGATTTCATATATGTATGTTTTTTTTTATAATATTTTAATATTTCGTATTGAAATTACGACGTTATTCCCTCTTTTTTTCTTTTTTTGTGTTCTGTTATGTCATAAAATAATATGTGTGATGTGATTAGTGTATACCTGTACATTATAAATTAATGTTTAAATGCAAATAGTCAGGCAAGGAGATGCAGCAATTTTGTACTGCTGTCCAACTTCATAGTTTGCCTTGTTTGCCAAGTCCCGCCATTGTTTAGTGCAGTTTAGGTGGATAAATAATGCGGAAAACTTCAATTCTTCTTTACTTACGGTAAGTTTTGTAATCGAGCGGTATTAATAAAAAAAAAAGAAGATTTTTTACTCACTCGTACCGTTTAAATTTGAGCAGGGTTGGGGCTAATGAGAATAGGATGGGGGGGTAGTACAACAACTTCACGCTTTAATAAACAACATACGTGTTTTCCGCGTACCTATCCAAGCATCATGTGTTAGCACATGTCTTGTAATCAATAGGATGGGGGGGTAGTATAAAAACTTCACGCTTTAATAAACTTACGTGTTTTCCGCGTACCTATTGAAGCATCATGTATCAGCACATGTCTTGTAATGACAAAATCCAATTTTACGCGTTGAGTCTGCGATTTTTCCCTAAGAGTCAGCTGTGATTTTATTTTTATGTTCTAGATTGACAATGGTTTAAAGAAATTAACTGAAACTTCTCAATAAATATGTATTACAGTATTTTGACTGTATTGTTTTTGATTAAACTATTCAAGAAGTCCATTTACCATGCTCCTAAGTTTTTGAAATTTGTTTGTTGTTAGCGACATTGGCAAAATTTCTTTAAGGGAAATCTAAATTGTCATATCTTGGGAACAGAAGAATTTAGAAAGCTCAAATTTGTCGAAGTTAGTCTTCAGATTTGTCAATTTTTTTTTTTTTTTGAGAGAGAGAACCGAGCAAAATTTTTTTCGACCTGAAAGCCATTTTAAGCTCGAACCGTAACTGAAAGCCTGCCCGACTTACAACTCTGAATCAGAGAGCTTCGGCATCCGCTTCCAGATCCCCAAAGTAATGACCCTTTATTACAAATTTTTGGTTGAACGGCTAGGAAAATTACTACCAGCAGGAATAACATTGCGTATTCACTTGTAATTGTAACGACTGGCACTCACGTCGCGTGTTTCTTTGTTTTTACTGGGCCATTTTCAAATTAACGAGTGCGAAGTTTCGGACTTTTGCTTATAACTCGAGAACGGTTTGGTCTAGCTACATGAAATTTTGACAGCAGTTAATAAAATGTTTGTTTGCACCAAATTTCGATGCAATAGGTCACGTGACTTCGGTTTTAGGACGAAAACCGTCTCGAAAATTTGGCATAAAAAGCGGTCTCGTTCAAAAACGCTGAAGTACAACAAAAATATTTTTAATAGTTATATGTTTTACCCTTTCATCTCTACCAATCCACTTTTTACCGCGATGGGTTTTTTTTTCAAAATCTGGTACGCTGTTCTCCTAAATCTAATTTTTGTTTAAAGTTGTTAAGCTGCAAACACAATTTTGTCTCCCGAAATTTTTTGGGACCACTCCCTAGGAACCCCCTCAAAATGGGTCCCCAAAAATCTAGTTTTTTAACGTTAACGGCTCAAGCTAGTGCAATAGTTTTTTTTATATCAGCATATATTTGAGAGACAAACATTTTGACATAGTTTAGAGGTACTATCCCTTCCTCAGGGAACCTCCGAAAATCAATTTTTTGCACAGCTCAAGCCAGAGTGCTAGTTTTTTGATATTAGTAGATATTTAAAGATCAAGCGACAAGAAAAATGCTACACAAATTTTTTAGTTATTATTACATAGTATACGAGTAAACTAAGAAATTTTGAAAATTTTGCAAAAATTTATGCTAGATTGGCAGAGTTATTAAGCTTTGAAGAGCGCAAAACTTTGCTAGCCGTCGAATGACGTCATGAATGAACTAACTGTCAGAAGCAAATTCTGTGTAAGCAGCGGGGAGTTTGTTTCCGCACCATAGAAATTAGGTATAGACTATACGAGTAATAAGCTTAGTAGCAGTGATATACGAGAAATTGAATTCCTTGCCAAGTTTTATCAATCAGTACTGTCAGTAGTGCAAGTCCATACTGTAATTTTAAGATAGCAGTTATCTACTAAAGCTATTACTACTGAGTAGGCTCGTGGATTATCGCTCTGGGGGGGTCATTACATGCTCTTCGTTATTTACCTAATATTCGTTATGGTATTTTGTTATTCATATTCGTAATTTGCTATTCTTGAGCGGTATTTCGGTATTTGTTAATCATATGCGTTATTCGAAGTTTTTTCGAATAACACATTTTTGTGCTCTAACGAATGACAAATCGAATGCTATTACATGCTCCGTTCGTAACAGGAATTAATTGAAAAGAACCAAATCACTTCTTTAACTCTTTTCTGACTGTTACGTCATAACTGTATCACCTGTAGTCGTAGCCATTGCAATCAATTGTAGTTGGCGGCTGGAATTGTTCTGCTATATCCATTACAATTATTCCATCTCTTCGACTGCTGTTAATTAATAGGCTTCAGTCATTTATTTGTAAGAAAGAAAAAAATATCACTGGTATAAGTTTCAATAACCTAAGCCAGTTTTTTAAAACTAAACATGAAACAACATGAGTGAAAGAGGTAAAAGGGTCGATCTCGGAAACTTAATATTTATTGATTTGATGGTAAGAACTACTCTTTTTTACTGGGGCATTTAATTCTGTAAAAACTAAAAGCAAATTGTGGAACGAAAGTACTCAATCTGTTAATGCAGCTGAAACTTGGTAAAATTTTGGCGATTTCAAAATTTTCCGCTTTTTTTTTTGTTTTGAACAGCGATCAAATTTTATTTAGTGACGTGGAGTTGTGTGATTGTTTATTAAATGTCTCTTGTATTCTTTAAAGCATTTAGAAGAATACCATTCCAAAGTTTAAATCGTGAAATTTTATTGAATTCTTACTCAGTTTAGTCTGAGTTAAGAAATAATTTAGCTTATTAACTGCATTTGAGGAATTTACTAATTGGTGTGTATAGTAAGCTGCTGTGCTATTATGTCGCAAATACTTTTTAGATGAAGCTTTTGTGGTATCAAGGGAGATAAACTTGCCCGATTCAAAGTTTGTTGTTATCAGGAATTTTTATTTCGTTAAATTTTTAGTATACTATATTATTGGCAACAAAGTTCTTTCCAAAACGATTTATCACTTTCTTGTCTAAGACAGTATAAACATACAAAACAATAAGGACGTGCCGGTATTTGCTTTTTCATAACTTTTTATATTGATCAAAAATAAAATTTTGTGTCATTACTGATAAAAAAAAATTAAGTTAACGAATGGTTTATGGAATTCGAAATATTTTCCGAAAAATGACGTGGTTACAAATATTCGCTATTCATGTAATTTGAGTATCTAACACCAAATAACAATTAAGAATAGCAAATAACTAGATGGGAGTTTGCCAGCAAACCCAGTGAACGACCGACGCACAGCTAATGCTGTAACGCTCAAAAGTACTTTTTGTCTACCGTAAAATCAGCAATTATTCAAAAATATCTGATTATGGAACCTCCAGAAAAGTAGAGTCAAAATATTTGTCAGTTACATATCTCCTGAAATCATAAAACACTGGCACCCTAGCTTCAGTCATTCAAAAATTGATTTTGGGGGTCTATTTGGGGGGTCCCTGGGAGGGTGGCACCCCAGAACTATGTCAAAATATTTGTTTGTTAAATATCTGCTGATATAAAACACTGGCACCCTAAGTTGAGCTATTCAAAAAATTGATTTGTTGGGGGGTTCCCGGGGGGTTGGCACCCCCAAACTATGTCAAAATGTTTGTCTGTTAAATATCTGCTGATATCATAATACACTGGCATTCTAAGTTGAGCCGTTCAAAAAATTGATTTTTGGGGGTCCATTTAGGGGGTCCCCGGGGGGGTGGCACCCCAGAACTATGTCAAAATATTTGTCTGTTAAATATCTACTGATATCAAAAAAAGTAGAACTCTAGCTTGAGCCGTTCAAAAAATGGATTTTAGGGGGGTCCCCGGGGGGGTGGCACCCCCAGAACTATGTCAAAATATTTGTCTGTTAAATATCTGCTGATATCATGATACACTGGCACTCTAAGTTGAGCCGTTCAAAAAATTGATTTTTGGGGGGTCCCCGGGGGGGTGGCACCCCCAGAACTATGTCAAAGTATTTGTCTGTTAAATATCTACTGATATCATGATACACTGGCACTCTAAGTTGAGCCGTTCAAAAAATTGATTTTTGGGGGGTCCCCGGGGGGGTGGCACCCCCAGAACTATGTCAAAATATTTGTCTGTTAAATATCTACTGATATCAAAAAAAAGTAGAACTCTAGCTTGAGCCATTCAAAAAATTGATTTTTGGGGGGTCCATTTAGGGGGGTCCCTGGGGGGGTGGCACCCCAAACTATGTCAAAATATTTGCCTGTTGAATATCTACTGATATCAAAAAGAACTAGCACCCTAGCTTCGACCGTTCAAAAAATTGATTTTTTGGGGCCCCATTTTGGGGAGATTCCCGGTGGAGTTGCCCCAAAAATTTTCGGGAGAAAAAATTGCATTTGCAGCTCAACAACTTTACACAAAAATTAGATTTCGATGTGTTGTGGTTTAGGAGAAGAAGAGCGTAAACAAATTTGGAAGAAAAAAAAAGGAAAGAAAAGGAAAAAGAATAGAAACAAACCTCATCGCGGCCAAAAGTGGGTTGGTTGGGATGAAAGGGTATCTTGAGACATACAACTCTATGAAATATTTTTTGCCGTACTTAAGCCGTTTTTGACTGAGACCGCTTTTTACGCCAAACTTTCGGGGCGGTTTTCGGGTTCTAAAACCAAAGTCACGTGACCTATTGCCTCGAAATTTAGTACAAACATACAACTCATTAATCTCAAACTGCTGTCCAAATTTCATGTAGCTAGACCCAACCGTTCTTGAGTTATAAGCAAAAGTCTGAAATTTCGCACTCGTTAGTTGGAAAATGGCTGAGTAAAAACAGAGGAACACGCGACGCGAGCGTCGGTCGTTCCAATGAATAGCGAAGAGCAAATAATACGAAATTACTCTAGCGAGCATTTGATATTAGTGGAATTTGTTGTCGCGATTCGGGAAAGGTTACTGCCGGTCATTCGGTATTTTTGGAGCATGTAATACCATTTTTTACGATTTTTCGAATAACGAACTTAGGATAAATAACGAAGAGCCTGTAATGAACCCCTTGGTTATGGTTATGGATTACGGACCAAGTTGAGTATTTGCCCAGTTCTGTCGGTTACTAATACTGGTCACTAGGTCAGTGGTTATCTTTTAGCCTCCGATATGGAATGTTTTATTAACCATGATGAACATTGAACAAGTAGGACTACGGTAAAGAAATACATAACACTTTCCAGTAGCCTAGCCCGTGCTTTTTGCTTCTATCCATAATATATTCTCTTGATCGAATTATCTTTTATTAAGTGTAACTGATTATGACTTTCATTACGTGTTTTTCACTGATAAAAGTCGAATTATTAAGATTTCTTACTTCTATAGCAGTTAACAGCTAAAAAGCGAATAGCTGACTACTGAGAAATACAAAAGCCAGTGGCGCACCCAGGTTGGGGGTTTCGGGGACGAACCCCCCTTTTGGTACTCAAAAAATAACATGATTTTGTTAATATAACGCAGTTTGTAGCACTTTGCTATATTTATTTTAAACTAAATAATCACTTAAGTTGTTGTTAATCACTTTAGATGTTGTTTTAGGGCCGTAATTTGATCCTGCACGATATTTACCTAGCAATTAAGATTTTTGCATTTGTTTCCCCAACAATATTGCTGACAGAAACATTGCGTAACTATGTGTATTTGATATATCCATAGATATTGATATTGAATAATCCATAGATATTGATAATTGAATAATAACCCGATCATAAACTTCTGAGAAGTACAGAGCTTGACACTAAAAAGAGACAGACGCTATTTAGTGAAAAAAGTCGCTCTTGTGTAAAAAAAAAATACTAAGCCAAATGCACTTACGCAAAAAAAAAGAAAAAGCAAACAAATCCGCTGTTTGAAGATAAAACCCGCTAGAAAACTACATTTAAACGTCGAGATTTTTATTCCGCAAACGTATTCAGGAATTTCATATCAGCTTTTAATAGCGACGGAGCTATCATTTCCAAAGAATTTCTCCTATATTTTTGGATTAGCTTTATAGTATTTTGGATGATTTTTGGTGCATCATACATCATAATAAAAACCCATTATGTATTTCAATGTAATCATCGGAGGTGGAGTCGAGGGCACAACCTTCGAGGCCAAGGCCAGCGACTGCAAAATATGTCGTCGAGGCCAAGGACAACCTCGAGGACTCCGCCTCTGGTAATCAACCTTTATACTAGCTTATACCCCCGCATTTTAGCTTTTCTTCTTTCCAGCGTAAATTTGTGTAGAGAGCTGGACGAAAACCTTTAATCTAAAACAGTCTTTTCCAAGGCTACCCATTTCTCGGAGCGTGGAAATGGTAGCTCCAACGCTATTAAAAGCTAATTTGAAATTCTGTATCACTAACAAATTTTTGAATTTAAAAATCTATTCACTTAAAAGATTCAAGCCAAATACGCGATCTTTCAGGATTTAAACGTATTTTGGACTTGACCAGTAATTGTACGGGGGCTCATTGGACTGAGCAAAAACAAGCTCTTTCAAACTATTCTAAATCTTAGTAATTTAGCATATTTTCTGATTGGTCTAAAAACATTCAAAATGTCACTAAATGGCTATTTTTTTCCGAAAAAATTGAAAGAACTGCCCAGCGGCTGGGAGCGTCGCCATCATACATGTCATCATGTTCAAAATGTCAAAAAACGTTTAAAATGTCTTTCAAATGGCATTAAAATGGCTGTTTTTTGCGAAAAAAAAATTGCAAGAATAGCCCAGAGGCTGGGGGCTTTGCCCCCAGGCCCCCATAATGGTAAGTTGTTCTCTTGCACACAATCTTCATAACCAACTTTCAAAATCGTTGTTACAGGGTTTTTGGAAAAACAAATGTGGTAATAAAATGCGACTATTACCGCAAAACCTTGTTTGACTCTAATGTCTTGCATTGTTATTAATGGTTAAAACAAATTAACAACAATTGGGTCTGGTTGCTTTTTGAAAAATTGAAACCCCCCTTTAAAAATTTCTGGGTGCGCCCCTGACGAAGGCGCACCTTTGTTGATGATGGCAAACTACGGGGAGACTATTGTTCATGCATGACGTCATTCACTTTGTAGATCCAAGTCGTTATTTTGAGCTTTTTCTAAATCAAAACGACTTTTTAACAACTATATTACTCGAAATATTGTTGCTGAACAACTCGTTATTTTGAGCTTTCTCTTAATCATAACCACTTTTAGACAACTATGTAACTCGAAATATTGTTGCTGAACAACGTTTTTTGATATAGCAATTAAAAATAAAATAGCAAATGTACCTTGGTACTTAATCTTTAAGAGATAAATATTTTGACATTATTTGCGGTTACCACCTCTTCGAGAACCCCCATATGGACCCTTCAAAAATCAATTTTCGTTATTTAATATGCGTCGGTCGTTCAATAAGCTTGCTTTTCAACAAGCTCCCATCTAGTTCAACGTTTAGATTTTATAGCAGTAGTATACAAATTTATTTTTCGAGACAAAGAAAAAAAAAAACGATGAAACGCAAAATATAACAAATCATTAGCAATCTCGAAGGCAGACTGCGACGTGACCGTTTAAGGTCGACGTGACCGTTTTGGATATGTGATGATGATGGCGTAAGTCGTATTTTCTGAAAAAAACACTATTTAAAAAAAATTTAAACCTACAACATCAAGTGGCGGAAGCGCTTAGGGTAAAAGCGGAAGTGACTGGAAAATCGGCGCTTCCACATCCCTAGTTCTATCGGAAGCATCATTTTTTAATCTTAATTGTTTTAACCTCTTTGACTTATTGCAAGTTGCACTTTGCTTTGTATGGCAAATACTCTTTGAAAATAGCAACACACTCAATAGTCTCTTATATTTTTTTTAAACCTCTTACTTCACTGTGTGTTTTATGCAGGAAAAAGACTTGTTTTGCTGCTCTTAGTAACGCTCGAGTTAAGGCTTTGGAGGTCTGTCGGCTTATGGGGCAAGGTCTCGGTCGCCCAATATTTATCACAGAAAATATAATTCGTGAGTGGAAGGGGGAATGTGCTACAGATTCGAACAATACGTCTGAAGCCAATGTTCCACCCTTGATCTCGTTACCTCGCCCATGCAACGGTGAACTTGAAATCCAAAGGCGAATAAAAGAGGAAAACTTGACTGTGAAAGTGGATGTAACGGCTACATTTGAGCTTAATGGTAAATTTGAAAAGTTAAAAGAAAAAAAGGTAGGCTCTAACATTGGACGACGAACGGAAAGGAGTGAAAAGTGTTCGTAGAGAAAAATTGTACGTAGGTTAGTTATCTAATAGGCTACTCTGTAAGCAAATATAGTTTATCACGTGTCCCGAAAGAACGTTAGAATTTCGCATCTATTGTAGTTATAATGAAAAGTACATTGTTATGGCACTAATTGTACCCACACAGTTCTTAGCTTATACTCGTATTAAGCAATTTTATGCACTTAAACGTAATGTGTTTTTGGTAATACCTCGTGTATTAAATTGTATGATGTTACCAAAGATGGCTAGGCTTTCGATAGTTTGGAGTGACGTAAAATATGCTATCGCTTTTGAGCTTATCCTGGCTTAAGTCTTCGTGTGCATGCATATTTTAGAAATTGTGTTTATGTGGTTGCTTTGTCATCACAAAATGTTATTTCTTTTCGTATGACAGAAAGTCGGTATTGGTAACTAATTGGAATTTGGATTACAGCGGCTTTGTTTAATGCAAATGTCTCGTTTTTCCACTAGAAGCTTTCAGTACAGCTGGGAAGATATTAATTTTTTAATAAAATGTTGATACAGTACAACTGTCTATATAGCTTATCACACAAACACTATGTACAGAACTATAAACAAAACTGCAATTTTTTAATCCAAAGTGTTTTTTGTTTACACGAATACACACTGTATATTAGAGGTATTCCTTAAAATTTTTTTAGGGTTTAGAAAAAGCAAGAGTGCCAGTGGATGGACTTTTTATTATATAGCAAGAATGATTTTTTAAATTTTTGAAAAAATTTTCCCCACTAACGTTATTTGCGGTCCTCGCCTACCCCCAATTTTATGCTTTTTTGTTTGCAGTGCTTGACTGGCTCAAACAACATGTTTTATACCTTTTATGAAGGATGACCCTTACTCTTACACAGACTTTTAAAACAAGTTTGGTCGAAATCGACCAATGGGATTACGAGATATAAGCAATTAAGTACTGTAGTTGCACAATACTCCCTCTAGTGGCAGAAATTCAAAATGCTCCATTTTTTGAAGTACTTGGGTGATTTGTATAAAAATAGTGTCTAATCCTACATTTTAGATTGCAACAAATAGAGAGAATGGTTAGTTTTATAAAATTTTGCCACTATAGGGGTCATCAAACATGATTTGATTGATGTTGGTGATTACAGTATGTGCTATAAAGGTTTAAAATTTTTTGCTACTAGAGCTAAGCATTTTAGTACTTTCACGACAACTTAGAGTGCTTGTTGCTTTAAAATTTAATGTAGTAATTTTTTTTGATCAATCTTCAAGTTGCAAATTTGCTGAGAAATAGCGTAAGATTGGCCGTCGAATGACTGTTATGTTTATGTCAAGTTACACCTAGCAGCATTGCACCTTTTTCTGTTGAGAGGAAAAAGTTCAGTTTTGCCCAAAGACCAGTATGCTCCATGCACACAATTGAAAGCCTATTTTTTTTTAACTCTGTGCTCTCCGGCAAAAAGTAGTAACGGCCGAGTGTGTGTTTTTTTAGGGGCATACGCACAAAATCAGTTAAGCAGTCAATCTTTGGCAGATGTCGCCTTGTGGGTTCTTGCAAGGAGGGGATTTTGGCAGGTAGATTATAACTCTATACAAATAAGAAAATTATTTGGACATATAAAAATGGCTCACCAGTTTGGTGAGGTAAGAAAAAAATCAGTTTGTAATTGTTAAATATAGCACAGGGGTGGGCAAACTTGTTCAAACAAAGAGCCGCCTGTGGAAAACCAAAAACACCGGGCGCGTAGCCAGAAATTCGCAATGGGGACTGTGTTGGGGCCTGAGGGCAAAGCCCCCAGCCGCTGAGGGCACGGTGGTCTGGGGGCGGAGCACCCAGCAAACAAATATTTTTGCAAAAGTTACTTAATTTTAGGGATATTTCGATAAAAACTAACGCTTTTAAAACGTGGCATAAAAATTGGCAGAGCAAACATGATTAAAATGGCTGTATAAATGGGCTATTTGGGAGGTGGTAATGGTAAAATTTTGGTTCTCTTGTTTGCATGCTGGTAAATCATAAAAGCCAATAGTTCAATAAAAGTCACACGAAGAAATCTATTTTGTTTATATTTTATAGAGTAAAAGAATTGGAGGGGGGTCTGATGGAAAAATATTTGAAAGAAGTAATTGGCAATTAACTAATACAGATTAGCCCCCTCCCCCATTCCTGAATTTAAAATATATTTGTTAATGAAACTTATGTTCAGCATTTTTACACTAGCAATGAAAATTGATTGCTTATTTTTGGCCATTTTTCAAAGTTTTTATTGATTTGTGAGTTTTATTTTTGACAAATTTGCCCCCCCCCCCCCCCCGAATGCATGTTTCAAAATATGCTTTAAATCACTTTTTAGTCCATTCCTGCCCAAAAAACAGTCTCAGAAGCAGAGGTGGAGTCCTCCAGGACGTCCTTGGCCTCGAGGACAGATTTTGAAGTCCTTGGCCTTGAGGCCTCAAGTCCTCGAAAATTGGCCTGTCCTCGGCTCAAGGACAGCACTATTTTTTGAATTGTTAAAATTTTGTGGAGCGGTTGAAAAATTTTTTGGAAAACGTTTTTTTGTGGAGATCGCCTGAAAAATTTTTGTGAAGACCTTTTTTTTTGGAGAGCACTTGCGCTGGTGTCCTTGGTCCTTGGCCTTGGCCTCGGGTTTTTTTGTGTCCTTGGCCTTGGCCTCGAGCCTTGTGTCGTCGACTCCACCTCTGCTCAGAAGTGTTAAAAACGTGGTATTTTCCTTATTCTACATTTTGGTCCACAAGCCAAAAGGGGGGCTATAGCTCCACCCTGACTACGCTACTGAAAAACAGAATGATTGTTGCCCTATAAGGCGTCATTCACGCTTGACTGCGCTCTTTGAAGTGTTTTACAACTCCGGAAAAATTATTCTACCTTGATTCTCTTAAGTGTTTATACTGCAATTCGTCATCGCAGTTGGTATAACCTTGGTTGGTAGCGCTATGAAAACATATGCTTGTTTTATCTCTCTAAATTACATGAAAACAATTTCAAACACGAGATAACATATTTATAAAGTGTGATCTTAATTTTTTTTGTAATATTACCATTCAATACTAGATGGGAGTTTGCTAGCAAACCCAGTGAACGACCGACGCGTAGCTAATGCTGTGACGCTCAAAAGTACTTTTTGTCTTCCATAAAATCAGCAATTATTTAAAAATATCTGATGATGGAACCTCCAGAAAAGTAGAGTCAAAATAATTGTCAGTTAAATATCTCCTGATATCATAACAGACTGGCACCCTAAGTTGGGCCGATCAAAAAATTGATTTTTGGGGGGTCCCCGGGGGGTGGCACCCCCAAACTATGTCAAAATATTTGTCTGTTAACTATCTGCTGATATCAAAACAGACTGGCACCCTAAGTTGAGCCGTTCAAAAAATTGATTTTTTGGGGGGTCCCTGGGGGGGTGGCACCCCCAAACTATGTCAAAGTATTTGTCTGTTAAACATGTGCTGATATCATAAAACACTGGCACCCTAAGTTGAGCCATTCAAAAAATTGATTTTTTGGGGGGGTTGGCACCTCCAAACTATGTCAAAGTATTTGTCTGTTAAACATGTGCTGATGTCATAAAACACTGACACCCTAAGTTGAGCCATTCAAAAAATTGATTCTTGGGGGGATGGCACTCCCAAACTATGTCAAAATGTTTTTCTGTTAACTATCTGCTGATATCATAAAACACTGGCACTCTAAGTTGAGCCGTTCAAAAAATTGATTTTTGGGGGGTCCCCGGGTGGGTGGCACCCCCAAACTATGTCAAAGTATTTGTCTGTTAAATATCTACTGATATCAAAAAAACCAGCACTCGAGCTTGAGCCGTTCAAAAAATAAATTTTTAGGGGGAGTTCCCGGTGGTGTTGTCCCAAAAAACTTCGGGAGAAAAAATTGCATTTGCAGCTCAACAACTTTACACAAAAATTAGGAAGAAAAAAAGGAAAAAAAAAAGAAATAAACCTCATCGCGGCCAAAAGTGGGTTGGTTGGGATGAAACGGTATCTTAAGACATACAACCGTATGAAATATTTTTTGCCGTACTTAAGCCGTTTTTGATTTAGGCCGCTTTTTACGCCAAACTTTCGGGGCGGTTTTTGGATTCTAAAACCAAAGTCACGTGACCTATTGCCTCGAAATTTAGTGCAAACATATAACTCATTAATCTCAAACTGCTGTGTAAATTTCTTGCATAGCTAGACCCAACCGTTCTCGAGTTATAAGCAAAAGTCTAAAATTTTGCACTCGTTAGTTGGAAAATGGCCGAGTAAAAACAAAGCAACACGCGACGCGAGCGTCGGTCGTTCCAACAAGAGCCACAAAATTTACGTCCGCGAGCCGCATGTGACGTTGTTATGTTTTACAGCCCACCATTGATATAGCACTTATTCTTTTAAGTTTTTCTGTGATTGAAAGCTAAACCTGCAATACACGGTAAGATATGTCAGGTCAAACCATTAATAGCTGATCTGGGATAGCAGGTATGTGATTAAACTGCAGAGGTGGAGTCGAGGACATAAGCCTCGAGGCCAAGAACACAAAAAAAATTCAAGGCCAAAGACAGCCCTATCGAGGACAGACCCTCTCCAAGGGCAGAAATGCTTAAGGACACAATGTGAATATGATTTCAAAAAAAAGTCTTCGCTCCAAGATTTTAGAAAATTTCAAGCGTTTTGAAGAAAAAAAAACACCTTCAAAAATTTTTTCGCAAGCTCTCTGGAGTTCTTCCAGACGACTCAAAATTAGTCATGACCTTGGCCCATTTTTTTCGAAGACTTGCAGGCCTCGAGGCCAAGGACTTCAAATTGTGTTCTAGAGGACGTCCTCAAGGCCTCCACCTGTGTTAAACAGTTAACATGTACTGTATAACGTGTTGCATGGGAAGCACTGATCTAAATCTTTTTCTCACACGGAAAGCTCGAAAACAATCAAAACCTGTCAACTAGGCAGGGTTTAGTGTTTGCTAGTCATCAATCAAAACAAAGAGCGATAACGAAAGCAAAGCCAAAGAGTGTTTTTTTTAGTCTTATGCTGAAATGCACAACTAGATGTAATAACTGCCCAGAACCAGCAATCCTTCGACTGCCAACCTTATGCTATTACTCGCATAAAAATGAAACGTGAACATTGAGCTCAAAAGATCATTACATTTTGCATGGGAAGCACTGATCTAAATCTTTTTTTCTCACACGGAAAGCTCGAAAACAATCAAAACCTGTCAACTAGGCAGGGTTTAGTGTTTGCTAGTCATCAATCAAAACAAAGAGCGATAACGAAAGCAAAGCCAAAGAGTGTTTTTTTTAGTCTTATGCTGAAATGCACAACTAGATGTAATAACTGCCCAGAACCAGCAATCCTTCGACTGCCAACCTTATGCTATTACTCGCATAAAAATGAAACGTGAACATTGAGCTCAAAAGATCATTACATATTAATTTCAAGTTGTCATAAAACTACTAAAACGTTTATTTGCGAAAAGCTTATGGCACCTTTAAAGCATATAATCACTAATGTTGATGAAGTCATGTTTGATAACCCCTAGTGGTAAAATTTTGTAAAAGTAACAACTCCATTCAATTCGTTGTCATCTAAAATGTAGGATTAGACACTATTTTTACACAAATCACCCAATTACTTCAAAAAATGGAGCATTTTGAATTTCTGCCACTAGAGGGAGTATTGTGCAACTATAGTACTTATTGCTAATATCTCGTGACCCCATCGGTCGATTTCGACCAAACTTGTTTTAAAAGTCTGTGTAAGAGTAAGGGTCATCTTCCAAAAAGGGCATTAAACGTGTTAATTGTTTGAGCCAGTAAAGCACTGCAAACAAAAAAGCACAAAATTGGGGGTAAGCGGGGACCGAAAATCACGTTAGTGAGAAAACTTTTTTCAAAAATTTAAAAAATCATTCTTGCTGCATAATAAAAAGTCCATCCACTGGCACTTTTGCTTTCAATTTTTTTTTTAAAGAATATCCCTACTGGGTATATCCATGTTTGCAAAGGTTGGATGTACAAGATCGTGAAAGATGGCGACTAGGCTGCAAAAGCCGGCTGACCCCTGCATGCGGGAAACACCTGCTGGGCTCCAGAAATAGAAGAAAACACATTCCTGGAGCAAAATGATGATGATACTGTATGTATCTATGCACGGCTGTAACAGAGTTTAGCCCTTCTTTATAGGCTACTGGGGCCTAATACAAGTGCGTAATGCGCCGTTGGGTTCAATCCATAGGTGGGCAAGTTAATGCAAAACGTTAGCTTCGTTAACCTGTAGTCTGTTAATCAACTTCATACCTCCGTTAAAGTTAATGTAGTCCGTTACTTCGTTAACATTTTTAGTGTAATTTACATTTCTGTATTCACTCCGCATGATGACACTGTTGAGCTGATTGTAACGAAAAATTTATGGCTAGGGTGTTTTTTTTGTGTTTTGGAAGTTACATATTACAGTCTTAATCTAATTTCAAGATAAAAATAGGTTCAAATGCACTAACGAAGCTGCGATCGGAATATCTTTGGAAATTGCGGACAGCGATAGAAATAAACCTGTGAGGCTGCAGCTTGTCATTTGCCACGAAACAGAGCTCCATTCTAAGCTTTTTTTGTTTACAGAACTCTTGCTAATACGCAAGTGTTACCAATGCAAACTGGTTTGTACCGGTACCATAAATAGTTCAAGAAATTAACGATGAAAACTTTAGTGCTAATACGCAACAAGTGTTACCAATGCAAACTGGTTTATACCGGTACGAAGAATGGATGGTGCAAGAAATTAACGATGAAAACCTTAACGTGAGTTAACGAAACTTAATGGAAGTTAATTTAGTCCGTTAACGTAAAAAAAGTTTTAAAAGAATTAACGGGTTTAGGGAAAAAATCAGCTTCATTATCAACGAATTTGTGCCCACCTATGCTTCAATCAGTAGCAAACGTGGATCGATACTTCAAAGTATTGATGGATTGCAGCTACGTCATAGGCTTTTCCCGCCAAAACGATTGGACGTCAAAACGCCATCACATAGACCGGCAGCCCAGAAGGTTTATTTATCTCAAAGACGGCGGAAGGTTTGATGCGCCTAAAATACACGTCTTTACCTTTTAAGAAAATGTTTTACTGGCAAGCCAAAAGTTCGGCTAAGACCCCCCAAATCCACAATTTATGGGGGGTCAAAATGGCCTTTATTTACCCCAAAGACAGCATGGATAAAAATTGCTCAAAATCGTTCTCTGGGGTCCACTGAACAATGAAATGTCGAAGACAGTAACTTTAGGTTTGGCTAACCCCCCCGACAGTAACGAATTTAGGGGGGTTAAAAATGGTCTTTATTTACCCCAAAGACGGCATGGATAAAAATTGCTCAAAAACGTCCGTTGGAGTCCACTGAACGCAAAAATGGCAAAGACAGTAAGTTTAGGTTCGGCTAATCCCTTGACAGTAACGAATTTAGGTGGGTGGCTTAAAAATTGCCTGTATTTACCTGAAAAACGGCATGGATAGTAATTGCTCAAAAACGTCTGTTGGAGTCCACTGAACGCAAAAATGACGAAGACAATAACTTTCGGTCCGGCTATCTCCCTGACAGTAACTACAGTAATTTAGAGGGAAGCTCGATAAAATTGCCTTTATTTGTTTGAAGACGGCAGGGATAAAAACTGCACAAAAACGTTTCTTGGTAGTCCACTAAAAACAAAAACAATGGCAATAAACTTTGGTATCCTCTAACTGAATTCTTACTCTTCCTGCAAAAGTCATTGGAGCACTAACTATGGTTTTTACAGAATCGTTTTTGAAAAAATTCATTTTAAGTTGATGGAAATGACGTCATGTTGCAGTGACGTTGCCTTTACAAGCGATCTAGATTTTGCGCATCAGCTCGTTTTTGCAATGTGAGTTGTTAGAAAATTGTTTATAGTCAATCTTCTAAAACAGTGTTCGATGATGTACAAAGTAAAATTAGAGCAAAATAAAAGTACAAAAATCACAGTGAAAGTTTACTAAAAATATTATAAAATATTAACTGAATAATTTGCTATATTTTGCTTTAAATAACAAAGTATGTAGGCTTTGTTTTTTAAAGCAACATATAGAAAATTATTCTGTAAATTTTTATGGGCCATATCACACCACAAAAACTGCATTGAATTATAGCACAGACTTAAAACAACGCAGAGCATTTCAAAAAAACTCTTAAATTCTAAAACGCTATGATGAATGTACGTATTACCAACGTTCAAAATGCGCTTTCGGTTATTAAGTTTTTCGTTTAGTGCTTTGAGTCCTACGTTCTCTGAGTCTTTCGTTAATGCCAATTATGCGACTTTTATCAACTTCATTAATTTTAAGAGTTTATCCATAGACTTCTTTTAGAAGTCATGGTTTATCGTGATGAGTGCACCGTAAGTAAAATTTTTATATAATTTTCTCTGCTTGCAAATAATTTTGGAACAGGCAATCGCATAAGGTTTGGTTGGACTGAAAGCATTTTAAAGAGGACTTAAGCAAATTCACTGGGGCTATCTAAACTCAGAGCAAACGTATTAGATTAGATCGGTGTTGACTCCATCCTTCTTCATCCAGCTGTGCCAAAGATATTTTTCTTTAAACATGACTGAGGCAATTTTTTTATGACCTAATAATGTGAAAAATATGACCCTATTTTTTCTAAAATATGACCTTAATTATGACCTAATTTTTACTAGTCTTAATTCTGAAAATAAGCTGTCGAGTTGGAATACATCATTTATTTAGTGCAGTTGTATTTCATAACCAAGTAAGAATACTCATTATTTTTGTCAAAATTGCGTCCAGGCCTCAAAAGGTTTTTAAGAATTGAGAACTTTGAACTGCCTAGCTTACTTAAACATGCTCACAAGAAGGTCCAAACTTGTAATATAAGCATCAGCAACCCATAAAATCTCTATACAGTACTTATTTCTACACCCTCTAAAATCTCGAACAGTCTTTTAGATTTTGTCATTGGTCAGGCTGTGGCAACCTGCACCAGTGCAGTTGTGAAATACGAAGTAAACTTTGAAAACAACTCAAGCGTAACATACCGCAAGTTTTAAAGTTCTGCATGAAAAACTTTCTGACATTCGGTCGAAAATATTTTGAATGAAAATGCTTAGCAAGCGGTAACCGTTAGCAACAGTTGTTAACCGTGAACGGACGGTCGCAAAAGTACCGTTAGCGGGCCCGCCCATCTCTAAACTGCATTATATGATCAATGTTGCCATAGTTTAGATTTAGGATTCATTATATGACCAATGTTGCCATATTTTAGATTAAAATAACATTTTTGTATTAAAATAATTCTATTTGAATAAGACAGGTGAAAGAGGTTAAACGGTAGGCCTAGTGATAGTTGGTGGTGGAATCTTTTAACTTTTGGTTCAAGCCTTCCCCCTCTTTGGTCAAATCCAACTTTTTCTTGAAGATTTTATTGCAGTGAAGCCAGATGGTGTTCAGCGGGGTTTAGTTGGCAAAATAATTTGCCGTTTTGAGGAGAAAGGTTTTAGGCTTTGTGCCATGAAAATGACGACTGCCAGTAAAGATTTGCTAGAAATGCACTTTGTAGATCTCTGTTCAAAACCATTTTTCCCAAAACTTGTTGAATTTATGTTGTCTGGGCCAGTTGTGGCAATGGTTTGGGAAGGAAAAGGAGCAGTTAAAACTGATCGTAAAATGCTTGGAGAGACTAACCCTGTTGATTCTCTTCCTGGAACAATTCGTGGAGATTATTGTATTGACATTGAGAGAAACATATGTCATGGATCTGACTCTGTGGAAACAGCAAAGAAAGAAATAGCTTTATGGTTTAAAGAAGGTGAACTTAACAATTATTGCTGTGCTAACAACTCTTGGGTGTATGAATAAGAAGGCTACTTCAACCTGACACTCAGCACTCTTTTGGTGTTTTGTGCCTACATAGCAGAATCTGACATTTGTAGTTTTTGTATTTTTGTGTACATAGTTTGGATCTGACTTTTTTTTTTCTGTACCTTTCTGTCTAAATTTATAATTACCGGTATATTGAAAGATACTTTTCACCTGTTTTCATTTTTAATTCAAAACTACTTTTTCTGCGTATTTTGTGGCTGATTCTAAATTTGCTATTTTGTCTAACTAGTGTTGAATCTTTCATTGGTTTGACTGCTTGATAACGCCAGTTAAATGTAACCAGTGTGCTATTCAGTGTGATATGTGTGGTGGATGGATTCATCTCAAATGCACAGTCATTAATCCCCTTAAATTTCACATCTTTGTTCTTCTACTGAACCACACTTATGCCAAAATTGTTACAGTGAATTGTTTCCTTTTCAAACCCTAGATGATAAGCAATTGTTAAATGAAATGAGAAATGATGACAAACTAAACTTTGATATTAATCACACAAATAATTCGTTTTTCCCAGCTAAATGCTTACAGGTAGACAACAAGATAAAAAGCTTACTAAATGATTTAAATTCTGGTTTGGTTGACTCAAAATCAGAGGTGGAGTCGAGGACACAAGGCTCGAGGCCAAGGCCAAGGCCAAGGACACAAAAAAAATCCGAGGCCAAGGCCAAGGCCAAGGACAGCCTTTCCGAGGACAGAACCTCTCGAGGCCAAGGACAGGAATGCTCGAGGCCAAGGCCAAGGACCAAGGACACAGCCGCAAGTGTTCTCCAAAAAAAAAGGTCTTCAAAAAAGTTTTCCAGACAATCTCCAATTTAAAGCCGTAGCCAGAATTTTTGATTGGGGAGGCCTAAACCACAAATCACATGCAATGACGTCATCAAAAATTTGCCTGCTTTTCTCTTAACCAGGATTTTGCAAAGGGAGAGAGCCTCAACTAATATAGTTGAAAAGTGCAAATACGTAACTTTGGAGACGTTTTGAGAAAGCCAGTGTAACTCAAACGTATCACAGACGGAGGTCTGGGGGCGAAGCCCCCAGCTGTTTGGCGATTTTTGGTAATTTTTTGGTAAAAAAAGCTATTTTAATGCCATTGAATCACATTTTGCACATGTTTAGAATCATTTTAAAGCACTAAATTTTTGACATTTGAAAGCCAATTAGAAAAATTAAATTGTTTAATCCTCCTTCTAGTTGCAATTTAAGTTCAAAACACGTTTAACATCTTGCATTTTGGAGTTAAAGTTTAATTGTACGTGATTTGCTCCAGGTAGGGGGAAGTAAGGTGCATTGACTCGTGCAACATTTTAGCAGTAAATGAAAACCCACTCGAAGATTTTCCTTAGAGATTTTTGTTTTGACATGAAAATAGCCTGTTATAGAAGTGCATGTTTGGCCAGGCGGCCCAGGCTCCCTTTACTGAAGTTCAATGATTTGTTCAATCAGCATTTTCCATGGCTAATTTTTTAAAAAAGTATTTTGTGCGTAAAAACTGGCGAGGTGGAAGTGAATTTATGAATTGTTATTGAAAAATAGTGCAATAGATGGGTAGTTTCGCTTACTAACCATGTGTCAGGCGCGCCGCCAGAAATTCGCAATGGGGGGGGCTGTTTTGGGGTCTGGGAGCAAAGCCCCCAGCCGCCGGAGGCACGGGAGGTTGGGGGCGGAAGCCCCAGCGCTCGCAAATTTTGCATTTTTTTGCAAATAAAACTTAATTTTAGAGCTATTTTAATAAAAAATAATGCTGCTAAAACGTAGCATAGAAATTGCCAGCGCAACATGATTCAACTGGTTGCATTATCGGGCTATGAGGGAAGTGGCTAATGATAACATTGCAGTTCTCTTGTTTACATGCAGGTAAATCATAAAATCCTATTATTAAACAAAACTCACGCAAAGTAATCTATTTCGTCTGTATTTTACAAAGAAAAATAATCGGGGGGGGGGCTAGTGGAAAGATATTTGAGAGAAGTGATTGGCAATTAAATAACACTGAGTAGCCACACCCCATCTTTATTTCTGTTATAATATATATAACATATAAGAGTTTATAATATATTTGTTGATAAAACCTGTGTTTGGCGTTTTTACTCTAGCGATCAAATTTGATTGCTTATTTTTGGGTATTTTCTAAAGTTTTCATTGATTGGTGACTTTAATTTTTGACAAATTAGACCCCTCTGAATGTATGTTTCAAAATATGCCTTAAATCACTTTTTAGTCAATTCCAGCGCAAAAGACAGTCTCAGAAGAGCTATAAACGTGGTGTTTTTCTTATTCTGCTTTTTGGTTAACAGGCCAATGGGGAGGATATAGCTTCCCCCCCGCCCCCAGCTACGCTACTGGCCATGTTATTGCCGATCCGGATTTCCATCGCGCTGGGCCCTTGGCACTTTGGAGATTTTCGCAATATCTTTCTGCCAAATGTAGTTGAAGACCATAAAAAGTCTTAAGATTTGAGCGCAGAGCCCTTAGCTGGTACTGCGCCGTAATGTGGTAAATCCGGCCTTGGTTAATGCATTACGTTCATAAAAAGGCTAGATGTGATCCTGAGATAGCAACTTTTAGGATGAAAACTATCCATTTCTTCCAGATTTACGTTTAAAATGGCTGGCAAAAATTGATTTTAAGGGGTCTCGGGGCCCTTGGTCTTCAGTATTGTTGTTTGCTACTGGTGTAAACGAAAAACGCTAAAAAGAAACTGAAACTGAAGAAACAATAGGCTTTTTTGTCACATTTTTGTCATTGATGAAATTTCAATTGGGGGGGGGGGAGGCCCGCTTGGCTAAGCCTACGCTCCAATTGCGCAAAATAAAAAAGGTATTTACAAATTTTCTGCGAGGTTTCTGGCGTTTTCAACAAAATTTCAACTGTTCAAAAATAGTGCTGTCCTCGAGCCGAGGACAGGGCAATTTTCGAGGACCTAAGGCTTCGAGGCCAAGGCCAAGGCCAAGGACTTGAGGCTTCGAGGCCAAGGCCAAGGACTTCAAAATGTGTCCTCGAGGACGTCCTCGAGGCCAAGGACGTCCTCGAGGACTCCACCTCTGCTCAAAATACTGCTCACAGGCCGAAGCCAATATTGTTAACAAAAAGTAAATTTTCTTTGCTTTGCGTGAATTTAAGAAGCCTAAATGCAAATTTTGATAAATTGTAATGAACTTTTAACAAATTATGATATCTTACCTGATATCATTGCTATAAGTGAAACCAAACTTAAATTGTTACAGGTATACAATGCAAAGTTAAGTGGGTACCATTTTTATCACAAAGGCACAACTACAAGATGGGGAGGAGTAGGATTGTTTATTAAGGAGTCTTTATCAATTTCAATTTGTAAGGAGTTTGATTTAAACATTCCTAACTGTCAAGATATGTGGATTCAACTAGATTTAGGGAATAACAAAAAATGTATAGTGGGAGTAATTTACAGACACCCTAAACAGAAATTGTCAAAGTTTTGCAAGAGTTTTGAATCAACCATTGAAAAATTGAATAGTAGAAAATTGATGTATTATATCGGAGGAGACTTCAACGCAGATTTGTTGAAAAGTAACTCTGATATCAATATTAAAGATTTCATGAATTTAACATATAGCTTAGGCTGCATTCCCTTAATTACACACCTGACAAGAATAACCACTACAAGCTCAACTCTTTTAGATCATGTTTATACAAACAATGTAGTGGGTGAACACAAAAGTTTTGATCTGGTGGAAGATGTAAGTGATCACCTGCCAGTAATGGTGTGTTCTAATTTAAGCCTGCCCAAGAGTGAAAAATCAGCTGTCACCCTAATTCGTGATACAAAAAATTTTGAAGTAGAAAAATTTCTAGACAAATTAACTGAAGGAATGGAGCTATTAGGTGATATCAAAGAGGAATGCATTGACAACTACACTGAAAAGTTTATTGACATTTTTCATAAGACATTAAACATACATGCACCATTACGAAAACAAAGCAGAAAGGAAACAAAACTAAAAAACAAACCATGGTTATCCAAAGCAATCCTTATATCAATCCAGCAAAAAAATTTATTGTACAAAAGAGCCCTTAAATTAAATGACAGTAATACATGGGCACAATACAAAGTCTATAGAAATAAACTGACTCATATTAAGGAATATGCAAAACGACTTTACATTAAAAATTTAGTGAATGATAATAAGCATGACACCTCGTCGCTTTGGAAAATTATAAATAAAATTATTCACTTGAAAAATGTGAAGAAAAGTAACATTTCTAATAAAATGTATGCTTCCACAAGTGAAAGTGCACAAGGTCCACAGGCCATCAGTAACTTGTTCAATAAATATTTCATAGAGATAGGAGTTAACCTTGCGTCTACAATCAAAACACCAGCTATAATTGATGGCAAATTTAATGCCACATCTTTGATTCAGAGTAGTTGCAATTCGTTTTTTCTAGAACCAATAGTTGAAGAAGAAGTAGTAAATTACATCAGAGCTATGAATCCATCAAAAAGTACAGGAAGACATGGAATTCCTGAAAAGTATGTAAAAATGTCAGGCTCTGTTATAGCTCCAGTTCTAACTAACATTTTTAATGCATGCATATCAACAGGATATTTTCGAAAAGTGTTAAAAATCGCTGAAGTTGTTCCAATTTTCAAAAAAGGCGAAAGAGAGTTATGCAGTAATTATCGCCCTATTTCTATTTTTTTGAATCCTTTTGCCAAACTTTTTGAAAAGTGTCTGCTTGATCAACTAAACAATTATTTTGTGAGCAATAATTTGATTAGTCCAAACCAGTATGGTTTTAAGAAAAATTGCTCAACAAATGAAGCTGTTTTAGATATTTACAATAAGCTACTTGACAATATGGATAAAAAGCTCATTACATGTTCTATTTTCTTAGATTTAAGAAAAGCATATGATACCATCGATCACACAATACTGATCAAGAAACTAGAAAAGTATGGAATTAGAGGATTACCATTACAGTTACTAGCAAGTTACCTGACTGACCGTCAACAGTATACAATTGTAAATCAATATAAATCCAAGTCAAGAGATGTTATTTGCGGTATTCCTCAGGGATCAACTCTAGGTCCGTTGTTATTTAATATTTATATCAATGATCTACCACCTGCCTCAAATTCCACAATTCATCTTTTTGCAGATGATACAAACCTTACTCTCTCCCATTCTAATGTTTCAACACTGCAACAAAATATTAATGATGAATTAGTCAATGTAAGCAATTGGTTCAAGGTGAATAAATTATGAATTAACTTTAATAAAACTGAGTTTATGGTAGTGACAACAAAACAAAATAAACCTGAACTCAAAGTATCAATAGATAATAATCCAATCAAGCAATCACATCACATAAAGTATCTAGGTGTTCTCATAGACGACAATCTAAACTGGAAACAACAAATCAAGGAACAATGTTCAAAGGTAGCAAGGGGATCTTGGGCCCTCAATCAATTAAAACACTTTGTAGATGAGCAAACCTTAAGACCTGTTTACCACTGCCTCATATACTCTCATCTACAATACTGCATAAGTAGTTGGGGGACTGCTTCAAAATCAACATTAGCACCTCTCTTTATTCTGCAAAAAAGAAGCATCAGATTGTGAACTGGAAGTGGATATTGTAAGCATACTAATCCTTTGTTCTATCGAGCTAAATGCTTAAAACTCAAGGATATTTACTCTCTGGAAACTGCAAAGCTAATGTACAAAATTCACAATAATGTATTATCTTTTGCAAATTCAGATAAGTTTAACCTAATAAAAAACTGCTATACACATAAGACAAGATTGAGCCACAAAAACAACTTCTTTCTTCCAAGAACTAGAACAAGATTAGGGCAAAAGTCTCTATCATTCGCAGGAATTAAAATTTGGAATGAAATTCCAAGCAGTATGAAAGAAGTTTCATTCTACAGATTTAAAAAAGCTGTTAACGCTCATTTTTTATCAAACTATGAAACCGATAAAAGCTAGAATAACAGCTTTCTATCAGCAATGCAGTAGTAATTACAGGAATCATAGTTGCATATTTATGCTTGAGTTCAACAATAATCTATTCTATTGCTTGAATAGCATGAGTTTGGTGTATTCATCTATCACACATTTATTACGATACGTCATCTCTCATTTTGATGTGCCCTTGAATTATTAGTAATTTTTGCAATAACTGACTGAGGTTGATATATACTGGTATTAGAAATTGTACCAGTACTAATGACATTTTGGCAAACAATACAAAACAAAGCAAGGAGGTTTTTTTTTTCCACTCCAATTGCCCACTTTAAATTCTATTATTATTCAGTGTTTATTTCAGACTCATAAAGTCCATATACAAGCACTATATACACACACACAAAAAACAAAAAATATATAGAAACACTGTACAGCAGGAGCTGTTCTTTTCCTGAATGGTGCAACATACATCATCTTCTATTCATTCACAAACAAAATGCCACAATAATGATCATAGTATACAGAATCATAGAAGCAATCAGAAGACATTAACATTTTAAGCCAAAGGTTCTGTGATAAGTGACAGCGTTCAACAAATTTATAAGTAATTTTACGCTGTAGAGCGTCGAACGAATCAATGTTATAGTATATTTGACTTTCTCTGGCACTGTGATAGCGAGGCATGCCATGCAGAATTCTATACGCATCATTGTATGCAACTTTTAACCGATTTATAGCTGATGTGGAGTAGTTACACCATAGTTGACTAGCATAAAAACACATGCAGTGTGCACGAAATAAAATGTTTTTCACCTCAATTGAACATTTAAAAAAACGAGTTTTGAGCTTATTGGCTGCACAATATAAATATCTCGCTTGTCTTGCAATATCAGTATCATCACATAAATCACTGCTAATACTAACTCCAAGATATACCACATTATTCACAAACTTAATTTTCTGACCATCAATATTCATATTGCAAGGCATAAACGTGTACATATCCTTTGAAGAAAAAATCATACCAACAGTCTTTTTACAATTAAAAACAATATCATGTAATTTGGCATAATTACTACACCCATCTAATAAATCTTGTAGCCCTCCAGCACTCGCAGCAAAGCAGCATAAATAAGCATTATGAACTTTATCTATAAAACATAAATAAGCATTATGAATCTGTAGTTACAGCATTTTTATTTTTTAGTTTGCTTAGAGTTAGAACAATTCTAATGTTGTCTTGCATTTTCTTTACATGGTGACTGTGAGTTTTGTGTATACACCATACAAAATGTACGTATCTTTGCAACACTTTGTTTTAATTTTGCGTAAAATTTTTTATCATAAAAAGTAGCAGACTGAGAAAATCTAGAAGCTGTTTTTTTTTAACCTTAACTTGGTGAGGTGGCAGTAGACTTAGATGACCTTTCGGTCCTTCGCTCTCTCCTCACCAAGTGACTAAATATCGCTTTGACTCTGCAAGTTTGTATGTTTGGTTTTAAAGGAATTGCATATTTCGATGCTTTGGTGATAGACCGAGAGGAAGTTGCAGTTTTTTTTTCTTGTGATATGATGTCACTTGGTAAATAAATAAATATGATGATGATGATGATCATTAAACACCCTAGGAAAGTTTTGATTTGATTTTTGAGCATTTTGTAACGAATAGACTTTGTAAAAAAAATATAACTTTTATGACAAAAAATTGCCCTAAACATGACCTAGCGCATTTCTAGTCATTATTTTATTGGCAGCCCTAGCATCTGCGACGCCACTTTAGTTCTATCCTAAGGCTACGCCACAGTTAGACTAAACCACAAAAGCCTTTTTATTTATATAGAGGTTAATATAGGCCTCTATGGGCTACGCTACTGCATTGAAACGTTAGGGTAACCAATACAATTTTAATCAGGAAGGTTCCTACGTGGGGTTTGAAGTGAAATATCTCCGAAACGGCTGGCTCAATAAGGATGAAGTCAATTACGCCAAATCTAATCGAATAGGATTACCCTAACTTTAGATACCCCATTGATTTTGCCTTCAGTGCTCTTTCAACATAAAAAGGCGCACGAGAGCGTCTAAACTGGAGACAGATGCAAAAACGTAGCTAATGAGCAAAATTGATGGGATTTTTGCAATCGCAGACATTAAAAATGTTTTAAAACTTTGAGGCCATTGTTCATAATTATGATGTACAGTACAAAAAACTAAGGCTTGTTGCAGTGGCGTACGCAGGATTTTCGAAAAGGGGGGGGGGGGGGCAGGATTAATTTTCAATATTTGGTAGGCCTATATGTAAGAAGTAGTCATGCCATTTAGTCCCATTCTACATTAGGCGTAAAATCGAGAGCGTAAGAGTGTGTTCTTAGTTAGTTTTAACCGACTGTTGTCTGTATGAAATAAACTAGAATGCGCTTATTTGCTCACGACTTTACACCCAGCGTAGACCGGGACAACAGTTCATCAGGTTCTCGGAAGCCAATATACGGCGTTTTCTATAAGTGCAAATAGGTCTTTGGAACATACCATTATTGACTACTCTATAATTCAACATTTAAAGATAAGTTTATGTTTTTGCGTTGACAAACGTTTGATGAAAGGGCATATAGGACATACCGTATATACTCGCGTATAGGTCGCAACTTTTTTCTCATATTTTTTAACTAAAAACACGGGTGCGACCTATCCGCGCGACATACCTTGAAAGTTTTCGGCTATTGCAAGTACCGTATTTTCCGGCTAATAAGCCGTTATAGACATGAATTGCGCTTGCGCTTGTGCTCGCACATACCAATGCGAGACAGTTTCATGCGCGCACACGCACATGCGACCGCTCAGCGTGCGTTGGATTTTCCCGCTTTGTTAAGAAAAAATGGTTTTGGGATTTTAATGTTCGATTTCGAAGTTATTTGTTTTTAATTTATTTTAATTTTTGAAGTTTATTTTAATTTTCGCACAGATAACTTCGAAAATTTATCTTAATTTTCGAAGTTATCTGTGCAAAAAAGATAGTGCGACTTATGTGCGAGTCAACGCTAAATTCAACTTTTTTAACACAAAACTAATGGTGCGACCTATAGGCGAGTATATACGGTAGGTCACATTTGGCTCTTCTGGTATTTTAAGACAAGTATGTTCCAAAAATTGTTTTGGTACCTTACTCTTCTAATGTCTCCGTTTGATTGAGTTTTATTTTTGGACTGAGGGATCGGTATTTTTGGTCTTGCTACTGCAACGAAGCCCCTTCTGTTGAATTAAAAAAATCTCACTGTTTCTTGCTTTTTTTTTTTGTAGAAGAGACCATTCATTTGGAAATGGTTTGAAATTTCGTTCTCCCTTTCCTTACCCACATTCCGTTAATCAATCATTGCTTTTTGGCAACAAATACTACGTCCGCTAGTTGCTCTTTGGAAATTAAGTCTACTAGATTGTCCTTTGCTCACTTTGTCAGTGTCCACAAAACTAGGCCCGATTGACGACTTTGCCAAGTTTAGCTCCGAATTCTGAACTCATTCCTATCCCTACAATGGTTTTGTCACATTTTCAAATACCCAGCATAATCTATTACGTAAGCTCGTCCTAGCTTAGTGTATAAGGTATAACATTTGTCTTGTCTCACACCATAACCCCGATGTGATAAAAAATATTTTGTAGCAGAGTCAGTAACCTATTTTGTGCCATGGGCCAGTTTCAGATTTAAAAAAAAAATTCTGGAGCTGTTCTCAATAAGACACAATATGGTGCCATTTAGCCAATTTGCATGAATCTGTTGCTCAATTTAAAGAACCGGGTACAGATATAGTTCTAGCAAAACTTGAGTAGCCCCACTAGATTTACAGAATTACGATCATCCATTTTGACTTGAAAAAGTGAAACAAGATTTTCTCTAAAAAAAGCCTTTTTTTCGTTTGTGTTTGACAACTCCATGTTTATTTGTATCTTTCAAACAAAACTTGATCCTTTTTTTATAACTTTTACATGCTCCGGGTTGCAGATCATTGTAAAATAACTCAGAATAGAGATTCGCGACCCGGAAGCAAATTCCTCAAGGACCTATTTACAAACAATTGCTGATGTATAAAAAAATTTATCAAATAGATATGAATGATAGTTGCGAGCTGTGAAGCAGTACTATCTGGCACTTCCGCCGTTTTGTGCCAACCTATCTCTCTTGTTAGTAGGCCTCTGTTGTTGGATTAGAACTGGGTTCTGTTGCATTAGTGATGCAGTCCTTTATGCTAACTGTGATGTTTTCAAGGATACGCATGTTGGACTGACGAGTTGACTACTCAAGCAAACACCTTGCTGCTGTTTGCGCAAATAATGATAATTAAATGCTTTTAAATATCTCTGCTTTTTCTAAAAGAACTGCAAATTTATAATCTTCGAATTTGTTTGAGCTGATAAATCTAAGATTTGTCATCATTAAAATTCAGATTGCGCTGAGCGATTTGTGCAATGTTTAATCGCAATCGTAACCTAGCCAGTGAGTATTTTGTATGCTGGTAATATGTAAATTTATCTCATTTTTTTGAGATTCTAGATTTTGTTTTGAAATATTATACTCATATTAGTTGCTTCGAGACTGTGATACAAATTTTACGCAGTTTTGCTGGTTTGATATGACGTAGAAGATTCACTTAATTTTATTTTTTTAATTTTGCCGTAGCACAATGAACTGTGCCGGAACAGTGCGTCTTAAAATTACTGCAAATGTAATTACAATGTATTCTCCAAGTTGCTTTGGCCAGGAGACAGCAAAGGGACCTTTTGGTCTTCAAGTCAAGCTGCTACTTGCCCACCAGTCTACCACATACGATAAAAGCTTTACACTACCTTTGCAATATTGAACGTCAAGCAAAGAAGATTTGAGTACCAATTTTTTTAGTCTTTGGTTTGACCCGACCGGAAATTGAGCCCGAGTTTACTGTTTCAGTAACAGACGCTCTATCCACTCAAACACTGATCGGCTCAACGACGTAATCTGTACTGCAAAACAGTTTCGTGAGCAATCTTTAAAGTAGTACAATTTTTGTGAAAACGAGATAACTGCTCACTAGTAACGTCATTGAAAACGACGGCATTTTTGTCAAATTGGACCATTACGTTACTTCATATTGATGACGTCATCAACTTGAAATGAATTTTTTCAAAAACGATTCTGTAAAAACCATAGTTAGTGCTCCAATGACTTTTGCAGGAAGAGTAAGAATTCAGTTAGAGGATACCAAAGTTTATTGCCATTGTTTTTGTGTTTAGTGGACTCCCAAGAAACGTTTTTGAGCAGTTTTTACCCCTGCCGTCTTCAAACAAATAAAGGCAATTTTATCGAGCTTCCCTCTAAATTACTGTAGTTACTGTCAGGGAGATAGCCGGACCAAAAGTTACTGTCTTCGTCATTTATGTGTTCAGCGGACTGCAAGAAATGTTTTTTAACAATTTTTACCCTTGCCGACTTCCAGATAAATAAAGGTCATTTTTTTGTGCCCCTACCTCCCCTAAATTCGTTACTGCCAAGGGGTTAGCCGAACTTAAAGTTACTGTCTTCGTCATTTTTGCGTTCAGTGAACTCCAACGGACGTTTTTGAGCAATTTTTATCCATGCCGTTTTCCAGGTAAATACAGGCAATTTTTGAGCCTCCCACCTAAATTCGTTACTGTCAAGGGGTTACCCGAACCTAAACTTACTGTCTTTACCATTTTTGTGTTCAGTGAACTCCAACGGACGTTTTTGAGCCAGAGCCGGCGCTAAGGGGGGGCCAGGCCCCCCTACTTCTGACGAGTGTTTTGTTGCCTCAGCATAGGACCTGTTGCAGGGAAAGCTAAAACGGAGTAGGTTTAATCAAAAAAGAAAGACATGTCAGACGTCGAACTGCAAAAGTCACTGGAAAGAACTGTGGTAGATTTTTGCCCCTGAATTTAATTGACTCGGCCCTGTCTGAACGTAAGATTGAAGTAACCATGCGTGGCTTGCTACGTCACAGAGACACTTGTCTTCATCATAGAGTTGGTTGGTATGCTGATTGTACAAGATGCACACAGTTCGGCATAGCGATTAGCTCAGCGGGCGGTCTTGAAATGAAACAATAAACTTCTGTACTGAACTGACTAGGGTCACTATAGTTACTGCGACTCGTGAAAGATAGCTAAGTAATGGATTTGAGACGTTGGTTAACTAATTCTGATGAACAGGAAGGCAGCAGTAGGCCTAGCAGATCAATTCATGTGGAGCAGCAGCAAGAAGTTACCAATGCAGCTAGATCTCAATCAGTCTCAACGGAATCTGAAGTACAGGATTTAGGTGAGGACAAACCGATGCAAGTAAAGCTGCTGACGTTTCCATCTACAGTGTTTGGGTCCCGAACGCGTTGTTTCGTTTCAGGATGGTATGACAAGTGGGAATGGCTGGAATATTCTGTAAATAAAAACGCAGCATTTTGTTACCCCTGCCGAAAGTTCTCATCTTCTCATGCAGGCCAGGGTACTCGCAAAGATGACACTTTCACAAAAAAAGGTTATACTAACTGGAAACATGCTACTGAAAAAAACAAAGGTTTTTACTAGCACGCAGATTCCTTGGACCATGTAGACTGTATTAAGCAATGGAAAGAAAAAGAGCTCCGGTGCCATCACAATGCTGAAATATCCACATTGGTCAACTTCAACCAAGTCATGAAAAATCACTATTATTTTTCTGCATTAATCGAAATTGTACAATTTTTAGCTTTGCACCAACTTCCTCTCCGAGGAAATTTTGATGCTTTTGACGACAAGGATAACGTGAGCAGTGGCTTATTTATGTCACTGTTGGATTTTTCAATTAAAAAAGATTCAAAATTAGCAGAATGTGTGAAAACAATACCTAAAAATGCCCACCCGATTAGTTTTGGATCAAGGCTTCTTAATGCAAAAAAGTACGTTAATCCTTCGGCTTTCAAATGCAGAAAACGTGTACACGTTCGTACCTTAAGGTACACTGGATTAGCATTTAATGCAGAGAAAGTACAAATCACGAGAAAAAAAGAGAAAGCTCGTTTCTGATTGGCCGCTGTGATTGCTCAAGCGTGTCACTTGTTTCCAACTTTTGCAGAAGGTTCATATTAATTTAGATTACCGTGATGGACAGTCAGGAAGAGCTGAGGGTTTGAGTTCGATTCCTCGATAGCGACGCACTGTCGTTTGGTAATTCAGGATTAGTTACTGGTATTAATCTATAGTGCTAGTAGACTGGAGTTTATCATTGTTTGTCAGAAATCAGTTCAGTTATGGAGGCTAGGGGTAGGCTACTGAAGGGGTTGCATCGTACGTTATGCCTACTACAGTAGCCTACTAGCCTAGTACTAGAGCCTCAGAAGGTGGTTGCATGTACCTGGGCCCAAGCCTGGGGGTACAGATTCAAGGGATACTAATAGTAATCTGTGCAGTGTGATAGCCATATGCAGTAGTCTACTGGCAGGCTGGTAAACTACCGGTAGTTGTTGTAGACATAAACTAAAGAATATTCATCCACCAAACCTGCCAGCCTGCTGGACCTTTAGGGTGGCAATTTCGTCAGATGCTTCAGGTTTCGATCATGTGATGGTAGGGATTTTCTGGCATTTCTGTCTTTTCGTACCTGACAGTGTGGCAGCTGTGGATTTAATTTGGAAGTGGGCTCAGAGCAATTGCTCCTGTTGTAGTACGGTAGGCCTATATGATATTGTGGGTATCCATGCCCTAGATAGAGTAAGGCTCTCGGACCAGTAGCGTACACAGGATTTAAAAAAGGGGGGGGGTCTGAAACTTCAGAAAATTTGAGAGGAACATAGATCAGAATTTGAAATTGTCACACTCAAATTTCGTCCCATTTTTTGCCCAAAATCAGGTGAAGAGCAAAAAAAAAAGGTCTTCACTCAAAATCAAATTTTGTCCCATTTTTCGCCCAATATATGAGGTGATTTCGAGCCCAAAGCCTGATGCCCAACTTGCAAAGGGGGGCCCTGCCTCAATTTTGCTCACTTTTCTATGCAATTTTGCAATCCTGGCGATCCAATTCCAAAGGAGGGGCCATGGCCCAATTGCCCCCCCCCTAAATATGCCCCTGTCTCGGACACATCTGATATCTTTGTGTTGGATCTCTCCAAAGATGTCCCAGTATTTGCGGTGGAAGAAGCTAGTTCAACTTCAATCCGCTTTCCTACCTGGTACAGTGGTACCTTGAAAGATTTATAGTATATAATTATATAACCTAACTGAACTCAACTCATCCCCTAAAAAAATCGCTTATGGTTAAGTTTAAGCCGTCCGCTTTTTTTCACAGAAGCTCTGCAACCTGTGTATGAGTGCACATGCACTCTCTGTCATTTCTGCACTAATTACGGTTAGGGCTAGATTTTAGGGAATAGGTTTAGGTTAAGGTTAGTTTTGGAGAACAGCATATGCATAGATCTGAGATTGGAGCACTCATTGGGTTTAGGGTTAGATTTTGGGGGAATAGCTTAGGCTTAGACTTTGAGAAATAGCTTAGATTGGAGAGAGAGTGTAGGCGCTCAGTGATACACTGGTGGCAGAGCTTCCAAGAAAAAGTGGAGGCTTGTACTTAACGACACCCAAAAAATTGTTTGCACTGAGAATTGAAACCCGTACCAGACCCATTTTTTTGTCTGTCCATGTTTCTGCAAATTCTATGATGTTAATTGACTGATTAAATGCTGTATTTTTATCCTTGACAAACATTAACAGGGCTAAAGCTTCCAGGGCTCTGCCCCAAACCATGCAAAGTAAGCTTACAGCACTACTTGAACATCTAGTTGATGCAAATGTCATCATTTCGTTGCTTTCAAATGGAGATGTACATTCGTAATATTGGTATGAATAGTGATTAATCTTGACAACAACATAGGAGTAGGTGCAGTAATATTTGGGCAGCTCTACATCTACTGGCCCAACCAGAAATTAAAAAAAGGGGTGACAAAATTTTTTTATGATTGTGATTGTGCAGTAGCATTGCTCCTGATTACCTTCAACAGGTACTTCTAAATTGCCCTGCGTAAGCCAACTGCTGCTTACAGCTTATGATTTTCGTGGTAACTGCGATGTGCTTTAGTTGAGAAAAAACAACAGTCAATTGGGACTACAACGAATCTGGATCAATTTTTTCACATGCTTTAGTTACTGTTTGGATTGATTTGCCTCTTGATATTTGGAAAAGTAGCAGCATTTTATTGTTCAAGAATAGATTGAAAATACACTTTTTCAATATGGCCTTTGTCGTTGTGCCTAATATTGTTTAGTATGCTTCAACACTGTATATTATAATTCAATCTTAATAATCTTTTAACAAGTCCTATTTTGCATTTTGTAATCTGCTGTTTTTCTGCTTTTTCACCTGCTTTAGCAGCGAGTGCCCCTTAGTCAAATGTTAGCTTCTTGCTATCTCTACTGTCAGTGTCAAGGGATTGACAAATTGATTTTTATTATTATTAGTATTATTTACACGCATTTCCAAAATTTGTAAATTATGCAGATTGTGAAATCATGAAATGCAACCTCTAGGTATAGCTGGCAGCAATCCAATTCTTGTTTGTGCAGCAGACTCCTTAAAACAAAAAAACAACAATAGCAAGAGAATGCAAAAATTGTGGCTTCACGATACAGTAGCAGAAGCAAAAATCACATGTGCAAGCAATCGATGCAAGAATCATGGATTATGTACTGTTACTGTATAGTAGGCTGACATAGTACAAATGAGGCAGACAATTCGCAAAACAAAATATAAAAACAACACGCCTCCGACCAAAAATTACTGGCTGCGATATTTATGTTGCCACCATGTATGCTATTGTTTGGATTTTTCAAACAGACAAAGAAATTGCATTGTATGGTAGCTTGTCAATACTAAGTCGAGATCCTATTATTATTAATGAATCAGGGGGCTGATGGCGCCCAAAGTAGTTGGGGGCTCTCAACATGTTTTACTAAAGTAAAAGATGGCGTAGCTGATTTGTATGAATTTGCAAGTCGAGTAAATTTTGTGGCATGGTTTTTATGACGACTGTGATCGCATGATCTGGGTTTAACCGGCAGTCCTGCACCCTGGTCATGTTGCTGCGTTCTAGGTTAAAAATGCGTTATGATGACTGATATCTCTGCTTGGTGGTTCCAAACAACAGCAAATTTAGTGGACAAGTATTTGTAGAAATCCCACAGGTCCAGTTAAACATTGGAACACTGGAAACTGTTGTTTGGTTGAGGTGCAAATTCCTCCAAACACGAAGTAGTTATTGCAATGAAAACTGTGTGGATCATATAATAGTCAGCATCCGATGCAGTCCAGTAGCAGGGGATCAAATATGCACTTACAGCAACAGACAACAACAATCATAGATCAGAGTCTAATGGCAAATTAATGCGAGTCTTAGCGAAGTTCTCTGGCGCTAGGTGATCTTCACGATTTTTTACCAAAATAATGGCCGTTAATCAACATGTTTGCATTAATTTGTAAAACTATTTTGTTTTGTTTTCAAAATATCTGAAGTTATGTCGAAGGTAGCACCACCAACCACCAATAGGAAAGTTTTCCAAAACCTGCATTAACATAAAGATTAGCAAATTGAGCATTAAGTAAAAAATATATACACCACATAAATGCTTAAGGCACCTTGAAACATGTTATGAAAACCTGTTGCTATTACCACATGTAATCCAGTAGTAGTGGTAAAAATTTGCACACTTTCAAAACAAAATGAAATTAATTGTCCCTAATGCCCCCCCTTAGTATGGCCCCATACAAATTGATGACTTGAAAAGTTCATAGCTATTGATAAAAAATACGAATCTGAGCATTAACCAAGCAAGATTGCATCAGCAATCAATTTTTTCTTATGTACGGCTCACTCAACTATCGAGCAACAAATGCAAACCAAAAACGACATGCTTGAAAGACATTATTGTTCCAAGAAAGTGCGTCACAGACTACAAAAACTTATTTATCGTTTAATCTGTTAATAATCAAACATTTTCATTAAATGTCAACACTGATAATGATTGCTAGCATTCCTCCCCTTTGGGTTTGTTGGTGTTCAGAGGTCGGTGCTTTTTTTTGTATTATTTATATTTTAGATAATTATTGTGAAATTGTGTGGCACTTTCAAAAGGGAGGACTGGTTCCCTAGTCCCCTCCCCTAGCTGTGTCAATGTCTGTATCAATCTTTGCACTCACTGAAAAGTTCTTTTCTTCCCAGCCCTGATCACAATGACATAGTGTATATACTAGGGTAGGGTTACTTTAGTCATTTAAGCTTGTGCTTTCAATATTTGTAAACGTCCATGTCAATAGGCTATGAATGAATATGAATACTTGCTTAATAATATCATATGATTAATGAGGGTTGCCAAGTAATCAACTTTTGACCCAATTAGTCAGCTATTAAATTTTTTCTAAGTATAATAATAAACTATTTTAGTAGTTTAGATAAAAATGAGTTGATGGATAGAAAGACAATCTGCTACTGAAACAGTAGACCATGGTTTGATTCTTGGTTTGGTAAAATTCTTGTTGCATCCTTATCTGCAGAAACATTAGATCACTGTCGATTGTCGAAACTCTTATGCAAATACGGATTCCTACAAACCTAAAGTACTTACTGCAATGAAAAATAAACAGCCAATGTAGTGTATCCCCCCATGGATGGTAGTGGTTTTGAGTTTATTGCAGTTCAAAAGTATTTTGGATTTTTTTTTAATTCTGAAACACCACATAAAGTTAATTGTGTCTGTTTATTATTAACCTTGAGTGTACATCTGATGCAAACATTCAGTTAAAAAAAATATCATCTAGTAATACGTAAGGTATTCATACATTATCAGTGTTGAACTAAATCGGGAATTGACCATTTAGACAATGTTTGGCAAAAACATTTTTACCAGGCGAATGTATTGATATACAACGATTTTGGGAAACCTAAAGCAACATTTGCATAATACGAAACGTCACAAGCAGTGGTGTAAAAAGGACTTGAAATTTGTAAGGAAATAAAGTGCAAAATGTTAACCAATAAAAATACTTGAGTAAAAGTAAAAAAAACATAGTAAATTTAGAAGTGCTCAACTGTAAGTACTTCTAAAAGTATTCAAGCAAAATGAACAAACTTTTCAATCAAGATCATGACAATTGGTCAACTACCTTTACATCACTGCCACAAAGCACTTGGTGCTCTAATACCTCACTATCTCAAGAAGTCATGAATTAATACTTGTCGCAAGTTTTTTGTTACTCCGTTCAAGACAATTAATTAAAAAGAACAACAACAACAGCTAAACCTCAAGATTTGAAAATTATGCCATGCAGAATTTATATGGAATCGGAATCGTTTAATAGAGTCTTTGCTCAAATATTCATTCAATGTCATTGTTTACATCACATGCTAAAAAGTACTAATGTACTAGATGGGCCAAAAGTCACAAACCATAGCCAATTCAGTATCTTTGGTGATAAACTTTTTGGTTTAGTTAATCAGAATTATTGTGAATTAATAAATATTGTGTTATATACAAAGCTTTATATGCTAGCTATTAGCATGAAAGTATGCAAATGTTTCTGAAAATTAAGTGATATATCTTTTCTGATCTACTGCTATCGTGTTTCCCCGAAAATAAGACGGGGTTTATATTAATTTTTACTCCGAAATATGGCACTAGGGCATATTTTCGGGGGATGTATTATTTTGATATATCAAAAAATGAAGTTACAAAGTAAAAATTACGAGATTTTAAATAAACAGAAATTACGAAAAAAGATCTGCATTTACTTGCCATTAACATGTTTTTTATTCAGAAACTCATTAACTACAATTTATTCAAGAACATCACCGCATTAAAGCAGTTTGAATAAATATAAAAAAGGAATGTTTGACTCTTTCGTCTTTCTGCCGCTCTCAACTAGGGCTTATTTTAAGGGTAGGGCTTACATTAAAATCATCCTCAAAAATCACACTAGGTCTTATTTTGCGGGTAGGTCTTATTATCGAGAAAACATGGTATTTCCATGTTGTCTTATTGATGGTATGTTTTGATTGCCAAATGTTTCTCAGCATCTTCAAATGGTTTTATTTTTGAATCGAGTTAAGTGATAAAATTTTAAACAAATTTATCCTCATTGTGGTTAATGGTTAGGACATGTGAGAAAGCTGTCAGTTAAGAGTTACTCTGCTCTTTATCAAAACTTGAAAAATGCGTGGATTGGCTATAAGCTGAAGTTATGAAAAAGAAGTTTTCACTTAACATTGGCAGTTTGCATTCATGTTAACTACTCAGTTTTCATCTCTCAGTGCTTACTTGTTGATTTTTGTGCTGTGTGTGCATTAAGTGATTTGAACTATGAAGTGCTAAATGTTTTGTGTTTTCCAGATTGTTTGTTGAACAAGGAATAATGTAGCTTTGTATTCCATGACAAATGTACTGTAATATTAACCAGTATCATTCATTTTTGCTTGAAAGTATTGCTTGCCTTCCAATGCACAGTACTATTCTTAACATGATTCAAAGAAAATTTTAACTGGTTTAAGAAATGATGAAGAGCAACAGAGCTTTTGTGAGTGGTCCAAATGCTTCTCCTAAAATGACACTGACTCGAATTCACAAGCAGCAAATTATTATCAATCCTTTGAAGACCAGTTTTTGGAAAAATCTATAGTAAGTAACTTTAAAAAGCTATTGAGGGGGTGAAGCAATAATTTAGTTAAAATCAAAATATAATTTTTGAATTTTTTTGTTGTTTATTTTGCGGGCTGCGGTTGCAAAGATTATTAAGAAACACAAAGAGATATGCCCCCTAAAAAGTTTTAGAAAACCCTGAGTTTGTTCTTTCAACCTGAATTGTAGGGAAAAAGAGAGACTGAATTATAGTATTTAGTATTATTATTTAGTTTCTGGTGATCTTCCAATGACATCCTATTGTGGTAAACCTTTTCTTTTTTGGAAGCTCAGGCTGCGAGAACAAACTCGTGGTTTTTAAAAACTTTTTAGGGGATATTTGTATTTGTTGAATATCTTTGCTATCGCAGCCCCAAAATGAGAACCAAAGTTTAAAATTATATTTTAATTTGAGCTTTTGTATTTGTAAACTACAGGAATTTGCTGGCTGCCCCCCCCCCTTTAATAGCTAGAGATTATTTTGAATGCATAAACTATACTGCTACGTTTGTATTGTGACAAATATGCCTTAGTTGTCCATTTATGCTGGTATTTTTAGTAACTATCTGTTATCATTTAGTGATTAATTAAGAACTTAGCATGTTTAAAAATGGTTTTGATAACCTGAACCTACTAAGAGCATGATAAATGAATGTAATGATGTAAGTAGAAATTTTGTGTGAAGAAAAGATTTTTCAAAGAAAATTGCAGACACAAATGCTAGTGCAGAAAGTTGCATCAGAAGTCGATTACCCTTTATGCCTCTAATTTCTTTTTGTCGTATTATTCTGAACTCTTCCAACATGAATGCATTTTCAAGTTCAAGAACGTAAATCATTGTTGTGAACGAGAATATCTTGTAAACTGCAGAAATTAAAACTCTTGTAGTTTCGTAAAATATTTTTTAATGTTTTTTAGGATATGAAAAAGCGTCTAGAACAATCCTTCGGTGGCGGATCATGACAGACTTTCAATAAAATGCTGTGCTATTCTACTGAAAAGATTTGTTAACTGAAAACGATACTATTTTTTGAATAAACACCGAGATTTCACTAGCAGAAGACTTCAATATCAGAAAACAGTCTCAACTATTGTTCTGCCAATCAATTGACCAACGTGTGCTAAACGTTTAACGATGCATGTGTTCATGTCAAAACTCGCACAAATATCACAGTTTTCGAGACGGTTTAGATTACGCATCAAATCTGTTATGATAGTTTTCAAATATTATTGTTGATTATTTATTAGTGTCCCTTTTTCAACGTCGTAGCCAGCAGACGCATTGTACACAGTGCAGGCGTTTGTATTGATGTGAAACTTTCAAAAACCTTTGTAGCTCAGTCTCGGCAAGTGCTATTGCTTGTTTTGTATAAAAAAAAATCAAAAAGTTTGTCCGTATGTTAAAATAAGCGGACCGTTACGGAATATTTTGAAGTGAAAAATGTATTAGCTCCACTCCAAAAAGAGGGAGTTTAATTTTCAATTGGTACCGGTACTTCGGTATCAATTTTGACAACGTACCAATACTTTGTACTCGATACTGCCCACCTCTGATAATGGGTAATGTTTTCAATGAAACGTGCAAGATCGCTGCCTCAGGCTCTTTTGTCATGGGTAAAACTCGGTAAATTGTTCTGAAGTTCTGTCAACCGTTTGCTAAGTATTTGGTATTTCAAATCAGGGCCATCCATCCCAGCTTACCTGAAAATTTTTGAAGAAATTCTCTGTATTGTGTTGATTATTACCGTAATTAATGTATTATTTCAAACTTCTTGTGTTTTTGATTTTCTTCATTTCAAATTTCTTCAAATAACTAAGTTGAGCAAGACCTCATAGGTAAAGAATCAAAAATTGAGAAAAGTTTTTCTTCACCCCTTTCGCGATTTGCCAAGATCATATTTCTCACAAATGAAGGATATGGGGCAGGCAGTTGGAGGCTTTACAGAATATGAATGGTTTGGTGAAAACTTAAGTATTATGTCCGTTCTAAATCAGTATATCTTGGATTACTTTGTCATTCTAGTTTATGATGTGTTGGGAGAAAGCTCAAATTTCGAAACACCCTGTAATGATTGTTAAAGGCGGTGAATCATCTAGCCAATTCCGGTGGTTTACAATAGCTAAAATTGAACTATAATTTTTGGTATTTTTTGTTTTTATTTTAGAACTGCAGTTGCAAAAATATTCAACTGATACAAGAAGATATCCCCCCAACAAAGTTTTTGGAAACTCTGAGTTTTGTTTGTTCTCTAAACTATTTGGCATACTGTGGTTTTGGCGGGAAGAACAAAACTCAGAGTTTCCAAAAACTTTTTTCGGGGGGATATCTTTTTGTATTTGTTGAATATCTTTGCAACCGTAACCCCAAACTCCAAACAAAAAATATCAAAAATTGTAGTTCAATTTTAGCTATCGTAAACCACCGGAATTGGCCGAATGATTCACCACCTTTTAGAGTGTTTACACTTTACAATATCTTCTAGCTATTCCAAAGTGAGCGTAATTTATTCTTGACGTGTAATGAGAAGTTCAAACGGGATGTGAAATTTATTTTTACCGGACAACTTTTTTTTCTGCGTCATGTGTATTTGTCAGTTTATAAATCCGGCAATAAATTCTTGATACAATGATTTTGGAAATTGCTAGTTTCAGAGTTCGTGCATTCAAATCGGAGTAATTTTACAATTAGATTTATTCAGCTCTCATATTTGTTTAACCACACTAACTTTGGATTTCTATTCGCTATGTGCAACATCAGGATGGATGGACTGTTGGGCCCCTAATGGGAAATGAGCGTTAATTATTTTTATCAAAAAACACCGCACGCATGAATATTGATGTTAAATTAAGGTAGACTCGGGTTCGAATCCAGCTCGGTTTGATCAAACATCCAAAGTTGATATTTTAAACTATCTGCTTTCGAGTCTAAACGGGTAGGTGCACCACGAATAGCGACTTGAGTCGAATATCGAACCTTTTTCTTTTTGCTTCGTTGCCCAAGATGATTTGCCAAATTAGATACGTGCAACTTTTAGCAGCTTGATTTTTATGGTACTGTAGTTTTTTCGTCTATTGATTTCAATTTCTTATAAAAATGCGAATATCAAGTAGCCCTGCTGGTAATTTGTGAGATATTCCGTTAAGTGCATGTATTAATCAACCTCTCTCCTGTTACTTCTCGATATGATAATTCGGTATGAGCATAGACAATTGTAGCCATAATAGTATGATGTAGCTTTTGAGTACTTTTTTTTGAACGCTAAATTTTTAAATCACTACAAAATGTAAACCAGAAAAAACGAAATTTTAATAAAGAAAAAACAAATGTCAATAAAAAAGAGAACTCTAAGGAAAAGGAACAATTTTTTTAATTTGGAAATTTTATTCTAACTTAAATGGCATCCCTTTTTGTCGTAGTTTTTTTTCGACTAATCAGCTCTTTTTAGCCAAAATCAAAGCATGAAATTTAAAAACAGAACGAGAAAAGCTTGAAAAAAATCAAAGCCAAGATATAACAAAACATTCTATTTAATACGAGACGTTTCAACATGAACTTACGCCGTTACTTTTTAATCCTATTTCACAGAATAAAATTCATGATTAGCTGTTTTTCATGCACACTTGACGACTTTATATCTGTCTTATTATATTGTTACCCAGCCAATAAACTATCGTATGCAATGAATAAAATTCATGCTAAAGTAAAGATTAGGAACATACGTCTCAGTTCATCATTACTAATAAACCAAACTTTCAATATTCTCGCTGTGCAGTATTATGCCAAGGTATGTAACGAGTTTGCGGGGTCCATCTCCGCGTCAATGCGCCTTAGGGCTACAAAGCTCTTCGAAGAAATATCGCAGCAGTAGCGAGCCGCTGGCTAAGATTTGAGCCTCAGACCTCCCTCTTCAGTCACATACGTGTTACCGCTAGACCAACTTATGGCCGGTAATTACTCATATCTAATATTGTAAACGAAACAGCAATGGGTTTACTTAGCATAGATTTTGTATTAAAGGAATAAGTAACTTACTCTTTGTTTCAATTCAAAATTAACGACTTATTATATTGGTCGAGCGGTAACGCGTTCGTCTCTGGATCGGGAGTTCAGAAATTCAAATCTCGGGCCGGTCCAATCGGACACAGTGCTGCCAACGGCTATAGCCACCGCTGCGACATTTCTTCGAAAGGAGCTGGGTTGTCCGGGCGCAATGAGGAGGGATGGGCCCCGCCAACTCGTTACACGCTCCGGCGTATTACAGCGAGTATAATAAAAGATTTGATTTGTATTTCAAACAGAGGTGGAGTCCTCGAGGACACATTTTGAAATCCTTGGCTTTACCCTTGGCCTCGAGTTCTCAAAAAGGCAGTAATATTTTTTAAGCCGTTAACATTATGCTGGAAAACGCCAGAAGCCTCTCGGAAAATTCTCGAAGACCTTTTTTGTGTTCTTTTTTTGGAGATCGCCTGAAAAAAATTTTTGAAGAACTTTTTTTTGGAAATCGCCTTAAAAATTTTAAATATATTTTTGGAAACACTTGCGCCTGTGTTCTTGGCCTCGAGCATTCCCAGTAGCGTAGCGAGGAGGGGGATATAGCCCCCCATTGGCCTGAAGAGTATGCAAAATACCCCGTTTTTAGCATTTTTAAGGCCGATTTTTGCCCAGAAAACAGAATAGCCTCCCCCCCAATGGTATTGGCGATAAGAAGTGGTCAAGGATCTGATGTGATTACGACCAGACAAACTGAGCCTGGCTGAAGACCGTTTTTTTTTTTTTTTTGAAGATCACCTAAGTTTGGACAGAAAAATTGGCTCAATCTGAGTGAAGACCGATTAAAATCTGGATCAAGATCGTTTGATGTTGCTTCTAGCCTCCAAAACAGCCCCCCCCATTTCAAATTCCTGGCTACGCGCCTGAGCATTCCTGTCCTTGGCCTCGAGAGAGTCTGCCCTAGGCCTCGGATATTTTTGTGTTCTTCGCCTTGGCCTCAAGCCTTATGTCCTCGACTCCACCTCTGATTCTAAATGTTTTTAAAAAACCAAATTAAACAAAGGACGAAAAAACATCATTATACCAAAAAATAATAAACAAACAACAAATTTAAAGGAAAAAAACATTCAAGCATTCTAGAGAAACAGCAATAATATTATTTTTATATAACTTAATGCGCATGCATAGTAATTGCCAAAGGTGGGCATCGGTACTTTAAAAGTAAGTCGGTACCGGTACTCGGTACTCCGTTTAAAACGTACCGACTTACTTTTGCGGTACCGGTACTTTTTGAAAAAAATGTGCAATATCAAAGTTCGACCATTGGTGGCAAAAAAAGTGAACTTCATGCATTATTCCGGTTAGGGGGTGTCCTCTCTCGTCTTCGTTGCCACACGTGTTGTAGGCACAGCTTCAAGTTCTGCTCATGTCGTCGCAGAAATGGTCAGAGACTTCTTATTACAGAACCTGTGGTCATGAACTACGGGATATTTCAAGGTTTCAACGAAGTTTCAAACAGCGCAAATGGTGCTTTTACTTTAGATATTTAGATTAAAATAAAATCGCAAAAATTTAATAATTTAGACAAGACATCGAAGTAGTGAATCTTAATAAAACAAAACATTTACTAGCTCTCGGTGTGCAGAAATTTAACCTACACATGTCACAACAATGCTGCGTCTGAAACTCTTAGAAGAGCTACATTTGGAATTTTACTTTCGCTTGATGGGGTTGCTGTTTTGCTTGAGTGGGATTTACGGTCAAGACCTTGATGGGGTAGCTAGCTTCGTAGAGTTTCTTCACCCTCAATCTTCAAACGGGATCACTGGTGTCCAACTATGCTGAGCATAAGGAGGGAATTTTGATACTTTACCCGATTTGGAACATCGTGGGGTTGCCACTTTCAAGGTTAAATGAGAGTGACTACCTCCAACAAAAATGTAGTAAATTTTCTCCCCAAATTAGTGCACCTCTTTAGAGATAATCTGCCTTCAATGTTAGGGGATGTGACTAAAATACTGGGAGATGAAACCCTCCAATACCCACGTGTTCGGCACCATTAGACGGGATACACAACCATATATATAATAACAACAGCTAACTTAATAGGAAATTAAAAGAATACAATCAACATCAGGAGTGCAAAAGTTGAGATTCTCAAATTTTATTCAAAAAATTTCAGAATTAAGAAAATAGCACGTACTAGTAAGTTTTTAAGGTAAAAAGCCAAAATAGCCCACAAAAACTTGTAGAAATGACAGGATTATTGCTAAATGGCATTAATCGATTAAATATTTCGTAAAGATATATGTACTGTTAAGTGTTAACATCAGTGGCGTAAAAACTAGTAATGAAATTAAGACAGGTTAAATAATTAACAGAGGTGGAGTCCTCGAGGACGTCCTTGGCCTCGAGGACGTCCTCGAGGACCTATTTTGAAGTCCTTGGCCTTGGCCTTGGCCTCGAAGCCTCAAGTCCTTGGCCTTGGCCTTGGCCTCGAAGCCTTAGGTCCTCGAAAATTGGTTTGTCCTCGGCTCGAGGACAACACTATTTTTAAACCGTTGAAATTTTGTTGGAAAACGCCAGAATCCTCGCGGAAAATTTGTAAATACCTTTTTTACTTTGCGCAATTGGAGCATAGATTTAGCCAAGCGGGCCTCCCCCCCAATTGAAATTTCACCAATGACAAAAATGTGGCAAAAAGCCTATTGTTTCTTCAGTTTCAGTTTCTTTTTAGCGTTTTTCGTTTACACCAGTAGCAAACAACAATATATTGAAGACCAGGTGCCCCGGGACCCCCTCAAATCAATTTTTGCCAGCCAATTTAAACGTAAACCTGGAAGAAATGGATAGTTTTTGTTCTAAAAGTTGCTATCTCAGGATCACATCTAGCCTTTTTATGAACGTAATGCATTAACCTAGGCAGGATTTACCACAATATGGCGCAGAACCAGCTAAGGGCCCTGCGCTCAAATCTTAAGACTTTTTATGAGTTTCACCTACATTTGGCAGAAAGATGTTGCGAAAATCTCCAAAGTGCCAGGGGCCCAGCGCGATGGAAATCCGGATCGGCAATAACATGGCCAGTAGCGTAGCCGGGGCGAGGGGGTTATAGCCCTCCCATTGGCCTGTCAACCAAAATGCAGAATAAGAAAAACACCACGTTTTTAGCTCTTCTGAGACTGTCTTTTGTGCTGGAATTGACTAAAAAGTAATTTACAGCATTTTTTGAAACATATATTCAGCCTAATTCGTCAAAATTTAAAGTCACCAATCAATGAAAACTTTAAAAAATGCCCAAAAATAAGCAATCAAAATAAGCAATAAAAACGCCAAAGATAGGTTTTATCAACAAATATACTATAAACTCAGGAATAAAGGGGGGCTACTCAGTGTTAGTTAATTGCCAATCACTTCTCTCAAATGTCTTTCCATTAGCCCCCCCATAAATAGATTACTCCGTGTGAGTTTTGTTGAATAATAGGATTTTATGATTTACCAGCATGTAAACAAGAGAACTGCAATGTTATCATTAGCCACTTCCCACATAGCCCGATAATGCAACCAGTTGAATCATGTTGCGCCGGCAATTTCTATGCCACGTTTTAAAAGCATTATTTTTGATTAAAATAGCTCTAAAATTAAGTTATATTTGCAAAAAAATGCAAAATTTTCGAGCGCTGGGGGCTCCGCCCCGCAACCCCTGTGCCTCCGGCGGCTGGGACCTTTGCCCCCAGACCCCCAAAACAACCCCCCTCATTGCGAATTTTTGGCTACGCGCCTGACACATGGTTAGTAAGCGAAACTACCCATTTATTGTACTATTTTTTAATAACAATTCATAAATTCTCCTCCACCTCGCCAGTTTTAACGCACAAAATACTTTAAAAAAAAAATCAGCCATGGAAATTGCTGATTGAACAAATCGTTGAACTTCAGTGGAGGGAGCCTGGGCCCCCTAGCCTAACGTGCACTTCTATAACTGGTTATTTTTACGACAAAACAAAAATCTTTAAGGAAAATCTTCGAGTGGGTTCCTCTACTGCTAAAATGTTGCACGAGTCAATGCACTTTACTTCCCACTACCTGGAGCAAATCACGTACAATTAAACTTTAACACCAAAATGCAATATGTTAAACGTGTTTTGAACTTAAATTGCAACTAGAAGGAGGATTAAACAATTTGATTTTTTTAATTGGCTTTCAAATGTCAAAAATCTCGTGCTTTCAAATGGTTCTAAACATGTGCGAAGTGTGATTCAATGGCATTAAAATAGCTTTTTTTCCCAAAAAATTACAAAAAACCGCCCAACAGCTGGGGGCTTCGCCCCCAGACCCCCGTCTGTGATACGTTTGAGTTACACTGGCTTTCTCAGAACGTCTCCAAAGTTACGTATTTGCACTTATCAACTATATTAGTTGAGGCCCGCTCCCTTTGCAAAATCCTGGTGAAGTGAAAAACAGGCAAATTTTTGATGACGTCATTGCATGTGATTTGTGGTTTAAGCCTCCTCAATCAAAAATTCTGGCTACGCCTATAAATTGGAGATTGCCTGAAAAACTTTTTTGAAGATGTTTTTTTTGGAAAACCCTTGCGGCTGTGTCCTTGGTCCTTGGTCCTTGGCCTCGAGCATTCCTGTCCTTGGCCTCGAGAGGGTCTGTCCTCGGAATGGCTGTCCTTGGCCTTGGCCTTGGCCTCGGATTTTTTTTGTGTCCTTGGCCTTGGCCTCGAGCCTTGTGTCCTCGACTCCACCTCTGATAATTAACAACTACAACTTAAAAGGAAAAAGCAATACCGGTGCTAAAAATTATGTTAAAACACAGAATTATTGGCAGCTACTAGCTATTATGCTATTAGGAGAGTTTTACTGGCAATCGTTTTGAAGTCGCTTGAAACAAATAAAAAATAATGACGTCGTCATAAAAGAAATTAATCATCATAAACGCAAAGCTTCACTTAGCGTTTTGTATGACGAATGCTCAATTGCCCCCTCCTTAAAATTTTTCTCACCGGTTTAGGACACAAAAACGACCAATTTGTTCAAAGAAAAGGGCAAGATATGCACGAAAGCGCTAAATTTGCAAAATCTTAAAAAAAATGAAGGATTGCCACAAATAAAATCAAAAGTACCGAAAAAAGTACCGATTTTGCAAAAGCACAAGTAAGTCGGTACCGGTACCGGTACTATTTTCAAAAGTACCGGTCGGTACCGGTACAAAAAAAGTAATTCGGTTCTGTAATTCGGTACAAAAGTAATTCGGTACTGCCCACCTCTGGTAATTGCATAGTATAAGTCGACCCCTGAAACGTTTTTGCCTCCCTCTAGTGTTTTTCAAATGAAATATTATAAACCAGTGTAAGTTAAGCAGTATCAATTTTTTCCAAAATCTGTTTATGAACTATAGCTACAAGTCCCCGTACAGTATTTTGAAAGTTCGTCAAAACGTTGGGTTGTAAATCGTGCGGTTTCGCGTGTAAGTTTTATAATTTATAGATAATAATTAATACACTCTTGTTTTGACACAACGATCACAGCCCCATAGCAGCAAAACCCTTACAGAGTTACCAGTGGCGGATTTAGGGGGGGGGGATATTTCCCCCCCCACCAGCCTAAAAGTAACGATTTCGGCCGAAAAATCAGCCTCTATTTCGAAAAATTAGGCTCCATTTCGGGATGCATCCCCCCCCCACCAGTCTACACCTCACGATTTCGGCCGAAAATCACTCTCAATTTCGGTGAAGACCTTTTTTTTTTTTGGAGACCACCTGATTTTGGGCGGAAAAAACGTTCGAATCCGATTTTGGCCGAAAAGTCACTCTCAATTTCGGTGAAGACCTTTTTTTTTTTTTTTTTTTGAGACCACCTGATTTTGGGCGGAAAAAACGTTCGAATTTCCGATTTCGCCCGAAAAATCACTCTCAATTTCGGTGAAGACCTTTTTTTTTTTTTTTTGGAGATTTTTTTGGAGAAAAAATGTTCCAATTTCCGATTTCGGCCGAAAAATCACTCTCAATTTCGGTGAAGACATCCGAATTTTTGAGGTTTTGTGCTTAAAATCCCCCCCCACCAAAATTTTCTAGATCCGCCACTGAGAGTTACTGCTCGAGATCGTTTTTAATGAAGAAATGAGAACTACTTGGGGTAAAAAAAAGCTTCTACTATTCCCCTTAACTGCATATATACGGTAGATTTAGTCCGTTTGACTCCGTACCATAGGCAACCCGGCATTTTAAACTTTCGTGAGACCAGAATAGGATGACTTCGCTGAACTTCTTGCAGAATATTAAACATCGTGTTGCTGACTCTGCAAGAAAATTTGAAAAGTCATAAAATTTAGTTTGAGGCTGCTGGCTTTACTTATAAATTTTCAGACTAATTTTTTGTTCTTGATTTGTTCTCAAATTTTATTGGGAATCAGAGTAACACAAATTCATTTTTGATAAATTGAAGAATCTTCCTTAAATGTGAAGTACTTTTAATTTAAATTCCTTAAATGCAATTTGCTTTGGCAATTGCTTGCGTCTGTTTCAGATTTTAAGAAATATTGCAGGTTAATGGACATCCAATTACCTTAAAATATTGTAAAGTGACAGGAGATTGATTTCAGCTCCAAAATGGGACATCATCAGTCTAAATGTAAAAAAGGTCACACCTTTATCGATTTTTTTTGACTGATGGTAGCCCTTTTTGGAACCGAAATCAATTTTTTGCAGTCCTTCTTTGCATTAACGAATATTGGTTCACAGGTTTGTGATTTGAGGAACCCGTACACTATTACGAACGCTTCGGCTTAGTTTTATTTTTTTTGTATTTATTCTTGAATCTCGAATATTAAAAAATAATGTTTCCGAATACACAACACTTTGCTGGAGAAGGGAAAGACATGTAAATGATAGTAATACGTTCAAAGTTTTTGAACCCACCCACTTGTAATATATCTTCAATTCTAATGCCTTATAATACACCCAAAATTTTTTTAATTACCAAAGAAAAGAATCACCAGTGGACTCATTGAACTTGGTGTCAAGGTTTTAGCATGTTCTGCGAGATGAAGCGGAGCGGAGCTTATCATATGTCGAAAGATTATTAATTTCTCAGTCATAACACTGGTTAATCAGTTTTCATCATATTGACCGGTGAACGACACATATCATACGACCTTTTGTGGCTTCTTCATGAACTAAATGCAATAAAAAACCAAGGCAACTTGCGTAATTAATGTACAAAACAAAGGAAAAAAAATTCAGGCATCCATGTTCAATTTTTTTAGATAAATTACAGCTGTGTTTTTGTTCAAAAAATCGACTATCTCTGTCTCACTCTGATGACCAATACAATGCTAATGCTTTGTTTGTAGCGCATATATATTCTCATGTTACCGGACATCGTCAGACGCTAAATAGTGGACAATCCGCGCACTTTTCATTGCTATGACTACTTCGTGCTTGGAGGAATCCGCTTAGGAGTTTTCAGTGATCCAATGATCTTGTGAATTTCTTCCAATTGTTGTCCACGAAACTTGATGCATGTTCGAAGCCACCAAGCAGAGATAATTATCGTAAAGCATCTTATTCAAGGACGCAACAACGTGACCAGGGTGCGAGTTGAACCCAAATCAAGCGATCAGGATCGTAGTAAAACAAACGCCTTTACCTTCTCGCCCAATGCAAATCCGTACGAGACTGCAAATTAGACTAAAACTGCTGTTCATATTCATCATTTTGACTTGGCTTGCTTTAAATAACTGCATTTCAACGAACTTTGTCAATTACATTATCACCACAGCTATCACTATTTCAAGGGCCTACGAGAGGGGGTATCGCGTGTGGAGTGTTCTTTGATAAAAATAATTAACGCTCATTTCTCATTAGGGGCCCAACAGTCCATCCGTCGTGATGTTGCACAGCGAATACAAATCCAAAGTAAGTGTGGTTAAACAAATATGAGAGCTGAATAAATCTAATTGCAAAATTACTCCGATTTAAATGCACGAACTCTGAAACTAGCAATTTCCAAAATCATTGTATCAAGAATTTATTGCCGGATTTATAAACTGACAAATACACATGACGCAGTACAAAAAGTTGTCCGGTAAAAATAAATTTCACAGTATCAGTAGTTTATTCTTTCAGCCTGCACAAAAAGAGGCACACAATGATATCTGTAAAAGCTAAACAATGCGAAACCACAGTCTATGCATACTGTCGATGAAGCGAAGGAGCAGTGCTCATCAAGTCAGCTTCATCCACACTCCCACTTCATACTTCAATTCTAAAGCAGATGGCGATAAGAAAAGCGCTAGCAAAAACAAGCCAAAAAAAAACAAGGCACCGTGTAATAAACATAGTAGTCAATTGCTGCTGCAAAAAAAAAGCACCATATACAAGTACAAAAGACAATAAACACATTGTTACATGCAGTAAGTCATAAATATGTAATAGTCAGCCTACTGATAATTCAACAGTAATCATACTCTCCTTTTATGACAACAAACTTAAAACATAAATCAAGCCGTACAGAGTATTACATTTAATTCAGGGAGCACACCCACAAACTTTTAAAAAAACAGACTTAATTTACTGATAACCTTCCATCGAAATTTTCTCACAAACAAAAAAACATCTCCTTATGCGCTACCAGAGCATCCGACCCACTACGTAATAACTTAGACAGTCCCTGAGATTCGACCACTCAATCTCAACAATGCATTAAAGATCAAGAAGTCAAAACCTAGAACAACATCCCACCAAAAATTTAAAATCCCTTACCAAGACTCTTCAAAAGCAAACACGAGAAATATCGTTCACCAAATTATAGTTGAAAATTTACGTTTCATATGATTGCATTATCCTGTTTTTGATTTAATGAATGAGAGGTAACCTTAATAAATTTAAGTTTTTCTCTGGATGAACATGGGGGCTGCAGAATCACATCCCGTTTGAACTCACATCTCATTACACGTCAAGAATAAATCACGCTTACTTTGGAATAGCTACACAAAGACTGTAAAGTGTAAACACTCCTAACAACTACTACAGGAGTTTCGAAATTTGAGCTTTCCCCCAATACATCATAAACTAGAATGACAAAGTAATCAAGACATACCGATTTAGAACGGGCATACCGGCATATACTTAAGTTTTCACCAAACCATTCATATTCTGTGAAGCCTCCACCAGCCTGCCCCATATACTTTATTTGTGTGAGATATAGTCTTCGCAAATCGCGAAAAAGATGGAAAATCAAACTCTAGTTTCCCAAGCATTTCCGCTACAAATTGTCGATAATTCCGCAACAAATTCCCAAGCATTTCCGCTACAAAATTTCCCAAGCATTTCCGCTACAAATTGGGAACAGCTTTGTCAACCAATGCAGTTTTCTGTACGCCCAACAACCGATTCTTGAAGGTGACCACCCAGTTTTTTAAAGTTCTAAGTCAGAGGCGCTAAGAACGCACAGGCATTTTTGGCTTTGCCCAGATTTGCAATCCAATCTTTTTTTCATCTTTAGCCATGCGGGTTTGTATAACTCAGCTACTTGACGTGAAAACACAAGAAGTTTGAAATGAAAAATAGCTCAGTAGAAACTTACGGCAATAATTAACACAGTGGAAACTTACGGTAATAATACATTAATTACGGTAATAATCAACACAATACAGAGAACTTCTTCAAAAATTTTCAGGTAAGCTGGGATGGATGGCCCTGATTCGAAATACCAAATACTTAGCAAACGGTTGACAGAACTTCAGAACAATTTACCGAGTTTTACCCATGACAAAAGAGCCTGAGGCAGCGATCTTGCACGTTTCATTGAAAACAATTATTTGAAAACATTACCCATTATCAGAGGTGGGCAGTATCGAGTACAAAGTATTGGTACGTTGTCAAAATTGATACCGAAGTACCGGTACTCTCTTTTTGGAGTGGAGCTAATACATTTTTCACTTCAAAATATTCCGTAACGGTCCGCTTATTTTAACATACGGACAAACTTTTTGATTTTTTTTTATACAAAACAAGCAATAGCACTTGCCGAGACTGAGCTACAAAGGTTTTTGAAAGTTTCACATCAATACAAACGCCTGCACTGTGTACAATGCGTCTGCTGGCTACGACGTTGAAAAAGGGACACTAATAAATAATCAACAATAATATTTGAAAACTATCATAACAGATTTGATGCGTAATCTAAACCGTCTCGAAAACTGTGATATTTGTGCGAGTTTTGACATGAACACATGCATCGTTAAACGTTTAGCACACGTTGGTCAATTGATTGGCAGAACAATAGTTGAGACTGTTTTCTGATATTGAAGTCTTCTGCTAGTGAAATCTCGGTGTTTATTCAAAAAATAGTATCGTTTTCAGTTAACAAATCTTTTCAGTAGAATAGCACAGCATTTTATTGAAAGTCTGTCATGATCCGCCACCGAAGGATTGTTCTAGACGCTTTTTCATATCCTAAAAAACATTAAAAAATATTTTACGAAACTACAAGAGTTTTAATTTCTGCAGTTTACAAGATATTCTCGTTCACAACAATGATTTACGTTCTTGAACTTGAAAATGCATTCATGTTGGAAGAGTTCAGAATAATACGACAAAAAGAAATTAGAGGCATAAAGGGTAATCGACTTCTGATGCAACTTTCTGCACTAGCATTTGTGTCTGCAATTTTCTTTGAAAAATCTTTTCTTCACACAAAATTTCTACTTACATCATTACATTCATTTATCATGCTCTTAGTAGGTTCAGGTTATCAAAACCATTTTTAAACATGCTAAGTTCTTAATTAATCACTAAATGATAACAGATAGTTACTAAAAATACCAGCATAAATGGACAACTAAGGCATATTTGTCACAATACAAACGTAGCAGTATAGTTTATGCATTCAAAATAATCTCTAGCTATTAAAGGGGGGGGGCAGCCAGCAAATTCCTGTAGTTTACAAATACAAAAGCTCAAATTAAAATATAATTTTAAACTTTGGTTCTCATTTTGGGGCTGCGATAGCAAAGATATTCAACAAATACAAATATCCCCTAAAAAGTTTTTAAAAACCACGAGTTTGTTCTCTCAGCCTGAGCTTCCAAAAAAGAAAAGGTTTACCACAATAAGATGTCATTGGAAGATCACCAGAAACTAAATAATAATACTAAATACTATAATTCAGTCTCTCTTTTTCCCTACAATTCAGGTTGAAAGAACAAACTCAGGGTTTTCTAAAACTTTTTAGGGGGCATATCTCTTTGTGTTTCTTAATAATCTTTGCAACCGCAGCCCGCAAAATAAACAACAAAAAAATTCAAAAATTATATTTTGATTTTAACTAAATTATAAGCTACCACAATTGCTGAATGCTTCACCCGCTCAATAGCTTCAAAGTTACTTACTATAGAATTTTCCAAAAACTGGTCTTCAAAGGATTGATAATAATTTGCTGCTTGTGAATTCGAGTCAGTGTCATTTTAGGAGAAGCATTTGGACCACTCACAAAAGCTCTGTTGCTCTTCATCATTTCTTAAACCAGTTAAAATTTTCTTTGAATCATGTTAAGAATAGCAATACTTTCAAGCAAAAATGAATGATACTGGTTAATATTACAGTACATTTGTCATGGAATACAAAGCTACATTATTCCTTGTTCAACAAACAATCTGGAAAACACAAAACATATAGCACTTCATAGTTCAAATCACTTAATGCACACACAGCACAAAAATCAACAAGTAAGCACTGAGAGATGAAAACTGAGTAGTTAACATGAATGCAAACTGCCAATGTTAAGTGAAAACTTCTTTTTCATAACTTCAGCTTATAGCCAATCCACGCATTTTTCAAGTTTTGATAAAGAGCATAGTAACTCTTAACTGACAGCTTTCTCACATGTCCTAACCATTAACCACAATGAGGATAAATTTGTTTTAAAATTTTATCACTTAACTCGATTCAAAAATAAAACCATTTGAAGATGCTGAGAAACATTTGGCAATCAAAACATACCATCAATAAGACAACATGGAAATAGCAGTAGATCAGAAAAGATATATCACTTAATTTTCAGAAAGATTTGCATACTTTCACGCTAATAGCTAGCATGTAAAGCTTTGTATATTACACAATATTTATTAATTCACAATAATTTTGATTAACTAAACCAAAAAGTTATTAGTACTTTTTAGCATGTGATGTAAACAATGACATTGAATGAATATTTGAGCAAAGACTCTATTAAACAATTCCGATTCCATATAAATTCTGCATGGCGTAATTTTCAAATCTTGAGGTTTAGCTGTTGTTGTTGTTCTTTTTAATTAATTGTCTTGAACGGAGTAACAAAAAATTTGCGACAAGTATTAATTCATGACTTCTTGAGATAGTGAGGTATTAGAGCACCAAGTGCTTTGTGGCAGTGATGTAAAGGTAGTTGACCAATTGTCATGATCTTGATTGAAAAGTTTGTTCATTTTGCTTGAATACTTTTAGAAGTACTTACAGTTGAGCACTTCTAAATTTACTATGTTTTTTTACTTTTACTCAAGTATTTTTATAGGTTAATACTTTGCACTTTATTTCCTTACAAATTTCAAGTCCTTTTTACACCACTGCTTGTGACGTTTCGTATTACGCAAATGTTGCTTTAGGTTTCCCAAAATCGTTGTATATCAATACATTCGCCTGGTAAAAATGTTGAAAACGTTTTTGCCAAACATTGTCTAAATGGTCAATTCCCGATTTAGTTCAACACTGATAATGTATGAATACCTTACGTATTACTAGATGATATTTTTTTAAACTGAATGTTTGCATCAGATGTACACTCAAGGTTAATAATAAACAGACACAATTAACTTTATGTGGTGTTTCAGAATTAACAAAAAATCCAAAATACTTTTGAACTGCAATAAACTCAAAACCACTACCATCCATGGGGGGATACACTACATTGGCTGTTTATTTTTCATTGCAGTAAGTACTTTAGGTTTGTAGGAATCCGTATTTGCATAAGAGTTTCGACAATCGACAGTGATCTAATGTTTCTGCAGATAAGGATGCAACAAGAATTTTACCAAACCAAGAATCAAACCATGGTCTACTGTTTCAGTAGCAGATTGTCTTTCTATCCATCAACTCATTTTTATCTAAACTACTAAAATAGTTTATTATTATACTTAGAAAAAATTTAATAGCTGACTAATTGGGTCAAAAGTTGATTACTTGGCAACCCTCATTAATCATATGATATTATTAAGCAAGTATTCATATTCATTCATAGCCTATTGACATGGACGTTTACAAATATTGAAAGCACAAGCTTAAATGACTAAAGTAACCCTACCCTAGTATATACACTATGTCATTGTGATCAGGGCTGGGAAGAAAAGAACTTTTCAGTGAGTGCAAAGATTGATACAGACATTGACACAGCTAGGGGAGGGGACTAGGGAACCAGTCCTCCCTTTTGAAAGTGCCACACAATTTCACAATAATTATCTAAAATATAAATAATACAAAAAAAAGCACCGACCTCTGAACACCAACAAACCCAAAGGGGAGGAATGCTAGCAATCATTATCAGTGTTGACATTTAATGAAAATGTTTGATTATTAACAGATTAAACGATAAATAAGTTTTTGTAGTCTGTGACGCACTTTCTTGGAACAATAATGTCTTTCAAGCATGTCGTTTTTGGTTTGCATTTGTTGCTCGATAGTTGAGTGAGCCGTACATAAGAAAAAATTGATTGCTGATGCAATCTTGCTTGGTTAATGCTCAGATTCGTATTTTTTATCAATAGCTATGAACTTTTCAAGTCATCAATTTGTATGGGGCCATACTAAGGGGGGGCATTAGGGACAATTAATTTCATTTTGTTTTGAAAGTGTGCAAATTTTTACCACTACTACTGGATTACACGTGGTAATAGCAACAGGTTTTCATAACATGTTTCAAGGTGCCTTAAGCATTTATGTGGTGTATATATTTTTTACTTAATGCTCAATTTGCTAATCTTTATGTTAATGCAGGTTTTGGAAAACTTTCCTATTGGTGGTTGGTGGTGCTACCTTCGACATAACTTCAGATATTTTGAAAACAAAACAAAATAGTTTTACAAATTAATGCAAACATGTTGATTAACGGCCATTATTTTGGTAAAAAATCGTGAAGATCACCTAGCGCCAGAGAACTTCGCTAAGACTCGCATTAATTTGCCATTAGACTCTGATCTATGATTGTTGTTGTCTGTTGCTGTAAGTGCATATTTGATCCCCTGCTACTGGACTGCATCGGATGCTGACTATTATATGATCCACACAGTTTTCATTGCAATAACTACTTCGTGTTTGGAGGAATTTGCACCTCAAGCAAACAAGAGTTTCCAGTGTTTCAATGTTTAACTGGACCTGTGGGATTTCTACAAATACTTGTCCACTAAATTTGCTGTTGTTTGGAACCACCAAGCAGAGATATCAGTCATCATAACGCATTTTTAACCTAGAATGCAGCAACATGACCAGGGTGCAGGACTGCCGGTTAAACCCAGATCATGCGATCACAGTCGTCATAAAAACCATGCCACAAAATTTACTCGACTTGCAAATTCATACAAATCAGCTACGCCATCTTTTACTTTAGTAAAACATGTTGAGAGCCCCCAACTACTTTGGGCACCATCAGCCCCCTGATTCATCAATAATAATAGGATCTCAACTTAGTATTAACAAGCTTCCATACAGTGCAATTTCTTTGTCTGTTTGAAAAATCCAAACAATAGCATACATGGTGGCAACATAAATATCGCAGCTAGTAATTTTTGGTCGGAGGCGTGTTGTTTTTATATTTTGTTTTGCGAATTGTCTGCCTCATTTGTTATAAACCTTGTACTATGTCAGCCTACTATACAGTAACAGTATATAATCCATGATTCTTGCATCGATTGCTTGCACATGTGATTTTTGCATCTGCTACTGTATCGTGAAGCCACAATTTTTGCATTCTCTTGCTATTGTTGTTTTTTTGTTTTAAGGAGTCTGCTGCACAAACAAGAATTGGATTGCTGCCAGCTATACCTAGAGGTTGCATTTCATGATTTCACAATCTGCATAATTTACAAATTTTGGAAATGCAAGTAAATAATACTAACAATAATAAAAATCAATTTGTCAATCCCTTGACACTGACAGTAGAGATAGCAAGAAGCTAACATTTGACTAAGGGGCACTCACTGCTAAAGCAGGTGAAAAAGCAGAAAAACAGCAGATTACAAAATGCAAAATAGGACTTGTTAAAAGATTATTAAGATTGAATTATAATATACAGTGTTAAAGCATACTAAACAATATTAGGCACAACGACAAAGGCCATATTGAAAAAGTGTATTTTCAATCTATTCTTGAACAATAAAATGCTGCTACTTTTCCAAATATCAAGAGGCAAATCAATCCAAACAGTAACTAAAGCATGTGAAAAAATTGATCCAGATTCGTTGTAGTCCCAATTGACTGTTGTTTTTTCTCAACTAAAGCACATCGCAGTTACCACGAAAATCATAAGCTGTAAGCAGCAGTTGGCTTATGCAGGGCAATTTAGAAGTACCTGTTGAAGGTAATCAGGAGCAATGCTACTGCACAATCACAATCATAAAAAAATTTTGTCACCCCTTTTTTTAATTTCTGGTTGGGCCAGTAGATGTAGAGCTGCCCAAATATTACTGTACCTACTCCTATGTTGTTGTCAAGATTAATCACTATTCATACCAATATTACGAATGTACATCTCCATTTGAAAGCAACGGAATGATGACATTTGCATCAACTAGATGTTCAAGTAGTGCTGTAAGCTTACTTTGCATGGTTTGGGGCAGAGCCCTGGAAGCTTTAGCCTTGTTAATGTTTGTCAAGGGTAAACATACAGCATTTAATCAGTCAATTAACATCATAGAATTTGCAGAAACATGGACAGACAAAAAATGGGTCTGGTACAGGTTTCAATTCTCAGTGCAAACAATTTTTTGGGTGTCGTTAAGTACAAGCCTCCACTTTTTTTTGGAAGCTCTGCCACCAGTGTATCACTGAGCACCTACACTCTCTCTCCAATCTAAGCTATTTCTCAAAGTCTAAGCCTAAGCTATTCCCCCAAAATCTAACCCTAAACCTAATGAGTGCTCCAATCTCAGATCTATGCATATGCTGTTCTCCAAAACTAACCTTAACCTAAACCTATTCCCTAAAATCTAGCCCTAACCGTAATTAGTGCAGAAATGACAGAGAGTGCATGTGCACTCATACACAGGTCGCAGAGCTTCTGTGAAAAAAAGCGGACGGCTTAAACTTAACCATAAGCGATTTTTTTAGGGGATGAGTTGAGTTCAGTTAGGTTATATGTATACTTTAAATCTTTCAAGGTACCACTGTACCAGGTAGGAAAGCGGATTGAAGTTGAACTAGCTTCTTCCACCGCAAATACTGGGACATCTTTGGAGAGATCCAACACAAAGATATCAGATGTGTCCGAGACAGGGGCATATTTAGGGGGGGGGCAATTGGGCCATGGCCCCTCCTTTGGAATTGGATCGCCAGGATTGCAAAATTGCATAGAAAAGTGAGCAAAATTGAGGCAGGGCCCCCCCTTTGCAAGTTGGGCATCAGGCTTTGGGCTCGAAATCACCTCATATATTGGGCGAAAAATGGGACAAAATTTGATTTTGAGTGAAGACCTTTTTTTTTGCTCTTCACCTGATTTTGGGCAAAAAATGGGACGAAATTTGAGTGTGACAATTTCAAATTCTGATCTATGTTCCTCTCAAATTTTCTGAAGTTTCAGACCCCTCCCCCTTTTTTAAATCCTGTGTACGCTACTGGTCCGAGAGCCTTACTCTATCTAGGACATGGATACCCACAATATCATATAGGCCTACCGTACTACAACAGGAGCAATTGCTACGAAAAGACAGAAATACCAGAAAATCCCTACCATCACATGATTGAAACCTGAAGCATCTGACGAAATTGCCACCCTAAAGGTCCAGCAGGCTGGCAGGTTTGGTGGATGAATATTCTTTAGTTTATATCTACAACAACTACCGGTAGTTTACCAGCCTGCCAGTAGACTACTGCATATGGCTATCACACTGCACAGATTATTATTAGTATCCCTTGAACCTGTACCCCCAGGCTTGGGCCCAGGTACATGCAACCACCTTCTGAGGCTCTAGTAGGCCTACTAGGCTAGTAGGCTACTGTAGTAGGTAGAGATGGCGCGGATAACAAAAAATGCATCCGCATGCTGCGCTGCGTCCGCAAACCTTGTCCGCATGCTGCACCGCACCGCACCGCATCCAAACACAACTAAGTTCACGCTGCACCGCACTGCAAGCTAAATATCCTTTAAATTTCCACTAACATCAGAAAAAAATTAGCTCTCTAGCTTACGACATATAAAAAATTGATTTTAGGGGTAATATTTTGGAAAGTTTTCAAAAAGGTGGCTCTCTCAAACCATGTCAAAATATTTGTTTTTTTAAACATCTGCTGATATAAAAAAAAAGTAATGCCCAACTTAAGCCGTTCAAAAAAACTAATTTCTGGGGAGTCCATTTGGGGGCCCATGGGAGGGTGGTACCTCCATACTATGTCAAACTATTTGTTGCTTAAATATCTACCAATATAAACAAAAAACTATCACCCTAGCTTGAGCAATTAAAAAAACTAGTTTTTGAGGGCCCCATTTTGGGGGGGTTCCGGGGAGAAGCCTCAAAAAAATTCAAGAGACAAAATAGCATTTGCAGCCCAACAAATTTACACAAAAATTAGATATAGATGTTGTGTGGTTTAGTAGAAGAAGCGTGCACAAAATTTAGAAAGCAAAAAATGAAAAAAGAAAAAAAACTCAATGCCACTAAAAGTGCAGGTAGGGATGAAAAAGTATCTTACGACATATAGCCATGTGAAATTTCAAAGTTTGAATATTAGAATAGTTTTCGGGTCCTAAAACTTTTAAAATAGTTTTCGCGTCCTAAACCTGAAGTTACGGGACTCATTGCCTTGAAGTTTGGCACACACAAATAACTTATGAATCTCAAACTGCTATCAAAATTTCAGGTAGCTAGACCAAACCATTATCGAGTTATAAGTAAAAGTCTGAAACTTCAGACTCGTTAACTTTGAAAATGGCAGAGTAAAAACTACAAAACATGCAACGTGAGATCAGTCGTTTCAATTACAGGCCTTCAGGTTTAATCTGCCTTGTGTGAGCTTTCTATCAGTTTTTCTGCATCATGTTTTGGCAATCAAGAACAATCTACCAGTCTACCTGATGATTCCATGCAACTACCGTACTAATCCTGAACCAGTAGCTCAAATAATGAAATATAAGGTACCAAATCACGTCCTCTGCATGCTGTCACAAGCTACCGTACTAAACTTTTATGAAACTACCCTATGTATTATACCTTTGCTGTTTGCATGTGTGTTTGATTGTGGAATAAATTTTGCTACTACGTAGGCTATTCTGTCATCGGAAATTTGGGTAGCCTAGTCTTCCTACTCTACTACATAGAACATAGGACTACCAGATCTGAGATAGGCTACAGACATATGACCGAAAGGCTAATTCTTGATGCCATGACCTGTTGACGAATAGGTTACACTGAACTAACTCTGTCACTCTAAAATGCAAGCGCATGTGTAGTAGAAACTGTTGTCTAGCTTTTGGCTTGTACCAATACCATAGGCCTACTGCGTACAGGGTGGGTGTGTCGCTAGGCTTTGTTTTACGCCTCTACTGTGATGATTGTTTCTCACAAACCTGTTTCTTCTACATTTGTCTGCCTTTGTTTCATCTTCTTACTAATACTTACCCAACGTCCTAAACCTTTCTTAGTCTAGCCTACCAAAACCAAAATCTTTTTGTTGGTGTCAAAAAACACTTTCAGCCGATTAAAACTAAGTTTTTTGTAGCCAAAATAGCCGATTCTAGGATGCCCCGCATTCTGAAAAAATAAACTTCAATTGAATGCACCTTTTACTGTTTTAGTAGCATGCATTGTCTTCAATTCATACAATAGTTACATCCAGACTAACCATTATTGTTTTTAAAGAGAAAATCACCAGCAATAATTGCCAAAAAATGTAAAAAATTGTTGCACGCGGCGCTGCACTGACGCTGTGACGTAATGCAGATTTTAGTTGCCACGCTGTGCGGCGCGGTACACCAACAACAGCGCGCGGCCGCGTACGCTGCGCTATTGCCATCTCTAGTAGTAGGCAGTGGCGTACGCAGGATTTTTCAATGGGGGGGGGGGGTTTCAAAAGTGACATCAAAAATTTGTTCGCGATCTATACTTTGGCGAATAAATAACTTAGCGTAATGTAACAAGATGGAGTCAAAGTCACACAGTGCGTAATGCAAATAAAACTTTTCAAACAAAAAACAATTAAGCATTGAGCATACATGTAGTAAACATCATAAGGTTTGCAACTGAATGATGAAAAAAAAATTGTTCAAAACAAAAGCTACGAACCCCATACGATTATACACAGTGCAAAGCGTGGGCAGCACATAGGCAGAAATTCGCAATTGCGGGGGCTGTTTTGGGGGTCTGGGGGCAAAGCCCCCAGCCGCCGGAGGCACGGGGGTCTGGGGGCTTTGCCCCCAGCGCTTGAAAATTTTGCATTTTTCTTCAAAAATAACTTAATTTTAGGGCTATATTGATAAAAAATAATGCTTTTAAAACGTGGCATAGAAATTGGTAGAGCAAACTTGATTAAACTGTTTGCATAAATGGGCTATGTGGAAAGTGGCTTATGGTAAAATTTTAGCTCTCTTGTTTACATGCTGGAAAACCATAAAATCCCAGTTCAAGAAAACTCATTTAGAGTAATCTATTTTGTCTATATTTTATAGAGAAAAATAAATGGGGGGGGCTAATGGAAAAAATTTTGAGACAAGTGATTGGTAATTAACTAATACTAAGTAGCCCCCCCTATTCCTAAGTTTATAATATGTTTGTTGATGAAACCTATGTTTAGCATTTTTACACTTGCGATCAAATCTGATTGCTTGTTTTTGGGCATTTTTCAAAGTTTTCATTGATTTGTAGGTTTTATTTTAAACAAATTAGCCCCCCCCCCCCCCCCCCCGTCCTAAATTTATGTTTTAAAAGATGTTTCAAATCACTTTTTAGTCCATTCCAGTGCAAAAACCAGTCTCAGAAGTGCTAAAAACGTGGTATTTTCCTTATTCTGCATTTTGGTAGACAGGCCAATGGGGGGTCTATAACCCCCCCACCTGTGCTACTTGAAGTTACTCTGACTCGTAACACAACATTCCAGAGTTTCCGTATTACACTTACTCGCTTACAATGTTGCATTAAATAACAAAAAATTATTTACTATAATTAAATATTCGTATTAATATGAGAGTAAAGAAGGAGCTTGCTTGTTTTGCGCAATAAGGCGATATTTTGAACAATATACGTCGGATCAATAAGGAGGATGATTTAAACCCCCACCACCTTGTGTACGCCTTTGCGCATAAGTGAGCTATGTGGGTGATGGCTAATGATAACATTTCAGTCCTTTAATTTACAAGCCGGTAAATCATAAAATCATAATTTAAAAAACTCACAAGCATTTATATTCTTTAGTTTATATAGAGTGAGACAGTTGGAGAAAGGGGGGTGGAGGGGGCAAATGGAACGAGATTTGAGTGGATTAATAATCAACTAATACTGAAACCCGATCTCTATGTTTTTGATGAAGCCAATGTTAAGCATTTTTAGCGGTTAAATGTGCTAATTTTGGCAATTTTTTGAAGTTATTATTGATTTATAAGCCATATCGGTGACAAATTAACCCCCCCTAAGAAACTCTAAATGCTTCAAAAGTTGCTTTAAATTATGTTGGAGTCCTTTTCATTGCAAAAAACAGGCTCAGATGTGCTAAAAACGTTATATTTTCTTTACTGTGCATTTTAGTCGACAGACCAATGGGGGGGGTTTGAACCCCCAAACCCCCCCCCTGCGTACGCCCTTGGTAGTAGGCATACCGTACGATGCAACCCCTTCAGTAGCCTACCCCTAGCCTCCATAACTGAACTGATTTCTGACAAACAATGATAAACTCGAGTCTACTAGCACTATAGATTAATACCAGTAACTAATCCTGAATTATCCAAACGACAGTGCGTCGCTATCGAGGAATCGAACTCAAACCCTCAGCTCTTCCTGACCTGTCCATCACGGTAATCTAAATTAATATGAACCTTCTGCAAAAGTTGGAAACAAGAGACACGCTTGAGCAATCACAGCGGCCAATCAGAAACGAGCTTTCTCTTTTTTTCTCGTGATTTGTACTTTCTCTGCATTAAATGCTAATCCAGTGTACCTTAAGGTACGAACGTGTACACGTTTTCTGCATTTGAAAGCCGAAGGATTAACGTACTTTTTTGCATTAAGAAGCCTTGATCCAAAACTAATCGGGTGGTAGAGTAGCCTAGTTTAATGTCTGCCGTTTTCAGTCAACACTTGGATCGTAATAATGCAATGGCACAATTGAGATACAATTGTAAGATAAGCTTTTTTTTGTCTTCAGAATGTCGCAATCACTTTGTGACGAGATCACTGGCAACCTAACCTCCATTATGGTTAGACTAGGCTTATTCATTATATCAGATTCGGATATTAGTAGCTTTTGTACAGGATTAAAAGTTGATGCTGTTTAAAAGCAAAGTAAAGACAAATCGATATCGATAATTCACACAAAAAGCAAAGAATTGTTGATACAGTAGTTGTTATCAGAAGCAAAAAGCAAAGACTGTAAAAGCAACAAAAAGCAAAGATATCAGAAACAAAAAGCAAAAATTAGTAATCGATGCTGAAATGCGAACAAAAATTTGTATTCCATTTTTCACTAGGATGCACTGAAATATTTGCTGTATTGATTATTAAATGTAACTTGTGAGAGGAAAAACTGGTATCATTATTGTAGCCTTCTATAAAGGATATAAAAAATATGCTTTTAGGATGGGAAGAGGTTTGGCAAATGTGCCATTCGCAAAGACATTTTGAAATAAGCCTAAAAAAACTAACCCTTAGCCCTAACCATAACCTTAACCCCAGTTCTAGCTCTAACCCAAAGCTTAACCTAAACCCTTACCCAAACCTATAAGCACAGGTGGGCAACTTAATGTAAAACGTTAGCTTTATTAACCGCTAGTCCGTTAACAAACGTCATACCTTCATTGACCTTAATCCGTTATTTTCAGCGTTAATTAACGGAAGTTAATAAAGTCCGTTAATTCGTTAACATTTTGCAAGTAATTTACATTTCTTTTTATTCACTGGCTTCTAGAACATGTATTGATGCTGTTGAGTTGATTGTAAGGAAATACTTATTGCTATGGTGGTCTTTTTGTGTTTTGGAAGTAACATTTTACAGTCTAATAAAACTCGTACAAATACGCAACAAGTGTTACCAGCAGAGGTGGAGTCGAGGACACAAGGCTCGAGGCCAAGGCCAAGGACACAAAAAAAATCCGAGGCCAAGGGCAGCCTTTCCGAGGACAGACACTCTCGAGGCCAAGGACAGGAATGCTCGAGGCCAAGGCCAAGGACCAAGGACACAAAGCGCAAGTGCTCTCCAAAAAAAAAAAAAAAAAGGTCTTCACAAAAATTTTTCAGGCGATCTCCAAACAAAAGAAAAAAAAAAAAAAAGGTCTTCACAAAAATTTTTCAAGCGATCTCCACGAAAAAACGCTTTCCAAAAAATTTTTCAACCGCTCCACAAAATTTTAACTTTCCAAAAAATAGTGCTGTCCTCGAGCCGAGGACAGGCCAATTTTCGAGGACTTGAGGCCTCGAGGCCAAGGACTTGACCTTCGAGGCCAAGGCCAAGGACTTCAAAATCTGTCCTCGAGGCCAAGGACGTCCTCGAGGACTCCACCTCTGGTTACCAGTGCAAACTATTTTTCACCGGTACGATGACATGAATGAATGGTGCAAGATATTACCGATGAAAACACAACGGAAGTTGACAAAACTTAACGGAAGTTAATTTAGTCCGTAAACATGAAAAAACTTTTTAACGGGTTAACGAGTTAATGAAAAAGTTAGCTTCATTATTAACGATTAATGGACTTGTGCCCAGTTATGCCTATAAGTGTAATAATCAAAATAAAAATTTCCAAAAAAGAGTAATGTCACTAGAATCTTTGTTTATTTAACCATGCGTGTTCCATTCGCCAAGTCACTTCGCTCAGGATAATTATATAGAGCAAGATGTAGCATAAGAGAAATGAAACCATGCAAGCTTAGGCAGACTCAACCAGAATAAAAGTAAAGTATAAAGATTCTACCAATCGATAACCTGTAAACAAAAAGCATAGAAAAGAAAAGGCAATAATTCATGGAAAAATTTGAAACAGGAAAGCTAAGCATCTGTGATGATTGATAACCCAAAAGCAAAGAATGTCCCAATAGTATCGATTATCGATTACTACCGGTAATCAATATTTCCAACCCTGCTCTTGCGCCTCTTCATCAAAATGCTACTTCTGACTTGAGTGTTGAAGAGCTTCCTTTTCGAGTAAAGAGAGTTAGACCATGAATTGAATACGGACTGACAGAGACTGACATGCAAATTGTTATTGTATTATAGATTTTGCTCAGGATTATACCAGATTAATCCCTTTGCGGGTAGAAGCACTTCAGTTAGCAGGTTTGCATGTTAGCTAAGTTGATCACAAGCTTAACATCAAAGGTGGACAGGTGGAGTCAAGGACACAAGGCTCAAGGCCAAGGACACCAAAAATATCTGAGGCCAAGGATGGGAATGCTCAAGGCCTAGGACCAAAGACACAATGCGGAAGTGTTCTCCAAAAAACAAAATAAACGGTCTTTGCTTAAAATTGATTTGAATAGCTATCATTGATTTGTATGTTAGAATGAAGATCTGAGTGAAGACTAACTTCACCAAATTTTTGTGGCGGAGTTATTGTAACACAAAGTAAAGGTTCAGAGGGGTAAAATTAGCTGCTTTTTAATACAGATAAGCCAGCTTTCCAAAATTTAAAGTTCTGTCACAATACTGACAAAATGGAAACCCTGAAGTAAGAGGTAACTTTGAACTGCAATATCTTGAAAACGACAAGACGTAAAAAATTAAAATTGGTGAGAATCCATTTTAGGTTTATCCCAACCTTTTGGTCATGAGTGAAAGATTTACCGGTAAGTTAAATAAATGCCCTTCTAAATCGTTAGCTTATGGCTGCCCTCGTATATTTCTACATCATTATCCATAACTTTTGCATTAATTTAAATCAATACAGCGGACTTTGTTCATGTTTTGCAGATAGGTGAAAAATAGTCGAAAATCTTCCGGCTCTCCCTTTATCGTTTAACTTTTTTCGTCTTCCGTAGAAAGTTTGCGACAATGCCGTCTCGACATTGCCAAAGCAATTCTGCGGAATTCAGGTGAGATTTCAGTTGCACAACATACAAGTAGATTATAGATTCGTATCCAACCGTATTCCATAACATCACCATGTACATTACGTCTAATTTTTCGCCGCTTAGTTCCTAAACTTAAGTAATAAATTCTTTTCCAAGTATCATCATTTTGGAATGTCGTACAGCTGGCTTGATGATTTCCAATCAAGTTTGTTAGTTCGCGCTGCTTTGTACAAAATGGTTGTCAATTTAGTTATCCTTGCTGTGACCGTTGCCATGGCTTTGCTTGCTTCCATCGGCAACGCGTATAGGCTGGAAATAAATTTGCTTTTACTACCTCTGCTACTCTTCAATTTCCATTCGCTGCTAAGTATAGTCGGCTGCGTGGCCGAGAGGGTAAAGGCTTCGTTAATTTCCTGTCCTTTTCCACTGGTCCAATTGCCTCCAGCTTCACAGCTGAAACCTTTGCCCTCAAGCAAGGTCTCGATTGGTGTACTAGCCATTTGATGACCTGCAAATTCCAGTCAGTTCTTTTCCTAACCGACTCCCAATCAGCCCTCTCTATCCTTTCATCAGCCCCCTCTTATCTCCTGCCTGAGTCCCTCTGGAATGTTTGGTCCCTCGCCTCCTCCCTTTTTAACAACACCATCTTGAGCTTCCAATGGGTCCCCGGTCGCGCAGGTCTCCCCGGTAATGAAAAAGCGGATTTACTTGCCAAAACTGGTGCCTCTCTGCCCACTGACGCGATCCCATGCCCTCTCCCCCCAGTTGTTGCCAAAGTTTGTTATTCCCAATACCACAATTGGAGACGTCACATCTCTCACTCCCATCTGAACTTCCAAGTCCGCGAAGTCTCTTCAGAGGAACTGCTCCTTTCTCGCCCCATTCGCTGTGAGCTTTCCCGTCTTTGCTGCCATGGCCACAGTCTTCTTTCATCCTCATATCTTCACAGGATCGGTCGGAAGGAGAATTCTGCTTGTAGTGCCTGTGGACACCCTCTGCAGGACCTCAATCATTTCCTCCTCGACTGTCCTGCCTCTGAACCCCTTCGTAAATCTATCTTTGGCTCCTCTCTCTCTATTCTCGATCTATGGTCCAGATCTTGGGGTGTTGGCCGACAGTTGGGTCTCCACGGAGTTCGTCTGCACCCCCATCCCTCGGAAGGGGTCGGGTAGTACCACCACCCTGATTGCATGATCTTGGGCTCAACCCGCACCCTGGTCAAGTTGTTGCGTCCTTGAATAAGACGCTAAACAATGATGATCTCTGCTTGGTGGCTTTGAACGAGCAGCAAATCTACACGGAAATAAGTTAAATATCAACTGCAAAGCTCTAAGTATTGTATGATCAATTCCTAAGCGCGTGCGGATTTGTCCTTATGATAGAACCACCGTCACTTTGTCGTGATCAGAGGATAAAGATGCATCAATCAATCAGAATAGCTTAGATGTTCTGAGATAAACTGTTTGCAGGATTAATGAAAGAAGTAAGTGCTGTTTGCGGCGAAAGTAGTTCTGCAACGAGTAAACGAAAACGGGTAAGTTTATACTAGGCCTTGCAGGTTTGCAATTTTTTTGGACGATATTGAACTGCGACAAAACCAGCCAATATAAGGAAAAAGTGAAGGCAAGCAAAATTTCTCCAGGGTTTTATATGAACATTAGTCCGCTCTTGTAGGTTTCATCCATGAAAAACTAAGTTCTTTTTTTGTCCAAAGTTTTATATGTCCATATCCGCACTAACCAGACTGTCACATAATGGACAAAATAAAGTTTTTTTGAATTTTTTTTATAAAGGGGGTACACCCGGTACAGCCCTATCTTTAAATGTTGCTCTTGTCGTTCACACACATAATTTTCATCAATACATAACAGTCTTCTTAGGATAGTCTAAAATAAAATCAAGTTCATTTCAACAAAATGCTCGATAGGTTTGTCGTCGCAGGCGCGAAACCAAGACTTTGTTATTGGGGGTTTAATCCAGTGGTCAAATAATTTTGCTTAAAAATGTTTCAATTGGGCAGCGTGCTGAGAAAAAGGGATATGTATGCGTATCACAGCCGTAGGTCTGTGCTTCGCCTCCAGATCTGGGCAAGTTTTGTAATATTTTAGAAAACATAGGTATTTAAACTCCATTTGAATCAAATTTTGTACAAGTCATCTGAAAGAACTAGTTTTGCAAAGATTTTAAAGCCTGTTGAAGAATTAAATTGCGTTCAAGCACTCCCCTTACGCTCGAGTCAAGTCCAAAGCATGTTTCATCGCTCACAGTTTTGGGTTTAACTTCCTAAGTGACTTGGCTGAGATGGAGGGGGAGAGTAAAGTCTTTCAGCCCCCCCCCCCCCCCGGCATAAGCAGAGAAAGAAAATCATATATGATTATAACGTCAAGGTGGTCACGAAATTATTTCATGCCGACCCACTTCTTGCACTTGGAGAAAAGATGTGTCTGTGACATCAAAATACCAGGATAAACCTATTACGAAAAAGTTGATCAAAATAGTTAGTTGCAAGACAAATGTTTTTATTTTGTGAAACTCGGCGCAAATGTAAGGCTACTAGTGGTGATTGATGTGGGCCCCGGCCTCTCAATTGGCCCTGTTTACTGTGTAAATCAACCTTTTAAAATAAAAGTAAGCCGTCACTCTACCGGCACTTGTAGCACAATTTTAAAAGCTGTAAAACGCAGAAGAAAAATACGTGGACAAATCTTAACATTTTTTAACGCACAATTTTTTGGTGATTTTTCAAAAAAAGGGCATTTAAGAAACGCGACATCTTTGCGTGAGTGATTTAACACGAGACAACTAACGCTGAAGCATGTACTTTCGCAGAATAACTTTTTGATTTTATTTACCGTTAGGGTATGGCAATTAATCCCTTAACTGGAACTTTAAAGCAAACTTTACAGGAATAAAAAAGAATTTAATGCGAATCGAACCCGGTGAATCTGAAACTGTGTTTAACGCCAATTTTATACGGTAATGTGCGTGGTGCACTTTCATTTTGGTCGTTTTAAGTAGGTTTTCAAAGTGATTACGATTGAACTAAGCTCTTTGAAAATACTGTGACCTTAATGAAAAAATTAAATTGACAGCACTGCTGTTATTGTCAAATCGTATTGATTAATTTTACTTCAATATCATAGATTGGATGTGATCTCTGCTTCCGCTGGTATCATGCTACTTGCTTACGTTTCAACTTCAGCAGAACCTTGTGGAAGTGTCCAATGTGCCGCTAGTGTTTGAAATGAGATCAAGAAAACCAACCGGATTTTTTTTATGATGTTCATAATAATTATGATGTGTTGAAGTTAGCAGCCTAGAGTTTTAATCTTGAATCGAATTTTTTAAAATAAAATTTCGGTTCAAGAATCGTTATATCTCTTGTGTCTTTTTGAAGAACTGCAAAACCAAATTTTAGTGCGATTGCAATAACTTAAGGTCGTTGTGAGAAGCTATCGTGTTGTTTCATACCATGTGCAGCATCGCAATACTGGAATGATGTAAGGGTTTTTACTTCTAAACTATCCTCCACATTCGATTTAATTCGGTAGTTGGTGGGAACAGAATGAATCCATAATGCTCTTGATATATACATATCACTTTCTTGGAATATCTGTTTCAGCTCAATATCTTTTGGATGTAAACCAGCACTTAAATTGTAGGGCGGACGCATCCCCCCATTGAGGATTTGGCGTCCCCCAATCGAGATTTGAGCGCTGGTTGACCAGACCAAAAAAAGCCGGTCAGAACAAATAAACCCCACAAATTCTGGCCGAATAGGTTCCTAAAATGCGGCGAAGACCTTTTTTTTGGTCTTCACTTGATTTCGGGGACGGTATTGCAGAATTTCTGCTGAAGTTCTTTCGCATTCTGAATGCGTTTGGTCAAGCTTTCAAAAGCGTCCCCCCAAGCAAAATTTCACAGTTTAAGTACTGGTGTAATACCCTACGGTAGTTTCCATCTATTTGGTTCAATTTAAGCCAAACTTAAATCGAAACCCAACCTAAACCGTAATCTTGACCTCAAAACAGCGAAAGAAAATTGCGTGAATATTTATTATTTCCGTTTTACTGTCTAAAATCAGGGATACCCCTGCCTAAAGTTAAATCTACTTTCGCTTATAGTGAAACAAGGGTTGGGGCACATCTTTAGCACCTCAAGTAGTTCTCATTTCTTCAACAAAACCGATTTCAAAAAGTATCTCTTTATGATATGTAATTTTTGCTAGAATGTTTGAGTAATCGCCAATTTAACAAATAAATTTAAAGCAGGTAGAGGCATTAATTTTTGCAAAATGTCTAGTTTTTTGCTCAAGTTCCTAGTAATTGAAATGTTTGACCCAAGCCCCAGGCTTTTGAGACACCTGCCACCCTTCATTAAAATTGTCAATAACGCGCTCCAACATGTCTCCCGGAATTTCCTGATTTCACATTTGATGTTTTTCAACAGTTTCTCAATTGTGGAAGGATTATTTTCGTAAACCGATCTTGGAAGTAACTTCAGAGGACGTAGTCTGAGGAAATAAGATGTGGGGAAATGCGGAGGCCATGGATTGTCTGTCCTCGAAAATAACTTGTCCTCTGGAAAGTACTGTTTTAGATACGCGAGAGTGTGCGGTTGGAATAATGAGAAGGCGCCTCATTCTGTTGAAAAACAATTGCGTTTATGTCATCAAACCTCTTCCTCTGTATGGCTCGAATGCAGCGTCGCCTCAGCATGTCCATGTACCGCTCTGAGTTAACTGACAGTTTGGCCGTTATCTACCTCATAGCAAGCGCCAGTGTTTCGCTGCAGTAGTTTTGTACACTGAGAAGTATGCTAATTGTAGAAAGAAACTAGATGGGAGTTTGCCAGCAAACCCAGTGAACGACCGACGCACAGCTAATGCTGTGACGCTCAAAAGTACTTTTTGTCTACCGTAAAATCAGCAATTATTCAAAAATATCTGATTATGGAACCTCCAGAAAAGTTGAATCAAAAGATTTGTCAGTTAAATATCTCCTGAAATCATAAAACACTGTCACCCTAGCTTGAGCCGTTCAAAAATTGATTTTTGGGGGTCCATTTGGGGGTCCCTGGGGGGGGGTGGCACCCCCAAACTATGTCAAAATATTTGTCTGTTGAATATCTGCTGATATCATAACAGACTGGCACCCAAGTTGAGCTTTTCAAACAATTCATTTTTGGGGGTCCATTTGGGGGGTCCCCAGGGGGGTGGCACCCCCAAACTATGTCAAAATATTTGTCTGTTGAATATCTGCTAATATCATAAAACACTGGCACTCTAAGTTGAGCCGTTCAAAAAATTGATTTTTGGGGGGTCCTCGGGGGGGGGTGGCACCCCCAAACTATGTCAAAATATTTGTCTGTTAAATATCTACTGATATCATAAAACACTAGCTGGCACTCTAAGTTGAGCCGTTCAAACAATTGATTTTTGGGGCCCCATTTTGGGGGGTTCCCGAGGGGGTGGTACCCCAAACATGTCAAAATATTTATCTCTTAAATATCTACTGATATCAAAAAAAAATGGCACCCTAGGTTAAATCGTTAAAAAAATTTATTTTTGGGGGGTCCCCGAAGGGGTGGTACCCCCAAATTATGGTAAAATATTTGTCTCTTAAATATCTACTGATAACAGAAAAAACTGGCACCCTAGCTTGAGCCGTTCAAAAATTTGATTTTTTGGGGCCCCATTTTGGGGGGGTCCCCGGGGGGGTGGTACCCCCAAACCATGTCTAAATATTTCTCTCTTAAATATCTACTGATATCAAAGAAAAATGGCACCCTAGGTTATATGGTTAAAAAAATTTGTTTTTGGAGGGGTCCATTTGGGGGGGTCCCCGGGGGGGTGGTACCCCCAAATTATGTCAAAATATTTGTCTCTCAAATATCTACTGATATCAAAAAAAACTGGCACCCTAGCTTGAGCCGTTCAAAAATTTGATTTTTTGGGGCCCCATTTTGGGGGGGTCCCCGGGGGGGTGGTACCCCCAAACCATGTCTAAATATTTCTCTCTTAAATATCTACTGATATCAAAAAAAATGGCACCCTAGGTTATATGGTTAAAAAAATTTGTTTTTGGGGGGGTCCATTTGGGGGGGTCCCCGGGGGGGTGGTACCCCCAAATTATGTCAAAATATTTGTCTCTCAAATATCTACTGATATCAAAAAAAACTGGCACCCTAGCTTGAGCCGTTCAAAAATTTGATTTTTTGGGGCCCCATTTTGGGGGGTCCCCGGGGGGGTGGTACCCCCAAACCATGTCTAAATATTTTTCTTTTAAATATCTACTGATATCAAAAAAAAATGGCACCCTAGGTTATATGATTAAAAAAATTTATTTTTGGGGGGGTCCATTTGGGGGGGTCCCCGGGGGGGTGGTACCCCCAAATTATGTCAAAATATTTGTCTCTCAAATATCTACTGATATCAAAAAAAACTGGCACCCTAGCTTGAGCCGTTCAAAAAATTGATTTTTTGGGGCCCCATTTTGGGGGGGTCCCCGGGGGGGTGGTACCCCCAAACCATGTCTAAATATTTCTCTCTTAAATATCTACTGATATCAAAGAAAAATGGCACCCTAGGTTATATGATTAAAAAAATTTGTTTTTGGGGGGGTCCATTTGGGGGGGTCCCCGGGGGGGTGGTACCCCCAAATTATGTCAAAATATTTGTCTCTCAAATATCTACTGATATCAAAAAAAACTGGCACCCTAGCTTGAGCCGTTCAAAAATTTGATTTTTTGGGGCCCCATTTTGGGGGGGTTCCCGGGGGGGTGGTACCCCCAAACCATGTCTAAATATTTCTCTCTTAAATATCTACTGATATCAAAGAAAATGGCACCCTAGGTTATATGGTTAAAAAAATTTGTTTTTGGGGGGGTCCATTTGGGGGGGTCCCCGGGGGGGTGGTACCCCCAAATTATGTCAAAATATTTGTCTCTCAAATATCTACTGATATCAAAAAAAACTGGCACCCTAGCTTGAGCCGTTCAAAAATTTGATTTTTTGGGGCCCCATTTTGGGGGGGTTCCCGGGGAAGTTGCCCCAAAAAAATTTCAGGAGACACAATTGCGTATATACCTCAACAACTTCACACAAAAATTAGATTTCTATGTTTTGTGGTTTAGGAGAACTCGAGCGTACAAGATTTAGGAAGAAAAAAAAGGAAAAAAAAGGAAAAAAAAGGAAAAAAAAGAAAAAAAAAGGAAAAAAAAGGAAAAAAAAGGAAAAAAAAAAGGAAAAAAATAAGAAAAAAACCTCATCGCGGCCGAAAGTGGGTTGGTAGGGATGAAAGGATATCTTAAGACATATAACCATGAGAAATATTTTTTGCCGTACTTAAGCCGTTTTTGACTTAGACCGCTTTTTACGCCAAACTTTCGGGGCGGTTTTCGGGTCATAAACCCGAAGGCACGTGACCGATTGCCTCGAAATTTGGTACAAACATAAAACTCATTAATCTCAAACTGCTGTCAAAATTTCATGTAGTTAGACCAAACGTTTCTCGAGTTATAAGCAAAAGTCTGAAATCTCGCACTCATTAGTTAGAAAATGGCCGAGTAAAAACAAAGGAACACGCGACGCGAGCGTCGGTCGTTCCAATAATGCTACTGGGATTTAAACTTAGTTTCGTAGGAACACCAAATTAGGGTTGCCGATTCGCTTTTTTAACAAACTTAAGTTGTGAGTTGATGACATACGCTCCTAAGTTTGTCACGTTTTTTTCAATATAAATCATAAAATACTTAAAAATCAAAGCGAAAAACGTCCAAAAAATGTTACTAAAGTTAAGTATGTAACTAAAGTAAAACTCCCTAAACTTTGGTAATTCGACTCTGACTCTCTTAGTTGTTGTCCAGTGTTCATTTATTCTTTACTACCACAACAACAGCGAATGTATAGTAACACAATATAAGACGTAGAGTCAGGAAAAAGACACATCGTCAGACGTTAAAACATGTAGAGGATCTTTAAGACAAAAAAGCGATTTTTATTAGCAAGGTAGCTACACCTGTCACACCAGTTGAAGTATGTATAATGTAGGCCTAGGCCTAATTATTTCATCAATCACACCACTGCCGTCGCCAGAGTAAATGAAGTAAGGGGGCACTAAAGTTTGCTTATAAAAACTGACCTTCAGATCTTGTACGGCTACAATTATGCGCTATTGTAAAACAAGGCCGGCAGGTTTTTTAGCTAGTTTCGTCAGCGGCCCATAATTGCTCGAAAAATCTATCTACAGCAGTGAATGCTACCAGACGTGAAACCAGGATTTTGAAGAGGAGTGAACCAAAAGTTTGTTGTTTTGCACAAACACTGCCTGATTAAGCCCCCGTGCTAAACAAACTGATGCAACTCAAACGTATCACAAAAGGGCATAGTCACTAAATATTTAGTGATTGTGTAAGGGGGCCTGGAGGCGGAGCATCCAGCCGCCGGGCGATTTTTACGATTATGCAGCAACAATATAGAGATTTTAACGCCATTTTAATCACATTTCGCACTTTTTTAGGCCATATGAATAACTAAATTGCTAAACTTCAGAAGTCAGTTAAAAGAATTAAATTGCTAAGCACTTTCAGCCTTTCCTTACATCAGGTCAAGTCTAAATTACGTTTAAACGCTCGTATTTGGAGGTTTCAAAGTGACTTGGCAAAGAGGGCTTACTTAAGCCCCTTCACCCTGGTTGCGCCACTGACTGCGACCTCAAAATCTCTGCACCAACGTCCTGCCACCTCAACGTGGTGGTGCAGTCCCCTCCCCAATGGGGATGGGTCGAAATGGCAGGACAGATCTCCCAAGGGGCTCGACCGAAAGGTCGCCCCCATTGTCTCGGACTGTTTTTTCGCTGGGCCGCCCGTTGACCGGTCACAACTGGTGGCTCCTCTTTTTCTTATTGACCGAATCCCCTTTCGGCGTCTCCTTATCCTGGCATTGCTCCTCATTAGTGGCAATGTCCACCCTAACCCAGGCCCCATCAGCAACCATCCTCACCCCAGGTAACCCTGCTCCATCTGCCATCTAGATGTGGGAAGAGATTCTCTTCAATGCTCTGCTTGCCTTAAGTGGGTGCATTTTCTTTGTTCCTCCCTCACCCGTGCTGACTTTAGCACTATCTGTGCAACTGGCACTGCAGTGGGCTGGCGATGCCCAGCGTGCCATCCCCAAAACCCAACTGGCTCCCCCACTCAGACCAGTCTCCTTGTTGCGCCGCCTGCATCCCCTCCACCCCCTCCCCCAAGGTTCCCCCCACTACCGCCTGGCTTTTACCAATCACGTCCACCTCGGGGCCCCCCACGTTACCCTTGCTCCATTTGCTCTCTTGAAGTTGGTAAGGATTCTTTAAAGTGCTCCACCTGCTCCAAGTGGATGCACTTCTCCTGCTCCTCTCTGACCCGGGCTGACTTTTGCAAAATGTGCGCGGCCGGCTCCCCCATGGGTTGGAATTGCCCTGCTTGTCTTAATGGGGACCTTGCCTCTCCCACCCTCCGGCCAGCGTCCCCCCGCCCCTTCTCTCCATCTCCGCCCCCACCCACAACCCCTCCACTTGCTTGCTCAGATCTCATGGATTCATCTCTGCCTCTCCCCTCACATCCTCCTCTCCTTAACACCTACTCTCCTTCCGCCTTCTCCATTCCTGCCTCATCACCACCGCCCACAGTTTCACAGCCGGTCCATAACTTGTCACCTCACCCTCAAGGAAATCCACGCCTCTCACAAAATCTCCGAATTCTGCAATGGAATGCTGGCGGTCTCTCCTCCTCCCGCCGTGCCGAACTGATCGCTTTTCTCTCTGGCAACCACTATGACCTCATTTTCCTCCAGGAAACACATCTCTCCTCAACCAAAAAGTTCCAAATCCCTGGTTATTATACCCTCCGCACGGACCGGACATCCGGTAAACAAGGCCCTGTTTCCTCCGGTACTCATAACACTGGTGGTGGTGTCCTCACTCTCATCCACTCTGAGCTGGCTTTCTCTCCTGTTTCTGTCTCCTCTCTGTCTTCCCAAGACCCCTACTCAGACTACACCTGTGTTAAAGTCCTTCTCCCCAACCACTCCCCTCTTCAATTTCTTAACCTCTACTCCCCTCCCATCAGAAACACTTCTTCTGACTCTCGCACTAGGACCTTCTATCCTGACATCCTTCCTAACTCCCCCGACACTTTTATCCTCGGAGACTTCAATGCTCACCACCCAACATGGGACAGACTCATTCCCCTTAACCCGCTCGGAAATGACCTGTTTCGCTGGATCACTTCCTCCGGTCTGGAAATTCTGAACGACCCCGCCTCTCCCACGCTCCTTCACCATTCCACTGGGAGCCGTTCTTCCCCAGATATCTCGCTAGCTCCTGCGTCTCTCGCTCCCCACTGTGAGTGGCGCACTCTCCCTGGCCTTGGCTCAGACCATCTCCCCATTGAAATTGTCCTCCCCCTCTCTCCAGTTCGTCACCCGAACACTCGTCCTCCCAAATTCAACTACAAAAAGGCCAATTGGGATATTTACCAATCTTATATTGCTGAGCACCTTCCCTCTCTTGATTTTGATGCACTCAACATCCACCAGGCTGCCCACTCCTTTTCCCTCTTCTTAGTCGAAGCTGCCAAGGCCTCTATCCCTTTTGGCCGCCTTGGTCGCTCCCCCAAAGCCTGGTGGTCCCAGGAAGCGGAATCTGCAGTGCGGGAACGACGGAGGGCCCGCTCCGTGGCACATCGATCTGAGTCGCACCGCCTCAGATACATAGACGCTTCTCGTAGGGCGTCCTCAGTCATTTCTAGAGCCAAATCTGCAACCTGGCAAGCCACCTGTTCTAACCTGTCTCCCCGTTCTGATCCTCGTGCTGTCTTCAGGCTTCTCAAAGCCATTTCGGGCAAAAAGAATACCTCCCAAGACCCTTCTTTTCCTGATTGCACTTCCCCTCTTGATACTGCCAACCACTTTGCCTCTTATCTTCGCTCACGTCTATCTCAATCGACACCCTGTTCCTCGCGAAGAGCTGAAAGACATTTCATGAATGAACTCCGGAAAGCTAGCTGTGAGATGCTTCTTCCCTCCACAATTCTTTCTGCTCTCCCTTCTTGAATGAACTCTCCATTGCCATCAGCAATCTCTCCTCTTCCACTGCGTCTGGCTCTGACCAGATTGCCTACCCTTTACTAAAGCACCTGCCTGAACCTGCACAGCTCCTCCTTCTTTCTCTTTTTAACAGGTCCTGGCACTCTCACACCTTCCCCTCTTGTTGGAAACCTACCACCATTATTCCCATTCATAAACCTGGAAAACCCACTTCCTCTCCGTTCTCTTTCCCCCCCAATTTCCCTCACCTCCTGCATCTCCAAGCTTTTTGAGCGCTTGATTCTTTCTTGCCTAACTTTTCACCTTGAATCTATTTATCTTCTCTCCACTTGCCAGGCCGGCTTTCGTCCTGGTAGATCTTCCCTTGACCAAATTCTAACTCTGTCTCAATCAATCTGGGACGGCTTCCAAAAGAAAAAACCTCCAGACCGAACCATTTTGGCTTCTGTTGACTTCTCCAAGGCTTTTGACTCGGTCTGGCACTCTGCTCTTTTTCACAAACTCCTCTCGCTCAAACTCCCCCCTTGCTTCGTTCTCTGGGTGCGTTCCTTCCTTTCTGATCGTAGAGCTAAAGTCCAGGTTGGTGGTTCCCACAACCACTCCTTCCGCATCAGACGTGTGGTCCCACAGGGCTCGGTTCTTGGTCCAGTCCTCTTCATTCTGTTTGTTGATGACATCACTAAGGATTTACCTCGGGATGCCCATGCCTCCCTGTATCCTGACGATCTGGCCATCTGGTCCTCCTCCCCAGACCGGCTCAAAGCCTCCTCTGTTGTCCAATTCTCCCTTGTCGTCCTAGAAACTTGGTCCAACTTATGGAGACTTCCACTCAATCCAAAGAAGTGTGAGTCCTCCTTTTTCTCTACAGATCCCCATCAAGCCACTTTCCAACCCCGACTTAACCTCTTGGGCTTCCCTCTTTTGTTCAATCCCACCCCTAAATTCCTTGGAGTAATCTTTGATCGAACTCTATCCTTTGGGGCCCATGTCCAATCCCTGTGTTCCAAATTCTATCCACGCCACAAAGTCCTTCGCTCAATTGCCACTGCCTCTTGGGGTCCCACAAAAGAATCTCTCTCCCTCCTCTCCAAAGCCTTTGTCCGTCCGGTGCTCACATATGCCTCTCCTGGATGGTTCCCATTCCTCTGCAACACTGCAACCAATCACCTAGAAGTTCTACACAGAGCTGCATGCAGGGTCATTACTGGTTGCCTCTCTTCCACCCCCTCCTCACTACTCCTTCTCGAGGCCCAACTCCCTCCTCTAAAGCTGACTCTAGAGCATCAGACCCTCTACTCCTTTGAACGTGCTCTGCGCCTTCCCCCCGACTTCTCCAGCCTTTATGCTTTGGCAAGTAAAAACGTTCCCTGTCGAATAAAGAAGAACCCTCCTGGAGATCATTCTGTTCTTCAGCCACCAAACCACTCCCATCCCCACGCGAGTCTCTGATCACGTGCCCCCCTTTTCCACCATGGTCCGCAACCCACTTCACTGTTTCCCCCTTCATTCCCGACTGCACAGGCAGCAGTTCAGCCCGACTCCAAATTGCTTCAAGCAGACTATCCTCCCTCCCTCCTTCTGATATCCAAGTATGGACTGACGGATCTGTCCCCTCCCTTTTTGGTCTCGGTGGCGCTGGGGTGTATGCAATATGCTCCAAATGCAACACATCCCATTCCTTATCCTTTTCCTCCGGTCCAATTGCCTCCAGCTTCACAGCTGAAACCTTTGCCCTCAAGCAAGGTCTTGCTTGGTGTACTAGCCATTTGATGACCTGCAAATTCCAGTCAGTTCTTTTCCTAACCGACTCTCAATCAGCCCTCTCTATCCTTTCATCAGCCCCCTCTTATCTCCTGCCTGAGTCCCTCTGGAATGTTTGGTCCCTTGCCTCCTCCCTCTCAAACAATACCACTTTGAGCTTCCAATGGGTCCCCGGACACTCTGGTCTTCCTGGAAATGAAAAAGCGGATTTACTTGCCAAAACTGGTGCCTCTCTGCCCACTGATGCGATCCCATGCCCTCTCCCCCCAATTATTGCCAAAGTCCGTTATTCCCAATACCGCAACTGGAGACGTCACATCTCTCACTCCCATCTGAACTTCCAAGTCCCCAAAGTCTCTTCGGAGGAACTGCTCCTTTCTCGCTCCATACGCAGTGAGCTCTCTCGTCTTCGCTGCCATGGCCACAGTCTTCTTTCATCCTCATATCTTCACAGGATCGGTCGGAAGGAGAATTCTGCTTGTAGTGCCTGTGGACACCCTCTACAGGACCTCAATCATTTCCTCCTCGACTGTCCTGCCTCTGAACCCCTTCGTAAATCTATCTTTGGCTTCTCTCTCTCTATTCTCGATCTATGGTCCAGATCTTGGGGTGTGGCCCGACAGTTGGGTCTCCGCGGAGTTCGTCCGCGCCCCCATCCCTCAGAAGGGGTCGGGTAGTACCACCACCACCACCTCAAAATCTTGAGTGTGCTCTAAAAATCAAAACAGCTGGTCTTTGAAAAAATTGTTTTCACGTACCGTATTGTTTCATGTCGTAATCACTAACGAAGGACCAGTAACCATTCTGCAGGCTTACTCCTCTCTGCGACATATCCGTAAAGGCGTGTAATTAAGACGGAATATTGCGTCAGATTAATGTACAGCAGTTGGTTGCCAGCAATTTCACAAAGAATCGAGAAAACATCCAAAGAGAAATATGTTTGAACGTAATTATTCCTTTTTCCATCATTGTCTGACTGTCTGTTGTCTTGTTGCGTGATGTTTTAAAAACAATATTTTGAGTAAACCAAAATAGGGATAGCGGCACAAGCGGCCGTTAGGGGGGCACGGCCTCCTGCCCCCCGGTAGCGATAGCACTGAATCACACTCATCAACATACACATGCAGGCACACACGATGCATGTAAATCTAACGGCTGCAGTACTTGTTCAAATAATTGATAAAGAAAAAAGAAAGGGGGCAGTGACCAGTGCGAGGCCAAGCACGGTTACGTAGGTGGTCAATGGGAGGCGCAACCGGCCAAAACTATGTTTAGCTCACCGGAGCATGGTGAGGAAAGAAAAACCACCCTGAAAATAAAACCTCACCGTGTCCAGAAACCCTTTCAAGCGGCAGCTGGTCATATTTATTTATTTATTTATTGACGGACTCAAAAAAATCGGTCCAGCAGTACGGAGGCATAAACACAACTACACACTAATCACACCCAAACACACACAAAGCTTTAAGCAAGATAGAATCCAATCGTTTGTTCTTGCGTTACCAGTATATGGTCCAAGCTAGGTATTCTGGTGCAAGTTCGCAAAATGATTATTGTATGGACCGCACCTAAAGTCACTTGATCTTACTAGCGCAGATAACCACACGTTGCACGAGTTGATACATCGAAGCATGAAATTTGCTGTGTGCTTTCTGATCAAAGCATGAAAAGTAGGCACATTATTTTGGACCAACGTGGTAGACATACTTGTGCGTCGAGGAAGATTAAACAATATCCTGTAAGCATTGTTATAACCTACTCTTAAACGATTCAATGTCGATTTTCGATACATACACCAAACAGTACTTCCATAAAGACAAGACACAAAAGTACGAAATAAACAGTTTTTTACAGCGTTAGAGCAACAAAAAAATTTCCTACGTAACTTATTGGCAGAGCCATAAATAGAACGTAATTGCCTGTTCATGTCATCGTCATCTTTTACGTCAGAGGTCAATACAAAACCTAAATATTTTATTTTTTTGACACAGTCAATTGAGTTACCGCATAGGCGAAACTTTGGCTCAAAAGACAGGCTTAGACGATTAGTCTTAAACATCATGGTCTTAGTTTTAGTACAGTTAAAAGTAATGTCATGCCTATTTGCATAATCACAACAAATATCAAGAAGTTTTTGGAGACCCTTGAAGCTCGGGGCAAGACAGCATATATCATCAGCATACATGATATTATTCAAGCACCGGTTACCAATAAAACATCCAATGTTAAGTTTATTCAAAATCAGTGATAGCTCATTCATGTAGATGGCAAATAGAAAAGGGCTCAAGATGCTACCTTGCCGTACTCCATTGGTGGTACTAAAAGATTCAGAGTAAGCAGAATTCCATTTAACGCAAGATCGTTGGCTGGAGTACCATCTAGCTAATAGATGGACAAAAATCATTGGCACTTTAGCTTCAACTAATTTCTTGAATAACACACCGTGATTCACTTTGTCAAAAGCTTTTGAAGCGTCAAGGAAAGCAACAAATACTGGACTGCCATTATGGTTGTACTGTGCTATTGTTTGTTTAAGTAAAAACAGACACATATCCGTACTATGAGATGACTTAAAACCAAACTGATTATCAACACTAACCAAAAATTCTTTGATCATATGCAAAATGAATAGCTCAAGAAACTTCGAAAATATTGTAGCCAAAGATATGGGTCGGTAATTAGAAATAGCTGTGACATCATCATGTTTGCTTTTTATAATAGGTGTTAGCACTGAATAACTACACAAGTTAGGGACATAACAATGAACAAGACATAAATTAAAAAACATACTGATATGCAAAAGTAGTATTTCATGCGCAAGAACTATATGATACGCAGAGAGACCATCAAAGCCAGGAGCACAATTTAATTTCAATTTTTGTGATAGCAATTGAGAAAGTTGAAACGTACAAAAATATGGTTTTATTGTCTCATAAGTATCCGTTTTGCATTCATCAAAATCAAAAACAGTTAGATCGCCTTTGTTTGAAGAAATTTCATTTTGATTGAGTAGTCGGCCATAGTGATTTCGCCACATATTTGCAATGTTTTGGGCATCTAAGACTCCATTGACTACGGGTGGGAGAACGGCTGAAGCAGATGTTGATGAATGCAGCCTCATTTGTCTCCAGAATTGATTAGTGGGGCTATTGCCGATCAGATTAGATGCCAAAGTGTCAGCAGCATGCCAAAGTCTATTTTTTCAAATTCCGTTTATGCTGCCTGAAAGTGCTTTTAAAAAGCTTTTTATTACTCCTCATAGCTTGATATAAAGGGCCAGATTTGGATTTGCCCTTTCTAATCCAATTCAGGTAACTTAACTTAGCTGATTTGTGATGCTGCTTTAGATATCCAGACCAGCCAGGAACTCGGAAAGTACGTTTGCTCTTGGTTACTTGCAAAAAGACTGAAGAGTTTTGCAAACATTTAACGATTCTTTGGTAATATTGAGAAATACTTTCTAAATGATTTTCGTCATTGCATCCAGGATTCTGGCAGCTTATGGCATTCAAAGGCAGAGGCATGGTTGACATTGCAAGTTTAGTATTTTGATAATATTCCACTTTTTTAGAAGAACTAAGGGTCGGCCAGTTGATGTGTTTAAAATTGTTTGTGTGAAGGTCTTTATTGTCTTGACAAGTGTAGCTGGGCACGCAGTCGATTAAAACAAGCAAAGGACGGTGATCGGAGATCAAGTATTGATGCAAGATTTTAATACTATCTATTAATTGATCAGCTGAGGCAGATGAAAGACAATGGTCAATCCAAGTGGTAGAGTTGTGGCTATCGCTGAGATAGGTAAAAGAATCTACAGGTAACAGTCTCTCATCTGAGATAACAAAGTTATTGTCACTACAAAATTCAGTTAGTGATTGCCAAAAATGGTTACTTCTTCCAGCATTAAAGTCTCCAACTATGTAGACTGCATAGGCATCTTGACTGTCACACGTGGCAGAAAGTTCACCCAGGTAGGCTTGGTAAGAGTCAAAATTCTCCGGACAGCAGTAGGGAAGATAAACATTTAGCATTAGAATATTACCTTTATTGCATAACACATTTAATCCTGTGATTGAACCAGAATGACTAACAATTCTTTTTGCAGAGAGCTCTTTCTTCCATAATATTGCAGTTCCACCATAAGGTCTACCTTTCCTAAGCTCATCGCACTCATCAATAGGAGAGTAACCAAAGGAATAGTGATGATCGCTGATAGTGGACAGAAAGTCTAAATTTTGTTTTGTAATCCATGTTTCTTGAAGGAATATAATATCATAGGTTTCACACAGCTTTTTTATATCAACTATAGAGTTCTTAATACCTCTACAGTTATAAGAAACAATGCTTAGACCTTTGAATTTGTTGTTGGAGTATTTACACTTTTTGAAGGAGAATCATCTACTGCTGTGGACTTTGCGTAAAATTGCTTTACTAAAACACCTTCTGGCCAGTTTTCAGGGTTCACAGATTCTTTGAATGAGATGCCAGCTATGGTTAAGTGAAAAGAGGCATAACTGTCACATCTAGTTCTCAGCTGAGTGCATGAAATTGATGTTGCATTTTTAAATTGATTTTTGGCAAAATTTTCAATTGCAGATACAGTTGTGCAAGGCTGCAGCCTGGAGATAAACACCTCTGCGGGTTTGGCTACTTTCGACACTGGCAGCAGCAGTGAGCCCTTCAACTTTCCTTCATTAGATTTTTTCACTAGTTTCTTTTGTTTAGTCTGAATGGTCCAGTTTTCATTGTCTTGATGCTGCTTTGAGATGACTTTTGAAGTTTCACTTTCAGTGGTTTCTGCGCCCAAAGAGGAGGGTAGCTCATGCACCATTTCCGAAGAGCTAGATTCAGAGGTTTGACTGAGTACTTTCTCCGCATAAGTGGGTTTCTTTGGAATCGTTGATTGGAAGCCCTGAAAAGGCAGGGATAAATGTGACAAATCTTTGGGAGCATTTTTTCTGGTGAGGGCAGAAAGCTCAGAAACCATACTCCTGATTTCAGCCAGTTGATCTGATAGCTGCTGCACAGCGCTTGACTTTTTTGTAAGGATTTTATTTCTTCCTTTACCATGTTAAGGTCATGGACTATGGTGAGGTGATCAATATTTTTAACATCCACAGGAGGGAAGTTGCAGGTTGCTGTGGCATATATTGGTTTGGATGAAGGGTCGTCTTTCATGTAAGCATCTGGAAGGTGCAAAAATTCTAGAATGTCCTTGACATTATGTCATTCTTATTGTCGCCTTGTCTTTTGATCAATCTTTGGGTTTTACCATTGATGATCACTTTTTCAAAAAGTTCTTTTTTCGCATTCAAGATATCACTTTCGGAATAAAATTCCGAGACTACCTTTACCAAAAGGTCAGTTGTCATGCAGTCAATATTAATTGAAACATACCACAGAATGGAGTTTATGATAGCCATGCAATCACCGCAGAAAATTTAAACTACTACAAACTTTAACTTTATTTCAGATAATTAGGCCTACTTATTCAAAACCCTTATTCTTGTTCAAATAGAATCATAATATCAAGATAATAACAATTTTGTAATCGATACATATGCATTGATATACTGTAATTATATACAACATACAGCAATAGTGAGTCACACCATCCACATTGCGTCTAAATAAATAGCTGGTAAAAAAAGTACCATAACTTATGATCGTTTCGATATCTCGGTTAGAACAAAAGTATACTGATTTTTCAAGAGAGGAATTATAGATTTGTGTCTATGCATTGTTGATGATGTGTATCAGATCAATTAGGCAGAGTCCAGTGATACTCAATTTGAAGGGCAACTTGTTTGCTGTGCGAACTACTGGAATTCAGGACGAAGTTTCAAAATTTGATTGGAAGTTCAGTTGGTTTGGAGAAAAGGAGCACTTTTTTCTGCTTCTCTCTCGTAAAATAGGTTTAATGTGGCAAACATTTGATGAAGATTCCACAATGATGCTGTTCTCATAATTTGCTCTTCTGCAACCTGTCAATAAGGACATCGCTATCAAACTTTCCTTCCATCATATACTGATACATCAGAACAAGATTTTTTCCATTACCGTGTTGCAGCATTTTGTTTCTGAAAAAAAAAAGTTCAATTATTTATTAACTACCGTACCATACATACATGTTTTCAATCAAAGAGCAGGAACTGTGGGAAATTAAATGTTGTTGCAAGTCAAACGTGTTTAGCGAGTCAATAGGCCTAGCTCCTTTGGCGTAAGAGAAGTCACCTTCTAAAGCAGTATACCGTGATTCAATTGCAAGTAAGGTTAGAATCTAAATTGTTACAAACTGGCAACTTCACTTGTCAGTTTTTCAAGGATAAAATTAGTACAACTAACCATAATCGCAGTCATATTTTTTTATGGGATCCGTTTGAATACAGTTGTTCCTAATGCGATATTATGTGGAAATAATATTTTGTTTCATAATCGGTCTAGTGCGCAAATTGATGATGCCAGCAGTATCTGTTTTAACCGGCAGACTGTTAAGGAAAACACTGCACAGAGCTGGACAGCGCTGTTTCGAGCTTTTAGCTCTCATTGGCAGCCCTCAGCTTCTCTAACAAAGTTATTCCCCAGCTGGACAAGACTCTTGGCTGAACTGGACAAACCTTAAGGGCTTGCACAGCGGCAGAGGCTTTTTAGGGAATAAACGATTTTTCACTTGTGGTACTTAAAAAAACAAGTGAAAAAATCGTTGAACTCTTGTAGTAAGGACAGCCATAGGCTATCCCTAATACAAGGGTTCCCCTTGTGTGACCACGGAAATCATAACCGACAAGTTTGACGTCCTTCGTGGTCGACTCCTGGGAAATCATAACGACTTCCACTTTATGATTTCCCAGGAGTCGACCACGAAGGACGTCAAACTTGTCGGAAAACACTGCAGTTAGTGGAAGATATTACAGTTAATGTTTTGTTAACTGAGTGATGGAATGATGTTTTAAATCATATCAATCATTTTACCTGAATAAAATTTAAGTTTATTGTTTATACAAAATACGTCACTACAGTCTGTAGTAGCATTGTTTGCTAAAATGGTTTTGGCGCATTCAATTCTGTCTAGTGACTAAAGATTAATTTTAGAAAAATATCGACTGTTGTGGAACGAAAAAGTTGTTTTGCAACCAAAAACTATTGAGATTTTACAATTTCAACACAAAAATTTTAATTAATTTTGAGCTTTCTTTATTAAATGAAACAAACCTGCCCTGAACAGTGATATTCTTGTCCCTACATCTCCTAATACAAAGATAGTGCCAAGCTTGCCAAAAAAACTCATTGGTATGAATTTAGTTAATGTAATAAAAATTTTGCAATAAAAATCAGCAGGAAGATTCTTCAAATAAATAACAAAAAGCAAAAACATCTTTCTTTTTGAAATGTGCGAGTGGACAAACACAAACAAGATACCGAGTATGTGATAGCCAAAAAAATTACCTAATTAATAATTTTATTGCCGACATTCCATTGACGTCGATAGATCCATGCAAAATCAGGCCGGCAAGAGAATAGCAAACCTAAAAAATAATAGTCAGAGTATGGTAAAAGATTTCTTTATATATTATAATCTGTAGATGCTGTCTAATAGTTTTGACGAGAATTAATCCCAGAACCAATTGCACTTCTGAAATCAAAACACATTGAAATACAACAAAAACTATGTATGTTTCACAAGCCATTCTCTGTAAGTTAATACAAACTTTCTTGCTAGTAACATGATTTAGTAAGAGAAACACAGACTGCTGAGAATGTTTACATTTGACTTACTAATCTTATTAATTTAACTCGAGAAATGTATCTAATTACTTATCAAACACCATTAGCCAGTTAGCTGGAAATCTGACTGTTTGAGATAGCAGAAAACATTTACAATAAAAATTTATGCAAACCTGCAAGAAATCTGGAGTCAACTACAAAAGCTCTTCATGGAATTGGATAGCCTTTTGCCATCATGCATTTTGCAGTATTTAAATACTGCCTATCATAAAATCAAACATTAACAAATGTGTAATAGTCCAAGGTTCTTTATCAAGTCCAAAAAAGTCACAAATTGGTAAAAGCTTCAGAAATAAACTAAAGAAGTGACAGATTTATTTACTTCAGATTTCAGACATACACAGTACCACAGATAAATACAAAATGATGAGAGACATCTAAAAAACCATAAGATCAGGGTTGATATTTCAGATTTAAATAAAGGAAGTGGCAATTTTGCCTCTTATAGGCAAAATAGTGTTTTCCCTCTGTTTCGGTTAGGGTTGAGGTAAGGCTTAGGGTTAAGGTTAGGGCTTTTTTGACACTGGAGGCAAGAGACCGGTAGCGTTTAGGATTATATTGCCTCCAAATTGCAAAATAACATGGGGCTATTTTGCCTCTGCAGGCAAAATAGCCACTGCCTTAAATAAAAATACTCTTCTACGTACTAGCACCAAAGACCAGAATAAGTTTGTGCATTTATTATTTTTATTCTATTTGCACCAATATGCAATTTTAATCAAATGAGCAATTAATTAAGTCAGAAGAAACATTACAAATGTAACCAATTCAATAGAAATAAACTGGAGATGACTCAAATATATATTACAATCCAGCAAACACCACATAAGAGAAAAAGCAAAAAACAACACACAACATTGATTTCACAAGTATAACAACAGCAGAAATAGTACCTAAACATTGAAAAAAAAGAAGGCAATATGTTATGCAGAGGTGGAGTCCTTGGCCTCAAGGACGTTTTCGAGGACACAATTTGAAGTCCTTCGCCTTGAACCCTGCAAGTCCTCGAAAATGTCCTGTCCTCGGCTTGAGGACAGCACTATTTTATGACACGTTGAAAATGGGCCAAGGTCATGAGCAATGTTGTTTCGTCTCGGAACACGCCAGAGAACTTGCAAAAAAAAAATTTTGACGATTGAATTTTGTGGAAAAGTTGCAAAATTGTGGGCAAAGACCTTTTTTTTGAGATCGCCTGCGTTTTGCAAAAATTTTTAGCAAAGACCATTTATTTTGTTATTTGGAGAACACTTCCACATTGTGTCTTTGGTCTTAGGCCTTGAGCATTCCCATCCTTGGCCTCAGATTTTTTTGGTATCCTTGGCATCGAGCCTTGTGTTCTTGACTCCACCTGTCCACCTTTGATGTTAAGCTTGTGATCAACTTAGCTAACATGCAAACCTGCTAACTGAAGTGCTTCTACCCGCAAAGGGATTAATCTGGTATAATCCTGAGCAAAATCTATAATACAATAACAATTTGCATGTCAGTCTCTGTCAGTCCGTATTCAATTCATGGTCTAACTCTCTTTACTCGAAAAGGAAGCTCTTCAACACTCAAGTCAGAAGTAGCATTTTGATGAAGAGGCACAAGAGCAGGGTTGGAAATATTGATTACCGGTAGTAATCGATAATCGATACTATTGGGACATTCTTTGCTTTTGGGTTATCAATCATCACAGATGCTTAGCTTTCCTGTTTCAAATTTTTCCATGAATTATTGCCTTTTCTTTTCTATGCTTTTTGTTTACAGGTTATCGATTGGTAGAATCTTTATACTTTACTTTTATTCTGGTTGAGTCTGCCTAAAGCCGCATTTACACGGGCGACTTTTTTGCAACGCGATTCGAAGATTTTTTATGCGTGAAAATCTCTCTCGCAGAGCGGTTACTCACACGAGGCGAGACTCGCTTGCCGCGATCGCTTTTGAGAAGAATCGCCATCGTGTAAGTAACACCTGCGATTTGCGATGCCGATTATATTTTGCGCGACTCGATGCAACAATCGTTCTCGCTCGTGATCACTTACACGAGGTCGATTTCAACGTCTCAAGAGTCCCAGGGCAAAGTCGCGCTCGTGTAAACAGCAAATCGTATGCAATTTACGAGTCGCCCAGGCATAGCGCAATGCACAAATGCTTTGCGAGTCGCTGGCTGCGATTACCCTAAATTTGCTTCATAAAGTATTGTGTTCATAGTACAAAATAATCTGTAGTGCTTTTACCGTAATTAATTGTGATTTCGATACTAAATTTACTTCATATTAGTTTGAAACGAAGAAGAAATAATTTTCTTGTTGATGCTGGCACTGGTCTACTGCAGATACGGCAGTCATGAGCTGATTGCTAGTAACTGTGAAGCCAATCAAGCAGGGCTTTAACCCTTAATAAAATGTATGATAAATTAACCACAAGAAACAGTACCTTAATTGTATTTTGTTTTTATAATACCGTAAGTACACTGTTTGCATCAGAACCAGTAAATTTTGAGTTGAGGCTGACTGTTCTTAATTTTTTGCCAATGTTGAGCATCAGTTGCTCTTAATTGGTTCTTAAATTTTGAGATCATTGATGTCAATTATAGCGACAATGTTTGTTAATACCTAATGGTCTGTCTGCTTGTAAACGCCTTTTTAGCTGCTTTTGCAGCATCGTAAAATTGCGGAAAGCAAAAAAGCAAGCTCTAATTTTCGTTTGAACGAGAGCCAAAAAGTTTTTTTGTTACCTGCCCAATGCGCAATAACACTCTATACTCTCGAAGTTATTCAAGCTCTTTTGTTTCGAATCAGGACAGAATTTAGTTTCTTTTTTGATTTGGCATTTCTTCTATTTCGGTTGTTCTTAATCCTAGAATAGCTAAGACAATGAATTCACAGTAATAGCATTTGGACAATATATTTTGGAAATGGAGGTGCTTGTTACAGAAGCCCTCCGTTACAAAATGGAGCCTTCACCGTGTCCGTCTGGGCAAACCACAATTGAAATTCTTCAACTTAAACTGCATTGTTCAGACAAAATGCATAATTTGGAACAGTAAGACATGGCAAAATATATCTGAAATTTAGCCTGAAAATAATGAACTTAAAGAGTGCCATACGAGCGGTCTTGAAAATGAAACACGTCTGTTTGCTAGTTGCTTGAATGAAAAGGAATGCCAGAACAGAGGTAACTCGGCTAAACACAAAGGCGTGCAGGAATTACCAAAAAGCGCGTAATTTTTAAAGCGTTGGCAGCAGGAACTAAAGTGAGGCGCACAAACTGAGCAAACTAAAAGGAAAAAGCGGCCGGATCAAAACTAGAGCGGGGCTACACAAAAAAGGTCAATCGGTGCTGTGACAGTGCTGGCAGAGTAGGCTGATAGGCTCACATCTATGCTCACTCGTTGGGTCCAGCACTTTGTATACAAGTACCATCCACTGGTTTTTGTCGGCTAAAAACGTGTTAGCGTTTGCTTTCTTTTCTGACCCGAGATTGCTAGAGCCTACCGGCAATTCTTGCGGTTAAAATAACCACAGTTAAGTGAAGAAGCACAACACCTACTGCCCCGCATATTGTGATTAAACATTAATTTCATGAAAATGATGCTTAAAATGAAATCATGATCTCAATTTCGAGTGGTTTTATGGGGCTTTTTCATTTGAATAACGCCAGGAATGGGTTTTGACATGAAGTCACTGGCGTATTTTTGCTCAGTTCATAATAATTCATCCTCCGCACTACTGTAATTGCCTAGCGTTTAGCAAATGCATGCGTTGCTTGTTTTATTATTGTGGATATTGGTGCTATGTAACAGCTGTGGTTTAGTAGCTCCATAAAAAAATTACATGAAAACACATATTATATGAATGCTATGTGAATTTTTTGAATGTTGGTTTAATTGAAAAAGAGCCAGTACTTCTGCAGTGACAAAAGGCGCCTGGTATCACTGCAGAAGAACTCATAAAGTAAACTTCTAAAAACAAAAATAAAATTTAACCATTAGCATTTTGTATAGTATATGACAGCACAGATCTCCTATAAAATACTAAAATACTTGTGCACTTTTAAGTAAATAAACAATATGAATTTGTCAGTTACACATGCTTGGAGAAAAAGTAATTTCAAAAGTGTTTCTAGAATTAACTGCACAAAAATATTGATAAATTTTATTGTTTTACCCAACATTATGCATAACCAAACAAGACACACAGTCAGAGATGGGTTGCGGTAGAGAAAAACCAATACCTAAAGGGTAAATGACAGAATTTTGTAATAAATTATGAGCATTAATGCCCGCTTGACTTTGCTCCATCCAAGCCAACTCAAAATAGCATTTACGTATCACACATTCGGCTCGAGCAGCACGCCGCCGTTGCTGCTTCATCTTTGACCTTGCATTTTCATTGCAAGTTTTGACATAAGCTGCTTAATAGTATTTTTCGTATTTTGTTTTACGCTTGCGTTGGCTTCATTCATTTTCTTTTCAAAATTCCAAAGCGTGATTGCTTCAAACGCGAAAGCTGACAAGCGGCGCATTTGAAGTGCTTTTGCAGCAGTTCGCTTTTGCAAATTCAAAACCAGCAAGCAGCGCTTTGAAACTATCTCGCACCGTGTAAGTAAACCAGTGCAATAGCGACTCTTCCGCCGACTCGATTTTGCGAGAATCACTGGCACGCAGTTTCAACGTGTAAGTGACTTCAGCGAGTTGCAATCGAATGCGAGCGCCGCGTTAAAATCTCTCCCGTGTGAGTGACAGCTACGATTTGATTTTTCGGGGGGCGTGTCTGGCGATATCGCGCAGACGAAATCACACGTGAATCTTGCGCCGTGTAAGTGACCTACGCGATTTGAGAAAGAAAAAAGGCTAAATGTCAATTCTCGCAGCTAAAAGTCGCCCGTGTAAATGCGGCTTAAGCTTGCATGGTTTCATTTCTCTTATGCTACATCTTGCTCTATATAATTATCCTGAGCGAAGTGACTTGGCGAATGGAACACGCATGGTTAAATAAACTAAGATTCTAGTGACATTACTCTTTTTTGGAAATTTTTATTTTGATTATTACACTTATAGGCATAACTGGGCACAAGTCCATTAATCGTTAATAATGAAGCTAACTTTTTCATTAACTCGTTAACTCATTAAAAAGTTTTTTCATGTTAACGGACTAAATTAACTTCCGTTAAGTTTTGTCAACTTCCGTTATGTTTTCATCAGTAATATCTTGCACCATTCATTTATCGTACCGGTGAAAAATAGTTTGCACTGGTAACACTTGTTGCGTATTTGTACGAGTTTTATTAGACTGTAAAATGTTACTTCCAAAACACAAAAAGACCACCATAGCAATAAGTATTTCCTTACAATCAACTCAACAGCATCAATACATGTTCTAGAAGCCAGTGAATAAAAAGAAATGTAAATTACTTGCAAAATGTTAACGAACTAACGGACTTTATTAACTTCCGTTAATTAACGCTGAAAATAACGGATTAACGTCAATAAAGGTATGAAGTTTTGTTCCGTTACTCTTATGTGTGTTTGGAAGTCGTAGTACGGAACAGGTACAGCAAAAACTCGTCCTAATCAGCAATCCAACACTTCGGTGAATGCATGAAAAGGCTACGGTTTCTAATAACAAAAAACAAAACAAATTCGGCACAAAAGTTCACGATACACAAAACAGCACAATTGCAACTGAAGCTCACCAACTGTATGTGGCTCCAAACACAACGACGTTACACAAAATGGTCGTGCGGAAAACTTCTGAGACACACAAGCCTACAAACAAAAAATATGCGTTCAGTCGTAATAACGATACTGCAAAAGCCAACTATAGCTTCTATACTCGAACACAACATCTTACCGGTGCACACTACAGCTGGCTCCAGCACTCGATCGACTCTTGCCGAACAATTATGATGAGCAATCTACAAAAGACATGCACTAATCTACTCATAAATGCAATTCATATAGGCAACTTAATAAGCACAAGGCGACTTAATACGCTCACATTAACACAAACAAGTAACCAACGCTAACAGCAGTCAGTCTAAACTAGAAGAGACTCATGCCAACTTGTACGATTTCAAATATTCACATTTTCAACCCAGTTCTAAAGTACCAATATAACTCTACGCTAATCAGCTCCCGAGAATACCGAACCACGGTCCTACAAATAACATGTCGCTAATAATTACAGGCTCGGGCAGTATCATGAGAAATAAAAAAAGGTCAATAGTAATGTATATTTACTCCTAAATACACAAAGCAATCAACTTACTCGCTGATAAAAATTTTCCTTGCTACGGTTTCCTATGCAGCTAAAAAAGAACTTTATCTACCATACTTAGCATAGACCAAGCTAAGTTAAGTGACGTCATAAAGTACACATACAAATTGACTACAGCAGTATCGCATCACGCAACAATGAGCACAAAATTACGAGTCTCGGCCAAATTCTAAATTAACGTGAATAGGATGTTACAAGTTTGTTAACGGACTAGTGGTTAATAAAGCTAACGTTTTACATTAACTTGCCCATCTGTGCTTATAGGTTTGGGTAAGGGTTTAGATTAGGCTTTGGGCAGTGGTGGGCAAGTTACTTTCTAAAAGTAACTAGTTACAAGCTACAGTTACTTGGCAAAAAAAGTAACTAAGTTACAGTTACAGTTACAAATTTGAAAAAGTAACTAGTTACAGTTACAAGTTACAGTTACTTTTAGTGATTAAAAATTTGGACTAAAAACAGGCATGTCGGCACTTGCCAGATTACGTCTGTTTGTCTCAAAAGTATATTAAGACCAAACCAAGGATGTTTCTTTGTCACAAAATTTAGTTTTGTCAAAGCGTTAAATTTCATGCATCAACTTTCAAAATCGTATTCGTGTAAGAATGCAAAGAAAAAAGGACTAGCTAGATCTAAAAATATCCACTGATAGTTACAAAAATTTAGAAACCAGAAATCAGTTTCAAAAAGGTCAACATTTCAAAGGTCAACATTTCAAAGTGTTCGTCACTGAGCCCACAGCGTTTTGGTTTTAAGATATCTTTACCCAAACTAAATAGTCTCTCCACTACTGCACTAGATGGTAGGGTAGTATTATATTGAAATTGCACACTAACACTGATTGCTAGTACATGTACACCTGTGGCCTACTCAGCCCTGAATCCCCCAAACGGTTTCAATCACCAAAAAGCGAAGTTGGAAAACTATCACTGCCTTCACTTTAACCAGCAACCACATGTATAGTCCAGTGAACACAGTAAAGAAAATATGGATAAAAGGTTATGGTTGATCAGACATGCGACTGTGCGTCCTGTGTTGCCAGTGTAATACAATTACAGTCAAACTTCGATACTATGCCACCTCGCTACTAAGCCACCCTCGCTACTATACCACTTTTGATCGTCACCAACTAAATTCAATAGAAAATATATTTACTCTGCCACCACTTACCCTCGCTACTATGCCACATGAGGTACAGTATTGCAGTGTATTAACGAAACAATAAACGCTACGAACGAAACAATTAAACGGCTGTGAAACGGCAAAAGTATACAGTATGTGCATGTAATATGTTCTCTCAAGTATCTACTGTAGCTCAGCCCAAAATTCTGAGGAATCGTCAGCTGGCGCATGTTCTTTCTGCGGATTTCATGCACTTCGTCGTCTAGCCGATCGCATGCTTGCATCAAACTGGCCTTCCTGAAACTACTGCACTGTACAGTACATTACACTGAAATACATGTAAATTATAATCGTACAATACAACGTGGCATTACATTGTTACATCACAAGGCTGTTTTTAGAAATTCTTGTTACTATGCCACCCTCGCTACTATGCCACTTTCTCTCGGTCCCAAAGGGTGGCATAGTATCGAAGTTTGACTGTATTTTGAACGGAATTCATAAAAATCTGTAATTTGCTTCAAAGCATGTAGTACAAAAAGTAACTGTAACTGTAACTGTTTTTAGGGCTCTAAACTGGTAACTAGTTACAAATATCGTTACATCTGAAAAAAAGTAACGAAGTTACAGTTACAGTTACTAAAAAAGTAACTAGTTACAGTAACTAGTTACAATTGTAACTAGTTACTGCCCACCACTGGCTTTGGGTTAGAGCTAGAACTGGGGGCAAGATTAGGGTTAGGGCTAAGGGTTAGTTTTTTTAGGCTTATTTCAAAATGTCTGTGCGAATGGCACATTTGCCAAACCTCTTCCCATCCTAAAAGCATATTTTTTATATCCTTTATAGAAGGCTACAATAATGATACCAGTTTTTCCTCTCACAAGTTACATTTAATAATCAATACAGCAAATATTTCAGTGCATCCTAGTGAAAAATGGAATATAAATTTTTGTTCGCATTTCAGCATCGATTACTAATTTTTGCTTTTTGTTTCTGATATCTTTGCTTTTGCAGTCTTTGCTTTTTCTTCTGATAACAACAACTGTATCAACAATTCTTTGCTTTTTGTGTGAATTATTGATATCGATTTGTCTTTGCTTTGCTTTTAAACAGCATCAACTTTTAATCCTGTACAAAAGCTACTAATATCCGAATCTGATATAATGAATAAGCCTAGTCTAACCATAATGGAGGTTAGGTTGCCAGTGATCTCGTCACAAAGTGATTGCGACATTCTGAAGACAAAAAAAGCTTATCTTACAATTACAATTGTATCGCAATTGTGCCATTGCATTATTACAATCCAAGTGTTGACTGAAAATGGCAGACATTAAAGGCGGTGAATCATCCAGCCAATTCCAGTGGTTTACAAGAGCTAAAATTGACCTATAATTTTTGATATTTTTTCTTTAGATTTTGGTACTGCGTTTGCAAAGATATTCAACAAATACAAAAAGATGTCCCCCCGAACAAAGTTTTTGGAAACTCTGAGTTTTGATCTTCCTGCCAAAACCACAGTTCTCTAAACTATTAGGCCTACTGTAATCTTATTAAACTATTAGGCCTAACTATCTCTAAACTATTAATAGTTTAGAGATAGTTAGGCCTAAACTATTTAGAAATAAACTATCTCTAAACTATTAGGCCTACCACAGTTCTCTAAACCATTAGGCCTACTGTGGTTTTGGCGGGAAGAACAAAACTCAGAGTTTCCAAAAACTTTTTTTGGGGGGACATCTTTTTGTATTTGTTGAATATCTTTGCAACCGCAGTCCCAAAATTAAAACAAAAAATATCAAAAATTATAGTTGAATTTTAGCTATTGTAAACCACTGGAATTGGCTGGATGATTCACCGCCTTTAAACTAGGCTACTCTACCACCCGATTAGTTTTGGATCAAGGCTTCTTAATGCAAAAAAGTACGTTAACCCTTCGGCTTTCAAATGCAGAAAACGTGTACACGTTCGTACCTTAATATACACTGGATTAGCATTTAATGCAGAGAAAGTACAAATCACGAGAAAAAAAAGAAAGCCCGTTTTTGATTCGCGCTGTGATTGCTCAAGCGTGTCACTTGTTTCCAACTTTTGCAGAAGGTTCATATTAAAGGCGGTGAATCATCCAGCCAATTCCGGTGGTTTACAATAACTAAAATTGACCTATAATTTTTGATACTTTTTGTTTTAATTTTGGTACTGCGGTTGCAAAGATATTCAACAAATACAAAAAGATGTCCCCCAAAAAAAGTTTTTGGAAACTCTGAGTTTTGTTCTTCCCGCCAAAACCACAGTAGGCCTAATGGTTCAGAGAACTGTGGTAGGCCTAATAGTTTAGAGATGGTTTATTTCTAAATAGTTTATTTCTAAATAGTTTAGGCCTAATTAGGGTTAAATATCTCTAAACTATTAGGCCTAATAGTTTAGAGATAGTTAGGCCAAAACTATTTAGAAATAAACTATCTCTAAACTATTAGGCCTACCACAGTTCTCTAAACCATTAGGCCTACTGTGGTTTTGGCGGGAAGAACAAAACTCAGCGTTTCCAAAAACTTTTTTCGGGGGACATCTTTTTGTATTTGTTGAATGTCTTTGCAACCGCAGTCCCAAAATCAAAACAATAAATATCAAAAATTGTAGTTCAATTTTAGCTATTGTAAACCACCGGAATTGGCTGGATGATTCACTGCCTTTAAGTATGCACAGAGCTGGACAGTGCTGTTTCGAGCTTTTAGTTCTCATCGGCAGCCCTCAGCTATCTTTTTCAAAGGTATTCCCAGCTGAACAAACATCTTGGCCTAACTGGCAAACCTTATGGGCTTGCACAGAGGCAGATGCTTAGTAGGGAATAAACAATTTTTCACTTGTGGTACTTTAGAAACAAGTGAAAAATCGCTGGATCCTTGTAGTAAGGACGTCATGTTTGTTCAGCTGGGAATACCTTTGAAAAGATAGCTGAGGGCTGCCGATGAGAGCTAAAAGCTCGAAACAGCGCTGTCCAGCTCTGTGCATACTTGACTTGAGCTACAATGTGAAATATCATTGGAGCTGCAGGGTTGGTGGTTGTTATAGCCACCTAACTGCCAGTGGAAGTTGACATGGCTTCCCAGGAGTCGACCATGAAGGACACCAAGATATTGCAGGTTCATATTAATTCAGATTACCGTGATGGACAGGTCAGGAAGAGCTGAGGGTTGGAGTTCGATTCCTCGATAGCGACGCACTGTCGTTTGGATAATTTAGGATTAGTTACTGGCAGAGGTGGGCAGTACCGAATTACTTGTGTACCGAATTACAAAACCGAATTACTTTTTTTTGTACCGGTACCGGTACCGACCGGTACTTTTGAAAATAGTACCGGTACCGACTTACTTGTGCTTTTGCAAAATCGGTACTTTTTTCGGTACTTTTGATTTTATTTGTGGCAACCCTTCAGTTTTTTTAAGATTTTGCAAATTTAGCGCTTTCGTGCATATCTTGCCCTTTTCTTTGAACAAATTGGTCGTTTTTGTGTCCTAAACCGGTGAGAAAAATTTTAAGGAGGGGGCAATTGAGCATTCGTCATACAAAACGCTAAGTGAAGCTTTGCGTTTATGATGATTAATTTCTTTTATGACGACGTCATTATTTTTTATTTGTTTCAAGCGACTTCAAAACGATTGCCAGTAAAACTCTCCTGATAGCATAATAGCTAGTAGCTGCCAATAATTCTGTGTTTTAACATAATTTTTAGCACCGGTATTGCTTTTTCCTTTTAAGTTGTAGTTGTTAATTATTTAACCTGTCTTAATTTCATTACTAGTTTTTACGCCACTGATGTTAACACTTAACAGTACATATATCTTTACGAAATATTTAATCGATTAATGCCATTTAGCAATAATCCTGTCATTTCTACAAGTTTTTGTGGGCTATTTTGGCTTTTTACCTTAAAAACTTACCAGTACGTGCTATTTTCTTAATTCTGAAATTTTTTGAATAAAATTTGAGAATCTCAACTTTTGCACTCCTGATGTTGATTGTATTCTTTTAATTTCCTATTAAGTTAGCTGTTGTTATTATATATATGGTTGTGTATCCCGTCTAATGGTGCCAAACACGTGGGTATTGGAGGGTTTCATCTCCCAGTATTTTAGTCACATCCCCTAACATTGAAGGCAGAATATCTCTAAAGAGCAGAGGTGGAGTCCTCGAGGACGTCCTTGGCCTCGAGGACGTCCTCGAGGACAAATTTTGAAGTCCTTGGCCTTGGCCTCGAAGGTCAAGTCCTTGGCCTTGGCCTCGAGGCCTCAAGTCCTCGAAAATTGGCCTGTCCTCGGCTCGAGGACAGCACTATTTTTTGGAATGTTAAAATTTTGTGGAGCGGTTGAAAAATTTTTTGGAAAACGTTTTTTAGTGGAGATCGCTTGAAAAATTTTTGTGAAGACCTTTTTTTTTTTTTTTTTTTTTTTTTTTTTTTTGGAGATCGCCTGAAAAATTTTTGTGAAGACCTTTTGTTTTTTGTTTTTTTTGGAGAGCACTTGCGCTTTGTGTCCTTGGTCCTTGGCCTTGGCCTCGAGCATTCCTGTCCTTGGCCTCGAGAGTGTCTGTCCTCGGAAAGGCTGTCCTTGGCCTCGGATTTTTTTTGTGTCCTTGGCCTCGAGCCTTGTGTCCTCGACTCCACCTCTGCTAAAGAGGTGCACTAATTTGGGGAGAAAATTTACTACATTTTTGTTGGAGGTAGTCACTCTCATTGGAACGACCGACGCTCGCGTCGCGTGTTCCTTTGTTTTTACTCGGCCATTTTCTAACTAATGAGTGCGAGATTTCAGACTTTTGCTTATAACTCGAGAACCGTTCGGTCTAACTACATGAAATTTTGACAGCAGTTTGAGATTAATGAGTTTTATGTTTGTACCAAATTTCGAGGCAATCGGTTACGTGACTTCGGGTTTATGACCCGAAAACCTCCCCGAAAGTTTGGCGTAAAAAGCGGTCTAAGTCAAAAACGGCTTAAGTACGGCAAAAAATATTTCTCATGGTTATATGTCTTAAGATATCTTTTCATTCCTACCAACCCACTTTCGGCCGCGATGAGGTTTTTTTCTTATTTTTTTCCTTTTTTTTCCTTTTTTTTCCTTTTTTTTCCTTTTTTTTCCTTTTTTTTCCTTTTTTTTTCCTTTTTTTTCTTCCTAAATCTTGTACGCTCGAGTTCTCCTAAACCACAAAACATAGAAATCTAATTTTTGTGTGAAGTTGTTGAGGTACATACGCAATTGTGTCTCCTGAAATTTTTTTGGGGCAACTCCCCCGGGAACCCCCCCAAAATGGGGCCCCAAAAACTCAAATTTTTGAACGGCTCAAGCTAGGGTGCCAGTTTTTTTGATATCAGTAGATATTTGAGAGACAAATATTTTGACATAATTTGGGGGTACCACTCCCCCAGGGACCCCCCGAAATGGACCACACAAAAACAAATTTTTTAACCATATAACCTAGGGTGCCATTTTTCTTTGATATCAGTAGATATTTAAGAGAGAAATATTTTGACATGATTTGGGGGTACCACCCCCCCGGGAACCCCCCCAAAATGGGGCCCCAAAAAATCCAATTTTTGAACGGCTCAAGCTAGGGTGCCAGTTTTTTTTTGATATCAGTAGATATTTGAGAGACAAATATTTTGACATAATTTGGGGGTACCACCCCTTCGGGGACCCCCCCAAAAATAAATTTTTTAACGATTTAACCTAGGGTGCCATTTTTCTTTGATATCAGTAGATATTTAAGAGAGAAATATTTAGACATGGTTTGGGGGTACCACCCCCCCGGGGACCCCCCAAATGGACCCCCCCAAAAGCAAGTTTTTTAACCATTTAACCTAGGGTGCCATTTTTCTTTGATATCAGTAGATATTTAAAAGAAAAATATTTTGACATGGTTTGGGGGTACCACCCCCCGGGGACCCCCCCAAAATGGGGCCCCAAAAAATCAAATTTTTGAACGGCTCAAGCTAGGGTGCCAGTTTTTTTCTGTTATCAGTAGATATTTAAGAGACAAATATTTTAACATAATTTGGGGGTACCACCCCTTCGGGGACCCCCCAAAAATAAATTTTTTTAACGATTTAACCTAGAGCACCAGTTTTTTTTTGATATCAGTAGATATTTAAGAGATAAATATTTCGACATGTTTGGGGTACCACCCCCTCGGGAACCCCGCAAAATGGGGCCCCAAAAATCAATTGTTTGAACGGCTCAACTTAGAGTGCCAGCTAGTGTTTTATGATATCAGTAGATATTTAACAGACAAATATTTTGACATAGTTTGGGGGTGCCACCCCCCCGAGGACCCCCCAAATGGACCCCCCAAAAATCAATTTTTTGAACGGCTCAACTTAGAGTGCCAGTGTTTTATGATATTAGCAGATATTCAACAGACAAATATTTTGACATAGTTTGGGGGTGCCACCCCCCTGGGGACCCCCCAAATGGACCCCCAAAAATGAATTGTTTGAAAAGCTCAATTTGGGTGCCAGTCTGTTTTGATATCAGCAGATATTCAACAGACAAATATTTTGACATAGTTTGGGGGTGCCACCTCCCCCCCAGGGACCCCCCAAATGGACCCCCAAAAATCAATTTTTGAACGGCTCAAGCTAGGGTGACAGTGTTTTATGATTTCAGGAGATATTTAACTGACAAATCTTTTGACTCAACTTTTCTGGAGGTTCCATAATCAGATATTTTTGAATAATTGCTGATTTTACGGTAGACAAAAAGTACTTTTGAGCGTCACAGCATTAGCTGTGCGTCGGTCGTTCACTGGGTTTGCTGGCAAACTCCCATCTAGTTTAACCTTGAAAGTGGCAACCCCACGATGTTCCAAATCGGGTAAAGTATCAAAATTCCCTCCTTATGCTCAGCATAGTTGGACACCAGTGATCCCGTTTGAAGATTGAGGGTGAAGAAACTCTACGAAGCTAGCTACCCCATCAAGGTCTTGACCGTAAATCCCACTCAAGCAAAACAGCAACCCCATCAAGCGAAAGTAAAATTCCAAATGTAGCTCTTCTAAGAGTTTCAGACGCAGCATTGTTGTGACATGTGTAGGTTAAATTTCTGCACACCGAGAGCTAGTAAATGTTTTGTTTTATTAAGATTCACTACTTCGATGTCTTGTCTAAATTATTAAATTTTTGCGATTTTATTTTAATCTAAATATCTAAAGTAAAAGCACCATTTGCGCTGTTTGAAACTTCGTTGAAACCTTGAAATATCCCGTAGTTCATGACCACAGGTTCTGTAATAAGAAGTCTCCGACCATTTCTGCGACGACATGAGCATAACTTGAAGCTGTGCCTACAACATGTGTGGCAACGAAGACGAGAGAAGACACCCCCTAACCGGAATAATGCATGAAGTTCACTTTTTTTTGCCACCAATGGTCGAACTTTGATATTGCACATTTTTTTCAAAAAGTACCGGTACCGCAAAAGTAAGTTGGTACATTTTAAACGGAGTACCGAGTACCGGTACCGACTTACTTTTAAAGTACCGATGCCCGCCTTTGGTTACTGGTATTAATCTGTAGTGCTAGTAGGCTAAAGCAAGGTACTTTCTGGGGAATTTAGTTAAGTTTTGTTTGTAAAACACTTGATTAATATTAATAACAATATCAATCAGTCAATATGGTTGGCCTACTCAGTTGTTCATCATCATATTTATTTACCGGTACCAATTTATTAATGTCCAGGTGCTACCAGTACAGTAACCCCTTTAAAATAATGCTGAAAGTCACCAGCATATCTTCCAAAGCGGCAGGGTGAGAAAGCAAAACAATGTAGGCCTGCTAGAAATGAATAGCAAAAAATTAAGCCAGGGCTACCCCATGATGTGATGGTAGGGATTTTTTAGCATTTCTGTCTTTTTCTAACTGACAGTGTGGCAGTTTTGGATTTAACTCGAAATTGGGCTCAGAGCAATTGCTCCTGTTGTAGTATCTGGTATTGTGGGTGTTCATGCCCTAGATAGAGTAACCTAAGGCACTCGGACACATCTGATATCTTTGTGTGTTGGATCTCTCCAAAGATGTCCCAGTATTTGTGGTAGAATAGGCTAATTCAATTCTCCTTCCTACCCGGTACCTCGAAAGATTTAAAGTACCCTAACTGAACTCAACTTATTCCCTAAAAAAACACATATCCTTAAGTTTAAGCCGTACACTTTTTGCACAGAAGCTTTGTGACCTCAGACCTGTGTATGACCGCACATGCTCTCTCCTGTCATTTCTGCATTATCGGTAATTAAGGTTATATACTTATATAAGGCTAGATTTTAGGGAATACCGGTAGGTTAAGGTTAGATTTTGGGAAATAGCTTAGATTTGAGATTGGAGCACTCATTCAGTTTAGGGTTGAATTTTGGGGGAATAGCTTAAGGTTAGACTTTGAGAAATAGCTTAGATTGGAGAGAGAGCGTACGCGCTCAGTCATACACTGGTGGCAGAGCTTCCGAAAAAAAGCGGAGGCTTATATATACTTAACGACACAAAAAATTGTTTGCACCGAGAATTGAAACCCGTACCAGACCCATTTTTATGCCTGTTCATTTTCTGTGAATTCTATGATGTTAATTGACTGATTAAATGCTGTATTGATATACAAACATCAAAAGGGCTAAAACTTCCAGGGCTCTGCCCCAAACCGTGCAAGGTAAGCTTACAGCAGTACCCGGACATTTACCAGTAGTTGATGCAAATGTCATCATTCCGTTGCTTTCAAATGGAGATGTACATTCGTAATATTGGTATGAATAGTGATTAATCTTGACAACAACATAGGAGTAGGTACGGTAACATTTGGGCGGCTCTCCATCTACTGGCCCAACCAGAAATTAAAAAAAGGGATGACAAAATTTTTTTACGATTGTGATTGTGCAGTAGCATTGTGCTTGTGGTTACCTTCAACAGATAATTCTGAATTGCCCTGCATAAGCGGGGTGTAGTTAAGTATAAGCCGTCAGCTTTATTTTGGAATCTCTGCGACCCGTATATGTGTGTGCACGTGCTCTTGCTCTTTTCATGCGTGCACTCATTAGGGTTAGGGCTAGATCTGGGGATTAGCTTAGATCGGAGAAAAGGAGAGAATGCACGCGCGCTCATGCACGAATCGCAGAGCTGCTGGAAATAAAGCGGGGCAATGGCCGAGTGGTTAGAGTTATTGCTCATCCTCATTGAGGTGCTGAGTTCTATTCTCAAGCTTATTCTACATTGCTTAAAAATGACGTAACCCGAAGTACAAACAGATGTTTAGTAAATTTGGAATGGAGATAACTACTACTGGGATGCGCCACTTGGCAGCTGTAGTTGGAAGCACCAACTTTAAAGCAGAATATATGCAAGGACTAGTGAAGGGATGGGTGGATGATGTGAAGCTGCTGGCAAATATTGCTAAGTCTGAACCCCAATGTGCGTACACTGCCATGACCTATGCTATACAACATAGATGGAAGTTTGCCCAACGAACCATTCCAGACATATCTGCATACATGCAAGAGCTCGAATTCGAAATTCAACATACTCTAATTCCAGCTATGATAGGTCGAGATGTTTCTGATGAAGAGCGAGATATTTTTGCCTTGCGTGTTAGATTGGGTGGAATGGGAATTCCAAAACCAGATGAAATGTCCGATTTGGAATACAGAGCTTCAGTAAAAATAACTCAACTCCTCAAAGAATCTATCATCAAAAAGAAAACCCAGACCCAATTAGATGCCGCTGAAATAAAATTGATCAAGACTGAGGTTAAAAAAGAGAAAGACCTTTGGTTAAAATCCAAATTCGACTCAATTTATTCGCATGCAACCCCCAGCACAAAAAGGGCCATACAGAATGCAAAGCAAAAGGGAGCATCAAGCTGGCTTACAAATCTACCCCTTGAATGGCTGGGTTATGCATTGGATAAGCAGGAATTTAAGGACAGTGTATATCTTCGCTACAACTGGAATATTGAAAGCATCCCAAAATACTGTGGCTGTGGAAAATCGAATAGCATTGACCATTCCCTCAGTTGCAAACTAGGGGGATATGTAATCATGCGACACAATCACATCAGGGATACTGTGGCTGAAATAATGAAGGAAGTGTGTTTTGACGTTCAAACTGAACCTCACCTCATACCAGTTGAGCCAGGTGATTTAACTCTGGCACACTCAAACAAAGAACCAAATGCCAGGCTGGATGTGTCTGGTAGAGGAATATGGTCCCCATTTGATAGGTCCTTCGTTGACATAAGGATTACGCATCCAAACTGCCCATCAAATGAGAACAAATCCCTCGAAACCATTCTGCTCCAACACGAAAAAGAAAAAAAAGATTCTTATCAAGAAAGAGTCACTCAAGTAGAAAAAGGAAATTTTACTCCACTTGTTTTTCTGACATCAGGAGGAATGTCTCGAGAATGTACCAAATTTTTGAATCGGCTTGGTGAACTGATTGCAAACAAAAGAAAAGAAAAATATGCTGATGTAATTCGCCATCTGAGGACCAAAATTCAATTTGCCCTTCTTAGAGCAACTTTGGTTGCGCTGCATGGTTTTAGAGGCAAGTCAAAAAGCAATGGAATCGATTTGAAAGAAATATCCTTTAATCTTATTCCACATATGCATACCACTGCCTAAAAATTTTTAGACCACCACAAATTCATTATATCGGTACAGTACTTCAAATTTATTCATTTTTACTTTGATTTTTTAGTCTTTCTTTTTTACTTACAGCATTTTTAATATGACGTGTGTATGCTTATTCCATGATGCATCTTTTTAAAGTATTTTGATTTTTAATTCAAACTTGCCTTTTTTATATTTGACTGATCAGATATTATCTACTCAATAATATCTGCAGGAACAATTTTCTTCTTTTTCATATATTTTTACTAAACTGTTTATACCGGTATATACTAATTACTTGTAAACTAAAAAAAATGCTGTACAAAATCATATTTGAAACATGTGATATGACATGCAACTTTTGGATACGTACAACTACAAATCTCTTTTGAAAATCACAACTTATATCTCGGTGCTGTGTTATGTGGATTACCCTGGAGTCCTTTGCTTCTTCTGTTCTGGTTTGTGTACTTCCAAAATTTGAATACCAATGGCACATTGATACTATTGATCTGGATTTGGAATTGTATCCTTGAAATTTTTGTTCTTATCATTTTTTTAATTTTTGCCCATTTTCTTTGTTTTCATTTTTTATGCTATGGTATTAATTTTTGGTCTCGTATGTTTCATCTTAATTTTGGCCCAAATTAATGCTGAATACAATAAAGCGGCAGCTCATACTTAATGACACTCGCATAAGCCATCTGCTGCTTACAGCGTATGATTTTCATGGTAACTACAATGTGCTTTTGCTGAAAAAAACAACAACAGTCAATTGGGACTACAACAAATCTGGATCAATTTTTTCACATGCTTTAGTTACTGTTTGGAATGATTTGCCTCTTGATATTTGGAAAAGTAGCAGCATTTCGATGTTCAAGAATAGATTGAAAATACACTTTTTCAATATGGCCTTTATCGATGTGCCTAATATTGATTAGTATGCTTTAACACTGTATATTATAATACAATCTTAATAATCTTTTAACAAGTCCTATTTTGCATTTTGTAATCTGCTGTTTTTCTGCTTTTTCACCTGCTTTAGCAGCGAGTGCCCCTTAGTCAAATGCTGGCTTCTTGCTATCTCATCTCAAGGGATTGACAAATTGATTTTTATTAGTATTATTTACATGCATTTCCAAAATTTGTAAATTATGCAGATTGTGAAGTCATGAAATGCAAGCTCTAGGTATAGCTGGCAGCAATCCAATTCTTGTTTGTGCAGCAGACTACTGAAAACAAAAAACAACAATAGCAAGAGAATGCAAAAATTGTGGCTTCACGATACAGTAGCAGATGCAAAAATCGCATGTGCAAGCAATCGATGCAAGAATCATAGATTATGCACTGTTACTGTATAGTAGGCTGACATAGTACAAGGTTTATAACAAATAAGGCAGACAATTCGCAAAACAAAATATAAAAACAGCACGCCTCTGACCAAAAATTACTAGCTGCGTTATTTATGTTGCCACCATGTACTGTTTGGATTTTTTAAACAGACAAAGAAATTGCACTGTATGGTAGCTTGTCAATACTAAGTCGAGATCCTATTATTATTAATGAATCAGCAGGCTGGTGGCGCACAAAGTTGTTGTGGGCTCTCAACATATTTTACTAAAGTAAAAGATGGCGTAGCTGATTTGTATGAATTTGCAAGTCGAGTAAACTTTGTCGGCATAATTTTGTGGCGTGGTTTTTATGACGACCGTGATCACATGATCTGGGTTTAACCGGCAGTCCCGCACCCTGGTCATGTTGCTGCATTCTAGGTTAAAAATGCGTTATGATGACTAATATCTATGCTTCGTGGTTCCAAACAACAGCAAATTTAGTGGACAAGTATTTGTAGAAATCCCACAGGTCCAGTTAATTGAAATTTTGAAAAGTCCATTGAAACACTGGAAACTCTTGTTTGCTTGAGGTGCAAATTCCTCCAAACTGAAGTATTATTGCAATGAAAACTGTGTGGATCATATAATAGTCAGCATCCGATGCAGTCTGGTAGCAGGAGATCAAATATGCACTTACAGCAACAGACAACAACAATCATAGACCAGAGTCTAATGGCAAATTAGTGCGAGTCTTAGCGGAGTTCTCTGGCACTAGGTGATTTTCACAATTTTTTACCAAAATAATGGCCGCTATCAACATGTTTGCATTAAATTGTAAAACTATTTTGTTTTGTTTTTGTTTTCAAAATATCTGAAGTTATGTCGAAGGTAGCACCACCAACCACCGATAGGAAAGTTTTCCAAAACCTGCATTAACATAAAGATTAGCAAATTGAGCATTAAGTAAAAAATATATACACCACATAAATGCTTAAGGCACCTTGAAACATGTTATGAAAACCTGTTGCTATTACCACATGTAATGCAGTAGTAGTGATAAAAATTTGCACTCTTTCAAAACAAAATGAAATTAATTGCCCCTAATGCCCCCCTTAGTATGGCCCCGTACAAATTGATGACTTGAAAAGTTCATAGCTATTGATAAAAAATACGAATCTGAGCATTAACCAAGCTAGATTGCGTCAGCAATCAATTTTTTCTTACGTTGGGCTCACTCAACTATCGAGCAACAAATGCAAACCTAAAACGACATGCTTGAAAGACATTATTGTTCCAAGAAAGTGTGTCACAGACTACAATAACGTATTTATCATTTAATCTGTTAATGATCAAACATTTTCATTAAATGTCAACACTGATAATGATTGCTAGCATTCCTCCCTTTTGGATTTGTTTGTGTTTAGAGGTCGGTGCTTTTTTTGTATTATTTATATTTTAAATAATTATTGTGAAATCGTGTGGCACTTTCAAAAGGGAGGACTGGTTCCCTAGTCCCCTCCCCTAGCTGTGTCAATGTCTGTATCATTCTTTGCACTCCCTGAAAAGTTCTTTTCTTCCCAGCCCTGATCACAATGACATAGGGTGTATACTAGGGTAGGGTTACTTTAGTCATTTAAGCTTGTGCTTTCAATATTTGTAAACGTCCATGTCAATAGGCTATGAATAAATTTGAATACTTGCTTAATAATTTCATATGAATAATGAGGGTTGCCAAGTAATCAAGTTTTGACCCAATTAGTCAGTTATTAAATTTTTTCTGAGTATAATAGTAAACCATTTTAGTAGTTTAGATAAAAATTAGTTGATGGACAGAAAGACAATCTGCTGCTGAAACAGTAGGCCATGGTTTGATTCTTGGTTTGGTAAAGTTAAAGACTGCAGTTTAGAAATTGATACCAAAGCTTCTCTGCTTGATGTTCTCTGGTTTAGCATTAAATTAAAAGGGAGTGATACTTCCATTGGCATCATGTGTTGTAGCAGGTGGGCAAATGGCAGATCCAAGCTTTGGCTGTGTTGCCAAGAAGGTAAGGGCATTGTTTTACAATGACCCTGATCCGGTAATCTCGGTTCAGCTCACACCCCGCTCACGTTGTTGCATCCTTGGATAAGATGCTGTACAGTATAATGGTTGTCTCTGCTTGGTGGCTTTGAACAAGCAGCAAATTCAGTGGACAAGAAGTGAAAAAATCCGCAGAAACATTAGATCACTGTCGATTGTCGAAACTCTTATGCAAATACGGATTCCTACAAACCTAAAGTACTTACTGCAATGAAAAATAAACAGCCATTGAAGTCTATCTTCCCGTGGATGGCAGTGGTTTTGAGTTTATTGCAATTCAAAAGTATTTTGGATTTTTTAAATTCTGAAACACCACATAAAGTTAATTGTGTCTGTTTATTATTAACCTTGAGTGTACATCTGATGCAAACATTCAGTTAAAAAAAATATCATGAAGTAATACGTAAGGTATTTATACATTATCGGTGTTGGACAAAATCGGGAATTGACCATTTAGACAATGTTTGGCATAAACATTTTCGACATTTTTGCTAGGCAAATGCATTGATATACAACAGTTTTGGGAAACCTAAAGCAACATTTGCGTAACACGAAACGTCTTAAGCAGTGGTGTAAAAAGTACTTGAAATTTGTAAGGAAATAAAGTGCAAAGTATTAACCAATAAAAATACTTGAGTAAAAGTAAAAAAACATAGTAAATTTAGAAGTGCTCAACTGTAAGTACTTCTAAAAGTATTCAAGCAAAATGAACAAACTTTTCAATCAAGATCATGACAATTGGTCAACTACCTTTACATCACTGCCACAAAGCACTTGGTCCTCTAATACCTCGCTATCTCAAGAAGTCATGAATTAGTACTTGTCGCAAGTTTTTTGTTACTCGGTTTAAGACAATTAACTAAAAAGAACAACAACAGCTAAACTTCAAGATTTGTAAATTATGCCACGCAGAATTTATATGGAATCGGAATCGTTTAATAGAGTCTTTGCTCAAATACTCATTCAATGTCATTGTTTACATCACATGCTAAAAAGTACTAATCTACTGTGTCTACAAGATGGGCCCAAAGTCACAAACCATAGCCAATTCAGTATCTTTGGTGATAAACTTTTTGGTTTAGTTAATCAAAATTATTGTGAATTAATAAATATTGTGTAATGTACAAAGCTTTACATGCTAGCTATTAGCATGAAAGTATGCAAATGTTTCTGAAAATTAAGTGATATATCTTTTCTGATCTACTGCTATTTCCATGTTGTCTTATTGATGGTATGCTTTGATTGCCATATGTTTCTCAGTATCTTCAAATGGTTTTATTTTTGAATCCAGTTACGTGATAAAATTTTAAACAAATTTATCCTCATTGTGGTTAATGGTTACGACATGCGAGAGTTACTATGCTCTTTATCAAAACTTGAAAAATGCCTAGATTGGCTATAAGCTGAAGTTATAAAAAGAAGCTTTCAGTTAACATTGGCTGTTTGCATTCATGGTAACTACTCAGTTTTCATCTCTCAGTGCTTACTTGTTGGTTTTTGTGCTGTGTGTGCGTTAAGTGATTTGAATTATGAAGTGCTAAATGTTTTGTGTTTTCCAGATTGTTTGTTGAACAAGCAATAATTTAGCTTTGTATTCCATGACAGATGTACTGTAATATCAATCAGTATCATACATTTTTGCTTGAAAGTATTGCTTGCCTTCCAATGCACAGTACTATTCTTAACATGATTCAAAGAAAATTTTAACTGGTTTAAGAAATGATGAAGAGCAACAGAGCTTTTGTGAGTGGTCCAAATGCTTCTCCTAAAATGACACTGACTCGAATTCACAAGCAGCAAATTATCCATCTTTTGAAGACCAGTTTTTGGAAAATTCTATAGTAAGTAACTTTAAAAAGCTAATTTCTAAATTGAGGAGGTAAAGCATCCAGCAATTGTGGTAGCTTATAATTTAGTTAAAACCAAAGTATAATTTTTGAAATTTTTTGTTTTTTATTTCGCGGGCTGCGGTTGCAAAGATTATCAAGAAACACAAAGAGATATGCCCCCTAAAAAGTTTTAGAAAACCCTGAGTTTGTTCGTTCAACCTGAATTGTAGAGAAAAAAAGAGACTGAGTTATAGTATTTAGTATTATTATTCAATCTCTTGTGATCTTTCAATGACATCCTATTGTGGTAAACCTTTTCTTTTCTGGAAGCTCAGGCTGCGAGAACAAACTCGTGGTTTTTAAAAACTTTTTAGGGGGATATCTGTTTGTATTTGTCGAATATCTTTGCTACTGCAGCCCCAAAATGAGAACCAAAGTTTAAAATTATATTTTAGTTTGCGCTTTTGTATTTATAAACTACCGGAATTTGCTGGCTGTTCCCCCCTTTACTAGCTAGAGATTATTTTGAATGCATAAACTATACTGCTATGTTTGTATTGTGACAAGTATGCCTTAGTTGCCCATTTATGCTGGTATTTTGAGTAACTATGTGTTATCATTTAGTGATTAATTAAGAACTTAGCATGTTTAAAAATGGTTTTGATGACCTGAACCTACTCAGAGCATGATAAATGAATGTAATGATGTAAGTAGAAATTTTGTGTGAAGAAAAGATTTTTCAAAGAAAATTGCAGACATAAATGCTAGTGCAGAAAGTTGCATCAGAAGTCGATTACCCTTTATGCCTCTAATTTCTTTTTGTCGTATTATTCTGAACTCTTCCAACATGAATGCATTTTCAAGTTCAAGAACGTAAATCATTGTTGTGAACGAGAATATCTTGTAAACTGCAGAAATTAAAACTCTTGTGGTTTCGTGAAGTATTTTTTAATGTTTTTCAGGATATGAAAAAGCGTCTAGAACAATCCTTCGGTGGCGGATGATGACAAACTTTCAATAAAATGCTGTGCTATTCTACTGAAAAGATTTGTCGACTGAAAACGATACTATTTTTTGAATAAACACCGCGATTTCACTAGCAGAAGACTTCAATATCAGAAAACAGTCTCAACTGTTGTTCTGCCAATCAATTGACCAACGTGTGCTAAACGTTTAACGATGCATGTGTTCATGTCAAAACTCGCACAAATATCACAGTTTTCGAGACGGTTTAGATTACGCATCAAATCTGTTATGATAGTTTTCAAATATTATTGTTGATTATTTATTGGTGTCCTTTTTTCAACGCCGTAGCCAGCAGACGCATTGTACACAGTGCAGGCGTTTGTACTGATGTGAAACTTTCAAAAACCTTTGTAGCTCAGTCTCGGCAAATGTTATTGCTTGTTTTGTATAAAAAAAATCAAAAAGTTTGTCCGGATGTTAAAATAAGCGAACCGTTGCGGAATATTTTGGAGTGAAAAATATATTAGCTCCACTCCAAAAAGAGGGAGTTTGATTTTCAATTGGTACCGGTACTTCGGTATCAATTTTGACAACGTACCAATACTTTGTACTCGATACTGCCCACCTCTGGTAATGTTTTCAAATTATTGTTTTCAATGAAACGTGCAAGATCGCTGCCTCAGGCTCTTTTGTCATGGGTAAAACTCGGTAAATTGTTCTGAAGTTTTGTCAACCGTTTGCTAAGTACTTGGTATTTCGAATCAGGGCCATCCATCCCAGCTTACCTGAAAATTTTTGAAGAAGTTCTCTGTATTGTGTTAATTATTACCGTAATTAATGTATTACTACCGTAAGTTTCCACTGAGTTAATTATTGCTGTAAGTTTCTACTGAGCTATTTTTTATTTCAAACTTCTTGGGTTTTCGATTTTCTTCATTTCAAATTTCTTCAAACAACTAAGTTGAACAAGACCTCATAGGTAAAGAATCAAAAATTGAGAAAAGTTTTTCCTCACCCCTTTCGCGATTTGCTAAGATTATATCTCTCACAAATGAAGGATATGGGACAGGCAGGTGGAGGCTTTACAGAATATGAATGGTTTGGTGAAAACTTAAGTATTATGCCCGTTCTAAATCGGTATGTCTTGATTACTTTGTCATTCTAGTTTATGATGTGTTGGGAGAAAGCTCAAATTTCGAAACACCCTGTAATGATTGTTAAAGGCGGTGAATAATCGAGCCAATTCCGGTGGTTTACGATAGCTAAAATTGAACTATAATTTTTGGTATTTTTTGTTTTAATTTTGGGACTGCAGTTGCAAAAATATTCAACTGATACAAAAAGATATTCCCCCAAAAAAGTTTTTGGAAACTCGCAGTTTTGTTTGTTCTCTAAACTATTAGGCCTATGTGGTTTTGGCGGGAAGAACGAAACCCAGAGTTTCCAAAACCTTTTTTCGGGGGGATATCTTTTTGTATTTGTTGAATATCTTTGCAACCGTAACCCCAAAATCCATAAAACAAATATCAAAAAATTTAGTTCAATTTTAGCTATAGTAAACCACCGGAATTGGCTGGATGATTCACCGCCTTTAAGAGTGTTTACACTTTACAATATCTGTCTAGCTATTCGAAAGTGAGCGTAATTTATTCTTGACGTGTAATGAGAAGTTCAAACGGGATGTGAAATTTATTTTTCCGGACACTTTTTGTTCTGCGTCATGTGTATTTGTCAGTTTATAAATCCGGCAATAAATTCTTGATACAATGATTTTGGAAATTGCTAGTTTCAGAGTTCGTGCATTCAAATCGGAGTAATTTTACAATTAGATTTATTCAGCTCTCATATTTGTTTAACCACACTAACTTTGGATTTCTATTCGCTATGTGCAACATCAGGATGGATGGACTGTTGGGCCCCTAATGGGAAATGAGCGTTAATTATTTTTATCAAAAAACACTGCACGCATGAATATTGATGTTAAAATAAGGTAGACTCGGGTTCGAATCCAGCTCGGTTTGATCAAACATCCAAAGTTGATATTTTAAACTACCTGCTTTCGAGTCTAAACGGGTAGGTGCACCACGAATAGCGACTTGAGTCGAATATCGAACCTTTTTTTTTTGCTTCATTGCCCAAGATGATTTGCTAAATTAGATACGTGCAACTTTTAGCAGCTTGATTTTTATAGTACTGTAGTTTTTTCATCTATTGATTTCAATTTCTTATGAAAATGCGAATATCTAGTAGCCCTGCTGGTAACTTGTGAGACATTTTGTTCAGTGTATGTATTAATCAACCTCTCCTGTTAGTTTTCGATATGATAATTCGGTATGAGCATAGACAATTGTAGCCATAATAGTATGATGTAGCTTTTGAGTACTTTTTTTTGAACGCTAAATTTTTAAATCACTACAAAATGTAAACCAGAAAAAACGAAATTTTAATAAAGAAAAAACAGATGTCAATAAAAAAGAGAACTCTAAGGAAAAGGAACAATTTTTTTAATTTGGAAATTTTATTCTAACTTAAATGGCATCCCTTTTTGTCGTAGTTTTTTTTCGACTAATCAGCTCTTTTTAGCCAAAATCAAAGCATAAAATTTAAAAACAGAACGAGAAAAGCTTGAAAAAAAACAAAGCCAAGACATAACAAAACATTCTATTTAATACGAGACGTTTCAACATGAACTTACGCCGTTACTTTTTAATCCTGTTTCACAGAATAAAATTCATGATTAGCTGTTTTTCATGCTCAATTGGCGACATTATATCTGTCTTATTATATTGTTACCTAGCCAATAAACTATCGTATGCAATGAACAAAATTCATGCCAAAGTAAACATTAGGAACATAAGTCTCAGTTCATCTAATAAACCAAACTTTCAGTATTCTCGCTGTGCAGTATTATGCCAAGGTATGTAACGAGTTTGCGGGGTCCATCTCCGCGTCAATGCGCCTTAGGGCTACAAAGCTCTTCGAAGAAATATCGCAGCAGTAGCGAGCCGCTGGCTAAGATTTGAGCCTCAGACCTCCCTCTTCAGTCACATACGTGTTACCGCTAGACCAACTTATGGTCGGTAATTACTCATATCTAATATTGTAAACGAAACAGCAATGGGTTTACTTAGCATAGATTTTGTATTAAAGGAATAATTAACTTACTCTTTGTTTCGATTCAAAATTAACCACTTATTATATTGATCGAGCGGTAACGCGTTCGTCTCTGAATCGGGAGGTCAGAAGTTGAAATCTCGGGCCAGTCCAATCGGACACAGTGCTGCCAACGGCTATAGCCACCGCTGCGACATTTTTTCGAAAGGAGCTGGGTTGTCCGGGCGCAATGAGGAGGGATGGGCCCCACTAACTCGTTACACGCTCCGGCGTATTAAGCGAGTATAATAAAAGATTTGATTTGTACTCTAAGCAGAGGTGGAGTCCTCGAGGACACATTTTGAAATCCTTGGCTTTACCCTTGGCCTCGAAGCCTCAAGTCTTCAAAAAGACAGTACTGTTTTTTGAACCGTTAAAATTATGCTGGAAAACGCCAGAAGCCTCTCGGAAAATTTTCAAAGACCTTTTTTGTGTTCTTTTTTTGGAGATCGCCTGAAAAAAATTTTTGAAGAACTTTTTTGGAGATCGCCTTAAAAATTTATATATATATTTTTGGAAACACTTGCGCCTGTGTCCTTGGCCTCGAGCATTCCCAGTAGCGTAGCGAGGGGGGGCTAAAGCCTCCCATTGGCCTGAAGAGTATGCACAATACCCCGTTTTTAGCATTTTTAAGGCCGATTTTTGCCCAGAAAACAGAATAGCCTCCCCCCCAATGGTATTGGCGATAAGAAGTGGTCAAGGATCTGATGTGATTACGACCAGACAAACTGAGCCTGGCTGAAGACCTTTTTTTTTTTTTTAACATCACTTAAGTTTGGACAGAAAAATCGGCTCAATCTGAGTGAAGACCTATTAAAATCTGGATCAAGATCGTTTGATGTTGCTCATAGCCTCCAAAACAGCCCCCCTCCATTTTAAATTCCTGGCTACGCGCCAGAGCATTCCTGTCCTTGGCCTCGAGAGGGTCTGTCCTTGGCCTCGGATATTTTTGTGTTCTTCGCCTTGGCCTCAAGCCTTATGTCCTCGACTCCACCTCTGATTCTAAATATTAAAATAATTATTTCAAAAAACCAAATTAAACAAAGGAAGAAAAAAAATATTATACAAAAAAATAGTAAACAAACAACAAATTTAAAGGAAAAAAACATTCAAGCATTCTAGAGAAACAGCAATTACATTATTTTTATATAACTTAATGCGCATGCACAGTAATTGCATGATATAAGTCGACCCCTGAAACGTTTTTGTCTTCCTGTAGTATTTTTCAAATGAAATATTATAAACCAGCGTAAGTTAAGCAGTTTCAAATTTTTCCAAAATCTGTTCATGAACTATAGCTACAAGTCCCCGTACAGTATTTTGAAAGTTTGTCAAAACGTTGCGTAGTAAATCGTGCGGTTTTGCGTGTAATTTTTATAATTTATAGATAATAATTAATACACTCTTGTTTCAACTCAACGATCACAGCCCCATAGCAGCAAAACCATTAAAGAGGTACTGCTCGAGATCGCTTTTAATGAAGAAATGAGAACTACTTGGGGTAAAAAAAGCTTCTACTATTCCCCTTAACTGCGGTAGATTTAGTTCGTTTGACTCCGTACCATAGGCAACCCGGCATTTTAAACTTTCGTGAGACTAGAATAGGATGACTTCGCAGAACTTCTTGCAGAATATTAAACATCGTGTTGCTGATTCTGCAAGAAAATTTGAAAATTCGTAAAATTTAGTTTGAGGCTGCTGGCTTTACTTATAAATTTTCAGACTAATTTTTTGTTCTTGATTTGTTCTCAAATTTTGTTGGGAATCAGAGTAACACAAATTCATTTTTGATGAATTGAAGAATCTTCCTTAAATGGGAATACTCTAAGTTGCTTTGGCAATTGCTTGCGTCTGTTTCAGATTTTAAAAATTTTGCAGGTAATGGACGTCCAATTACCTTAAAATATTGTAAAGTGATAGGAGATCGATTTCAGCCCCGAAACGGGACATCATCAGTGTAAATGTAAAAAAGGTCACACCTTTATCGATTTTTTTTGACTGATGATAGCCCTTTTTGGAACCGAAATCAATTTTTTGCAGTCCTTCTTTGCATTAACGAATATTGGTTCACAGGTTTGTGATTTGAGGAACCCGTACACTATTACGAACGCTTCGGCTAAGCTTTTTTTTTTTTGTATTTAATCTTGAATCTCGAATATTAAAAAATAATGTTTCCGACTACACAACACTTTGCTGGAGAAGGGAAAGACATGTAAATGATAGTAATACGTTCAAAGTTTTTGAATTCACCTACTTGTAATAAATCTTCAATTCTAATGCCTTATAATACAACCAAAATTTTTTTAATTACCTAATAAAAGGATCACCAATGGACTCATTGAACTTGGTGTCAAGGTTTTAGCATGTTCTGCGAGATGAAGCGGAGCTTATCATATGTCGAAAGATTATTAATTTCTCGGTCATAACACTGGTTAATCAGTTTTCATCATATTAACCGGTGAACGACACATACCCAGTAGCGTAGCCAGGGGGGGGCTCGAGCCCCTCCCATTGGCTTGTGAAGTATGCAAAATCGCATGTTTTTTGTGCTTTTGAGGCCGATTTTCTGAGAAAAATGGTGAAGAATTTGGTGAAGACCTTTTTTTTTTTGGAGATCACCTAAAGCTTTGAATTTCGGATATCGCCCGAAAAATCGCTCTCGATTTTAAAGACTTTTTTTTTTTTTTTTTTTTAGAGATCACCTGATTTTGGGCGGAAAAAACCTTTGAACTTCCGAGCTTTCCAAGAAATTTCGTCTCAATTTTCGGACAAACCGTCTGAAACTGCTTCCAGATCAATGAAATTTCCAGTCAAGGTCGTTTGCACACTTCTCACTCTTTCAAAATAGCCCCCCCCCCTTTTCCAAATCCTGGCTACGCGCCTGCACATACCATACGACCTTTTGTGGCTTCTTCATGAACTAAATGCAATAAAAAACCAAGGCAACTTGCGTAATTAATGTACAAAACAAAGGAAAATTCTGGCATCCATGTTCAATTTTTCAGATAAATTACAGCAGTGTTTTTGTTCAAAAAATCGACTATCTCTGATGACCAATACAATGCTTATGCTTTGTTTGTAGCGCATATATATCCTCATGTTACCGGACATCGTCAGACGCTAAATAGTGGACAATCCGCGCACTTTTCATTGCTATGACTACTTCGTGCTTGGAGGAATCCGCTTAGGAGTTTTCAGTGATCCAATGATCTTGTAAATTTCTTCTAATTGTTGTCCACGAAACTTGATGCATGTTCGAAGCCACCAAGCAGAGATAATTATCGTAAAGCATCTTATTCAAGGACGCAACAACGTGACCAGGGTGCGAGTTGAACCCAAATCAAGCGATCAGGATCGTAGTAAAACAAACGCCTTTACCTTCTCGCCCAATGCAAATCCGTACGAGACTGCAAATTAGACTAAAACTGCTGTTCATATTCATCATATTGACTTGGCTTGCTTTAAATAACTGCATTTCAACGAACTTTGTCAATTACATTATCACCACAGCTATCACTATTTCAAGGGTCTACGAGAGGGGGTATCGCGTGTGGAGTGTTCTTTGATAAAAATAATTAACGCTCATTTCTCATTAGGGGCCCAACAGTCCATCCATCGTGATGTTGCACAGCGAATAGAAATCCAAAGTTAGTGTGGTTAAACAAATATGAGAGCTGAATAAATCTAATTGCAAAATTACTCCGATTTAAATGCACGAACTCTGAAACTAGCAATTTCCAAAATCATTGTAAGCTTATCAAGAATTTATTGCCGGATTTATAAACTGACAAATACACATGACGCAGTACAAAAAGTTGTCCGGTAAAAATAAATTTCACAGTATCAGTAGTTTGTTCTTTCAGCCTGCACAAAAAGAGGCACACAATGATATCTGTAAAAGCTAAACAATGCGAAACCACAGTCTATGCATACTGTGGATGAGGCGAAGGAGCAGTGCTCATCAACTCAGCTTCATCCACACTCCCACTTCATACTTCAATTCTAAAGCAAATGGCGATAAGAAAAGCGCAAGCAAAAACAAGCCAAAAAAAACAAGGCATCGTATAATAAACATAGTAGTCAACTGCTGCTGCTGCAAAAAAAAGCACCATATACAAGTTCAAAAGACAATGAATACATCGTTACATGCAGTAAGTCATAAATATGTAATAGTCAGCCAACTGATAATTCAACAGTAATCATACTCTCCTTTTATGGCAACAAACTTAAAATATAAATCAAGTCGTAGAGAGTATTAAATTTAATTCAGAGAGCACACCCACAAAATTTAAAAGGAACAGACTTAATTTTCTGATAACCTTCAATCGAAATTTTCTCACAAACAAAAAAAAAATCTCACAGTTCCCGAGATTCGACCACTCAATCTCAACAATGCATTAAAGATCAAGAAGTCAAAACCTAGAACAACATCCCACCAAAAATTTAAAATCCCTTACCAAGACTCTTTAAAAGCAAACACAAGAAATATCGTTCACCAAATTATAGTTGAAAATTTACGTTTCATATGATTGCATTATCCTGTTTTTGATTTAATGAATGAGAGGTAACCTTAATAAATTAAGTTTTTCTCTGGATGAACATGGGGGCTGCAGAATCACATCCCGTTTGAACTTCTCATTACGCGTCAAAAATAAATTACGCTTACTTTGGAATAGCTACACAAAGACTGTAAAGTGTAAACACTCCTAACAATTACCACAGGAGTTTCAAAATTTAAGCTTTCCCCCAATATATCGTAAACTAGAATGACTAAGTAATCAAGACATACCGATTTAGAACAGGCATACCGGCATATACTTAAGTTTTCACCAAACCATTCACATTCTGTGAAGCCTCCACCTGCCTGCCCCATATACTTTATTTGTGAGAGATATAGTCTTAGCAAATCGCGAAAAAGATGGAAAATCAAACTCTAGTTTCCAAAGCATTTCCGCTACAAATTGTCGATAATTCCGCAACAAATTCCCAAGCATTTCCGCTACAAAATTTCCCAAGCATTTCCGCTACAAATTGGGAACAGCTTTGTCAACCAATGCAGTTTTCTGTACGCCCAACAACCGATTCATGAAGGTGACTACCCAGTTTTTTTGAAGTTCTAGGTCAGAGGCGCTAAGAATACACAGGCATTTTTGGCTTTGCCCAGGTTTGCAATCCAATCTTTTTTTCATCTTTAGCCATGTGGGTTTGTATCTACTTGACGTGAAAACATAAGAAGTTTGAAATAAAAAATAGCTCAGTAGAAACTTACAGCAATAATTAACTCAGTGGAAACTTACAGTAATAATACATTAATTACGGTAATAATTAACACAATACAGAGAACTTCTTCAAAAATTTTCAGGTAAGCTGGGATGGATGGCCCTGATTCGAAATACCAAGTACTTAGCAAACGGTTGACAGAACTTCAGAACAATTTACCGAGTTTTACCCATGACAAAAGAGCCTGAGGCAGCGATCTTGCACGTTTCATTGAAAACAATAATTTGAAAACATTACCAGAGGTGGGCAGTATCGAGTACAAAGTATTGGTACGTTGTCAAAATTGATACCGAAGTACCGGTACCAATTGAAAATCAAACTCCCTCTTTTTGGAGTGGAGCTAATATATTTTTCACTCCAAAATATTCCGCAACGGTTCGCTTATTTTAACATCCGGACAAACTTTTTGATTTTTTTTATACAAAACAAGCAATAACATTTGCCGAGACTGAGCTACAAAGGTTTTTGAAAGTTTCACATCAGTACAAACGCCTGCACTGTGTACAATGCGTCTGCTGGCTACGGCGTTGAAAAAAGGACACCAATAAATAATCAACAATAATATTTGAAAACTATCATAACAGATTTGATGCGTAATCTAAACCGTCTCGAAAACTGTGATATTTGTGCGAGTTTTGACATGAACACATGCATCGTTAAACGTTTAGCACACGTTGGTCAATTGATTAGCAGAACAACAGTTGAGACTGTTTTCTGATATTGAAGTCTTCTGCTAGTGAAATCGCGGTGTTTATTCAAAAAATAGTATCGTTTTCAGTTGACAAATCTTTTCAGTAGAATAGCACAGCATTTTATTGAAAGTTTGTCATCATCCGCCACCGAAGGATTGTTCTAGACGCTTTTTCATATCCTGAAAAACATTAAAAAATACTTCACGAAACCACAAGAGTTTTAATTTCTGCAGTTTACAAGATATTCTCGTTCACAACAATGATTTACGTTCTTAAACTTGGAAATGCATTCATGTTGGAAGAGTTCAGGATAATACGACAAAAAGAAATTAGAGGCATAAAGGGTAATCGACTTCTGATGCAACTTTCTGCACTAGCATTTATGTCTGCAATTTTCTTTGAAAAATCTTTTCTTCACACAAAATTTCTACTTACATCATTACATTCATTTATCATGCTCTGAGTAGGTTCAGGTCATCAAAACCATTTTTAAACACGCTAAGTTCTTAATCAATCACTAAATGATAACGCATAGTTACTCAAAATACCAGCAAAAATGGGCAACTAAGGCATACTTGTCACAATACAAACATAGCAGTATAGTTTATGCATTCAAAATAATCTCTAGCTAGTAAAGGGGGGAACAGCCAGCAAATTCCGGTAGTTTATAAATACAAAAGCTCAAACTAAAATATAATTTTAAACTTTGATTCTCATTTTGCGGCTGCGGTAGCACAGATATTTAATAAACACAAACAGATATTCTACTAAAAAGTTTTGAATGGCTGCGGTTGCACAGATATTCAACAAACACAAACAGATATTCTACTAAAAAGTTTTTAAAAACCATGAGTTTGTTCTCGCAGCCTGAGCTTCCAGAAAAGAAAAGGTTTACCACAATAGGATGTCAATGGAAGATCACAAGAGAATAATAATACTAAATACCATAGGTGGGCAAGTTAATGCAAAACGTTAGCTTCGTTAACCACTAGTCCGTTAACAAACTTCACACCTCCGTTAACGTTAATCCGTTATTTTCAGCTTTAATTAACGGAAGTTAATAAAGTCCGTTAATCCGTTAACATTTTGCGTGCAATTTACATTACTTTTTATTCACTCGCTTCTAGAACACGTATTGACGCTGTTGAGCTAATTTTAAGGAAATATTTATTGCTATGGTAGTCTTTTTGTGTTTTGAAAGTTACATTTTACACTCTAATGTAATTTCAAGATAAAAACAAGTTCAAATGCACAACTAAGCTGCAAGATATTAACGATAAAAACCTTAACGGAAGTTAACAGAACTTAACGAAAGTTAATTTAGTCCGTTAACATGAAAAAACTTTTTAACGGATTAACGAGTTAATGAAAAAGTTAGCTTCGTTATTAACGGATTAACGGACTTGTGCCCACCTATGCTAAATACTATAACTCAGTCTCTCTTTTTCTCTACAATTCAGGTTGAACGAACAAACTCAGGGTTTTCTAAAACTTTTTAGGGGGCATATCTCTTTGTGTTTCTTGATAATCTTTGCAACCGCAGCCCGCGAAATAAAAAACAAAAAATTTCAAAAATTATATTTTGGTTTTAACTAAATTATAAGCTACCACAATTGCTGGATGCTTTACCCCCTCAATTTAGAGATTAGCTTTTTAAAGTTACTTACTATAGAATTTTCCAAAAACTGGTCTTCAAAAGATGGATAATTTGCTGCTTGTGAATTCGAGTCAGTGTCATTTTAGGAGAAGCATTTGGACCACTCACAAAAGCTCTGTTGCTCTTCATCATTTCTTAAACCAGTTAAAATTTTCTTTGAATCATGTTAAGAATAGTACTGTGCATTGGAAGGCAAGCAATACTTTCAAGCAAAAATGTATGATACTGATTGATATTACAGTACATCTGTCATGGAATACAAAGCTAAATTATTGCTTGTTCAACAAACAATCTGGAAAACACAAAACATTTAGCACTTCATAATTCAAATCACTTAACGCACACACAGCACAAAAACCAACAAGTAAGCACTGAGAGATGAAAACTGAGTAGTTACCATGAATGCAAACAGCCAATGTTAACTGAAAGCTTCTTTTTATAACTTCAGCTTATAGCCAATCTAGGCATTTTTCAAGTTTTGATAAAGAGCATAGTAACTCTCGCATGTCGTAACCATTAACCACAATGAGGATAAATTTGTTTAAAATTTTATCACGTAACTGGATTCAAAAATAAAACCATTTGAAGATACTGAGAAACATTTGGCAATCAAAGCATACCATCAATAAGACAACATGGAAATAGCAGTAGATCAGAAAAGATATATCACTTAATTTTCAGAAACATTTGCATACTTTCATGCTAATAGCTAGCATGTAAAGCTTTGTACATTACACAATATTTATTAATTCACAATAATTTTGATTAACTAAACCAAAAAGTTTATCACCAAAGATACTGAATTGGCTATGGTTTGTGACTTTGGGCCCATCTTGTAGACACAGTAGATTAGTACTTTTTAGCATGTGATGTAAACAATGACATCGAATGAGTATTTGAGCAAAGACTCTATTAAACGATTCCGATTCCATATAAATTCTGCGTGGCATAATTTACAAATCTTGAAGTTTAGCTGTTGTTGTTCTTTTTAGTTAATTGTCTTAAACCGAGTAACAAAAAACTTGCGACAAGTATTAATTCATGACTTCTTGAGATAGTGAGGTATTAGAGGACCAAGTGCTTTGTGGCAGTGATGTAAAGGTAGTTGACCAATTGTCATGATCTTGATTGAAAAGTTTGTTCATTTTGCTTGAATACTTTTAGAAGTACTTACAGTTGAGCACTTCTAAATTTACTATGTTTTTTTACTTTTACTCAAGTATTTTTATTGGTTAATACTTTGCACTTTATTTCCTTACAAATTTCAAGTACTTTTTACACCACTGCTTAAGACGTTTCGTGTTACGCAAATGTTGCTTTAGGTTTCCCAAAACTGTTGTATATCAATGCATTTGCCTAGCAAAAATGTCGAAAATGTTTATGCCAAACATTGTCTAAATGGTCAATTCCCGATTTTGTCCAACACCGATAATGTATAAATACCTTACGTATTACTTCATGATATTTTTTTTAACTGAATGTTTGCATCAGATGTACACTCAAGGTTAATAATAAACAGACACAATTAACTTTATGTGGTGTTTCAGAATTTAAAAAATCCAAAATACTTTTGAGTTGCAATAAACTCAAAACCACTGCCATCCACGGGGAGATAGACTTCATTGGCTGTTTATTTTTCATTGCAGTAAGTACTTTAGGTTTGTAGGAATCCGTATTTGCATAAGAGTTTCGACAATCGACAGTGATCTAATGTTTCTGCGGATTTTTTCACTTCTTGTCCACTGAATTTGCTGCTTGTTCAAAGCCACCAAGCAGAGACAACCATTATACTGTACAGCATCTTATCCAAGGATGCAACAACGTGAGCGGGGTGTGAGCTGAACCGAGATTACCGGATCAGGGTCATTGTAAAACAATGCCCTTACCTTCTTGGCAACACAGCCAAAGCTTGGATCTGCCATTTGCCCACCTGCTACAACACATGATGCCAATGGAAGTATCACTCCCTTTTAATTTAATGCTAAACCAGAGAACATCAAGCAGAGAAGCTTTGGTATCAATTTCTAAACCGAAGTCTTTAACTTTACCAAACCAAGAATCAAACCATGGCCTACGGTTTCAGCAGCAGATTGTCTTTCTGTCCATCGACTAATTTTTATCTAAACTACTAAAATGGTTTACTATTATACTCAGAAAAAATTTAATAACTGACTAATTGGGTCAAAACTTGATTACTTGGCAACCCTCATTATTCATATGATATTATTAAGCAAGTATTCATATTCATTCATAGCCTATTGACATGGACGTTTACAAATATTGAAAGCACAAGCTTAAATGACTAAAGTAACCCTACCCTAGTATACACCCTATGTCATTGTGATCAGGGCTGGGAAGAAAAGAACTTTTCAGGGAGTGCAAAGAATGATACAGACATTGACACAGCTAGGGGAGGGGATAAGGGAACCAGTCCTCCCTTTTGAAAGTGCCACACGATTTCACAATAATTATTTAAAATATAAATAATACAAAAAAAGCACCGACCTCTGAACACAAACAAATCCAAAGGGGAGGAATGCTAGCAATCATTATCAGTGTTGACATTTAATGAAAATGTTTGATCATTAACAGATTAAATGATAAATACGTTATTGTAGTCTGTGACACACTTTCTTGGAACAATAATGTCTTTCAAGCATGTCGTTTTAGGTTTGCATTTGTTGCTCGATAGTTGAGTGAGCCCAACGTAAGAAAAAATTGATTGCTGACGCAATCTAGCTTGGTTAATGCTCAGATTCGTATTTTTTATCAATAGCTATGAACTTTTCAAGTCATCAATTTGTACGGGGCCATACTAAGGGGGGCATTAGGGGCAATTAATTTCATTTTGTTTTGAAAGAGTGCAAATTTTTATCACTACTACTGCATTACATGTGGTAATAGCAACAGGTTTTCATAACATGTTTCAAGGTGCCTTAAGCATTTATGTGGTGCATATATTTTTTACTTAATGCTCAATTTGCTAATCTTCATGTTAATGCAGGTTTTGGAAAACTTTCCTATCGGTGGTTGGTGGTGCTACCTTCGACATAACTTCAGATATTTTGAAAACAAAAACAAAACAAAATAGTTTTACAATTTAATGCAAACATGTTGATAACGGCCATTATTTTGGTAAAAAATTGTGAAAATCACCTAGTGCCAGAGAACTCCGCTAAGACTTGCACTAATTTGCCATTAGACTCTGGTCTATGATTGTTGTTGTCTGTTGCTGTAAGTGCATATTTGATCTCCTGCTACCAGACTGCATCGGATGCTGACTATTATATGATCCACACAGTTTTCATTGCAATAACTACTTCGTGTTTGGAGGAATTTGCACCTCAAGCAAACAAGAGTTTCCAGTGTTTCAATGTTTAACTGGACCTGTGGGATTTCTACAAATACTTGTCCACTAAATTTGCTGTTGTTTGGAACCACGAAGCATAGATATTAGTCATCATAACGCATTTTTAACCTAGAATGCAGCAACATGACCAGGGTGCGGGACTGCCGGTTAAACCCAGATCATGTGATCACGGTCGTCATAAAAACCTCGCCACAAAATTATGCCGACAAAGTTTACTCGACTTGCAAATTCATACAAATCAGCTACGCCATCTTTTACTTTAGTAAAATATGTTGAGAGCCCACAACAACTTTGTGCGCCATCAGCCTACTGATTAATTAATAATAATAGGATCTCGACTTAGTATTGACAAGCTACCATACAGTGCAATTTCTTTGTCTGTTTAAAAAATCCAAACAGTACATGGTGGCAACATAAATAATGCAGCTAGTAATTTTTGGTCAGAGGCGTGCTGTTTTTATATTTTGTTTTGCGAATTGTCTGCCTTATTTGTTATAAACCTTGTACTATGTCAGCCTACTATACAGTAACAGTGCATAATCTATGATTCTTGCATCGATTGCTTGCACATGCAATTTTTGCATCTGCTACTCTATCGTGAAGCCACAAGTTTTGCATTCTCTTCGTCGGTCGAAAACCAAACTGGTTTATGTCCACTTTTGACAAATTTCACTTTCTTTCAGATTTTAGCATTTTGGACATAGCTCCTTTTTTTGCGTTTGGTCTCAGGGCTCCAAGTCCTTTAGTTTAGAATATGGTGTAGGTCTATGTCCACAAATAATTTTCTAATTTAAAACCAAACAGGTCTATGTTTACTAGTGGACATAACTCTTGTTTAAAAATTATTCCAGAAAAGAGTTATGTCCATTCTGATACAGGTGTTTGACATAACCTTGTTTTTTAACATGAACTTAAATATAGTTCTAGGTCCACAACAATTAATTTTTTCTGCTAACAAACTCTTGAGCAAATACTAAATGCTACAATTTAGCTTTGAAATATTTTTGGACAACTTGCAATGGCCTGCCTAGGATAATAAAAGTTTCAGCATTAATGTCAAATGGCATTGTGAAAATTACTTTTTATCTTCTAACTTTTTAAAAATAATCACCAAATCTTTGGCTGTTATAATAATTGCTGTGCCTGCTGTATTTTACTGGCTTAGTAGTGTCATAGTATTATAAAAAGTATGACATTGTACACAGTTATCGTAGGAAATTAACTTGAAGCTCAAGAAGGTGCTTTATTAAGTACGTGTGAAATGTAGACATAGACATATTCATTCAACGAAGTTATCAAATAAGCTATATACTGGTACTTTAAGGTTATTTTTTATAATTATGAATATATAAAAGACTAATTTTGATATTGCTCATTGCAGATATTTTTGCCAGCACCAGTAGAACTTAGTAAATAGTTGTTATGCCACGAATTAAAGTAAATTGTCTTGTATCAACTGAGGCATGGCAGTTTGATGCTGCAAAAAGTTTAGAGTGTGATCGATGGTCTTACAAAATATTTGGTGAAATATGGAGAGATGCTAGAGTACATGGTAAAGTTGTGGGAAAATGTGGAGAGAAGTGGAAAGTATGTTGGGACATTGATGGTACTGAAAGTTGTTTAGAAAGTGGCAAACTTTGTTTAGAATTGAAGTCAAACACGAAAAAGCTAATAGAATCAGATAGATGTGACTAGTAGAACATTTTCAGATGATTTAACTTATTCTGATTTAGATGTAACTGATTCAGCAGCGGGAAGTGATGCAGATTATGAAGTAGAAGACTTATCTGGAAGTAGTGATACAGATTTTTCTGCAAAGCCCAAACAACATGTAGTTAATTTTTCTAGTTCCAAATCAGCATTGCTAACAGAGGGTGAAGAAGTGTATTTATGTGATGCAAACATTCCTGTGTTTAAAGCTACATTTTGCAAAACTAACCCAGATCAAAGTGTACATGGGCAAACGATAGGGCCTAACCAAGCTAGATTTTTTATAACAAAAATAATGAAAGACTGCTGTAAATGGAAAAACTTTTGACAGTGATGTTTACTGCATTGGGGCAGCTATTCTTTGGAACATTGCTAAGATACAACGACTAATAGCTGCTGAAGTTGGAGAACTTGGTACAGAAGCTCAAAAGCCTGCAGTGTTATCGAAACGAAAAAGAAAACGAGATCCATCTAAATGGATCAAAAACGTTAAGAAACTGAAATTAGCTGGTGGTGAGCGCAAATATGGTGCTGCAATTGATTTTGACACTGCTTCTCCATTGGGAAATATAAGTTTTAGCTGCAACTGCAGAATGGAGTGTAATGAAAAGTTTACAAACGAGGAAAGAAAAATTATTAATGCTGATTTTTGGTCACTCAATGATATCACTGCTCAGCGTTTATTCATTACAAAGTTTGTGACAGTCAAACCAAAACAAAGATCTAATAAAAGATTGACTACAAAAACTGGAAAAAGAAGAGAAAAAGAACATGTTCGCCAATTTACTTTTACTCATCCAGAAAGTGGCAATTTGGAAAAGGTGTGCCAAAAGTTTTTCATCAGCACATTAGGTATTAGTAAAAAAAAAGTTGAGACTTCTTTGAAGAAGTTTACAAGTACAGGAACAATGGCAATGGATGAGAGGGGAAAGCTAGGAAATCACAATACAGAAAGAGAGGCACCAGTCATTGAGCACATACTGCAGTTTTTAACCGTCGAGTCGCATTATGTTCGAAGAGGGTGTAAATGGGAATACCTACCAGAGGAACTATCAGTAAAAGAAATGCATAGAATGTACAAAAAGTATTGTGCTGAAAAAGGATATAGCCAAGTGGAACCATATGACTTCTACCTTCGAACATTTACCTCTCGTTTTAATTTGAAATTTCACAAGCCAAAAAAAGATGCCTGTGATATGTGTTCAATCAAGGAAAACACGCCAGAAGTTACGTCGTATTCTTAGTTTTGTTCTTTGTTGCCCACTAGTGGTCTGTGTTCTTATTGTTTGGCTAACGCTAGTTCTGTTTATGATTTGCCAAGTCGCCGGAAGCAATGCATCATTTTCACACTGACAAAATCTTCACGCGTGAAGATTTGGTCAGTTCAGTTCAGCATTCCTAGCATCAGGTTGTTCTGATTTTTTGGAATTCTTTCTCTATCGTAAGCTGCAGTGAATTTGAACTCGCATTTGACTACCTGGCAAAATCAATCGGTATGTATTTGTTTATAATTTCTATTTAGCGTTAGTCTTTGAATATCTTGCTTTCGATAATTTTATGGTAATGATATGGGAGCCGAGAAGCACATCTTTTTACTGGTTTTTGGGGGTTGGGTGTGGTTAGGCTGGGCATGTGAATGCTTCACATGGTCTTGGCTCAGATATTTTTACAGGGTTTGGAAGTAATTGCTATACTACGTTTGAAACGTTTTCGTTTGTTTTCAGAAACCGCAGTAAGCGAACGCAGTATGCAATAAACAACAACTCCAATAAACTGCGCGTTTCGATTCTTTCCTGTGTACAGGTATAAGGCTGCGCCAGGAGCCCAGAGTGTACCCTACACCTCTCGTTTTAATTTGAAATTTCACAAGCCAAAAAAAGATGCCTGTGATATGTGTTCAATCAAGGAAAACACGCCAGAAGAAAAGCGAAGTGAAGAAAAGATTATTGCTTACAAAAACCATTTAAATGAAAAAGAGGCTGCAAGAAAATTTAAATGTGATGCGAAAACTAAAGCAGCAGAAGACAGTCAAACAGTGGTTGCAGCTTTTGATTTTCAGAAAACATTATTATGTCCATATGGCCTAAGTTCCTCATTTTACTACTCTCAGTGACTTCGAAACTACAACTTCACGATTACTAACATCAATTCAATGGACAGCAGTTGCTTTCTTTGGAATGAAACTGAAGCTCAAAAGGGATTGTGCGAGGTGGCAACTGCAGTTTTTAAATATCTTATTGTCTTAGATCAGCAAAAAAAAACATACCATTCATTTATTCTGTGACAGATGTGCTGGTCAGAATAACAACCGAACTATTGTTGCAATGCTTTCTCATGCTATTGCTGCTTTGGCTAATGTGCATGAAATTACGTTAAACTTTTTGATTACTGGACATTCCCAAAATGAAAACGATACTGTTCACTCAATTATTGAAACTGCCACCAAAAAGAAAAAAATTTTTACTACAGATCAATGGCTCACAGCTATTGCTATGTCTTTCAAAAAGCATGTTCTGACTGTTGAAGCTCTTGACCATAACTCTATTCTTGATTTTAAATTCATGCCAAATTTTGCACCGCTTTGGAAAAGCACGTTAAAAATCAGGGAAGGAAAAAATGCAGGAGAAAAAGTATACTGAACCAAAATCATGCAGATAAAATTTCAAAAAAGATTTCCTGGAGAGCTGCATTTCAAATACACGTATGCAAATGAGCCATTTTAAAAGTGTGTCATTTCAACAGTGAAGCAGGTAACGAGAAGATCAGCTTGCCAAGAACAAATTGTTCCAAACCTTTACGAAAAGAAAGTGGGAATTACAGCTGAGAAGCAAAAAGCCTTAATGAAGCTGTGTGATAAAAACCTTATACCACAGCACTTCCATCAATTTTATGAAAGTTTATCTGTCAATGATGATAGTTGTTAAGCACAAGTAAACGTTTCTTGTGCTAAGGTTTAAAATGTGCATCAATTAACAATGATGATGATGGTTAATTACGGTACTGTAAAAGCTCTTCTTGAAGTTAGAGTTTAGATGTACACCAGTTAACTGCAGTGCATTATTTTACTTTACTTTCGCAAACACTTTTTAGCACATTTTTATTAATATTACCGAAAGATTTCCAAACTGCCCCCACTTTTAAAACATGATATACAATTTTCATGATGATGAAATTAGTTTTGTGAAACAAGGAATAATAATTCTAACATATTTTTAGAAAATAGCATACTAAGAAATGTAGCTGAACTATTGAAGCTAGGTCTTTCAAAGTCAGCAATTTTATGCATTAATGTACTATTCGTTGAATAATTTTTCTTTGGATTTTCTTCAAAAAATATCATAAATTCAAAATTAAAACAATAATTAACAAAACACACAATGTATTCAATGAAGATACTTCATTAACTTTGGTTAACTGAAGCTGATATTAATGAAAACTTCCTTATCTATGTTTTATTTTGCTTGAGCTAGTAAGAGAAGTTTAACTAGTGCGTTATAGATGCTGTTACGTTAGCTTCAAACTAGAGATGGTTAAAAGTTGATTGGATAACTCACTCTAATGTGTATAGCGATAATGTCAATAAAAGTTTATGGTCCTATAATAACTAGTATCAATGATAATCATATTCCCTGTGATGCAGAGTAGCTTATATATTACAAGGTTTTCTTGCATATCATGAAGGTCTTTTCTGAAACTTTGTAAATATTGTAAACCGTGAGTTGTTCAGTGAACTGTAGTACTTACCAGTAATTAACAATGCACAGTAAAAGTGTCAGTTGAGCTGTATTGTGTGTAATTTGAAACATTGATTGCTAATTGAGTTGTTTTTGTGAAAGCTAGTGGAGAAATTCGTAAAATTGCTAATAAGTGTCAAGCCTGTTTGAAAATTTGCATCTTAATAGTAGTAAATTTTAGTTCATTGAAACACTTTAACGTACTGTTGTGTAAACTATTCAGTTATTCACAGTTATTGTCTTTTCTATCACTTCTTGTAAACTAAAACTGAGATCTCAAAATAACACTAATTGCTCATACAATTTTACTCCTTTAAATGGTTAGCTAGTGTTATGATGTGAGTGCTGCAAGTTACAACAATTGCTTTTCAATGCAGAATACAGGTGTATTAACAGCTGTAAATTACAACAGTTAAAATGTTAACAATAGCACAAGTAAATTTTCAAACACAGTTAGTGTATTAAACAACTTTCACTTTTTATCAAAGCACAACAGAAGGTAAGCATAGTGTGGCGTTCAATAAAGCTAAAAATTTGAAGCAAGATGAACACTTCACCAACTATAGAAAGTGACTAAAAGTATTTCTTGATGTATGCTTCTAAAAATACTTGCCACAAAGTATTACTTTGAACCAATGAAGTTTAAAGAAAATGTGCCAAACAATAAAATTTACTTTAGCTTTACTTTTCCTCCTTAAAATATCACATTTGTTTACTAATTTATTGACAATATTAGCATGAATTAGCAAGTAATTATTTTAATACATGAGCTCTATGTCCATGTTTGATAGTATGTAATCCAGGTACTTTTAGTAGTATGTAATCCACGTACTTTTAATTTAAAACAGGTCCAAGTCCATAAGGGGGTCAAAAAATATATTAGGGGTGCATTAAATGAAATAACTTATACAGCAACAGATGCATTTTTTAATGACTAATATCATCATAGTTTAACAAAATCGTCATTTTTAAATTATTAGCATTATTGCAATTTTAGCAAAAAAAAATTTGTTTTTGCGTTTTTCTCAAATTGCTATTTTTGGACATAACCCACTTTGGTTTTAGGGTGACGTCTTGCTATTGTTGTTTTTTGTTTTCAGTAGTCTGCTGCACAAACAAGAATTGGATTGCTGCCAGCTATACCTAGAGCTTGCATTTCATGACTTCACAATCTGCATAATTTACAAATTTTGGAAATGCATCTAAATAATACTAATAAAAATCAATTTGCCAATCTCTTGAAATGAGATAGCAAGAAGCTAACATTTGACTAAAAGGCATTCGCAGGTGAAAAAGCAGAAAAACAGCAGATTACAAAAAGCAAAATAGGACTTGTTAAAAGATTATTAAGATTGTATTATAATATACAGTGTTAAAGCATACTAAACAATATTAGGCACATCGACAAAAGCCATATTGAAAAAATGTCTTTTCAATCTATTCTTGAACAATGAAATGCTGCTACTTTTCCAAATATCAAGAGGCAAATCATTCCAAACAGTAACTAAAGCATGTGAAAAAATTGATCCAGATTTGTTGTAGTCCCAATTGACTGTTGTTGTTTTTTTCAACAAAAGTACATCGCAGTTACCACGAAAATCATAAGCTGTAAGCAGCAGTTGGCTTATGCAGGGCAATTTAGAAGTACCTGTTGAAGGTAATCAGGAGCACAATGCTACTGCACAATCACAATTGTGAAAAATTTTTGTCACCTCCCTTTTTAATTTCTGGCTGGGCCAGTAGATGTAGAGCCGCCCAAATATTACTGTACCTACTCCTAAGTTGTTGTCAAGATTAATCACTATTCATACCAATATTACGAATGTACATCTCCATTTGAAAGCAACAGAATGATGACAGTTGCATCAACTAGATGTCCAGGTAGTGCTGTAAGCTGACTTTGCACGGTTTGGGGCAGAGCCCTGGAAGCTTTAGCTTTTTTAATGTTTGTCAAGGGTAAGCATACAGCATTTAATCAGTCAATTAACATCATAGAATTTGCAGAAACATGGACAAACAAAAAAATGGGTGTGGTACGGGTTTCAATTTTCGGTGCAAACAATTTTTTGGGTGTCGTTAAGTATATATAACATAAGCCTCCGCTTTTTTTCGGAAGCTCTGCCACCAGTGTATGATTGAGCGCGCACGCTCTCTCTCCAATCTAAGCTGTTTCTCAAAGTCTAACCCTAAGCTATTCCCCCAAAATCTAACCCTAAACCTAATGAGTGCTCCAATCTCAGATCTATGCATATGCTGTTCTCCAAAACTAACCTTAACCTAATCCTATTCCCTAAAATCTAGCCCTAACCGTAATTAGTGCAGAAATGACAGAGAGTGCATGCGCACTCATACACAGGTCGCAAAGCTTCTGTGAAAAAAAGCGGACGGCTTAAACTTAACCATACGCGATGTTTTTTTTGGATGAGTTGAGTACAGTTAGGTTACTTTAAATCTTCGAGGTACCAGGTAGGAAGGCAAATTGAACTAGCTTATTCCACCGCAAATACTGGGACATCTTTGGATAGATCCAACACAAAGATATCAGATGTGTCTGAGACAGGGGTGTATTTAGGGGGGGGGCATTGGGCGATGGCCCCCCCTTAGTCGCCAGGATTGCAAAATTGCATAGGAAAGTGAGCAAAATTGAGGCATGGCCCCCCCTTTGCAAGTTGGGCATCAGGCTTTGGGCTCGAAATCACCTGATTGTGGGCGAAAAATGGGACAAAATTTGAGTGAAGACCTTTTTTTTTTTTTTTTTTGCTCTTCACCTGATTTTGGGCGAAAAACAGGACAAAATTTGAGTGAAGATCTTTTTTTTTTTCTGCTCTTCACCTGATTTTGGGCGAAAAATGGGACGAAATTTGAGTGTGACAATTTCAAATTCTGATCTACCAGTATGTTCCTCTCAAATTTTCTGAAGTTTCTGCCCCCCCCTTTTCAAAATCCTGCGTACGCTACTGGTCTGTTAGCCTTACTCTATCTAGGGCATGGATACCTACAATATCTTAAGATTATCTAAGATACCCACAATATCTTAAGAAACATTAAAATAGAAACAAAGTAATGGTACAATATTCTCTATGGTTGATTTTTATATTGTATTTTGGCTTTTATCTGTGCACGTTCTTAGGCATACACTTCTTTTGTGACCCACAATATCAGATAAGCCTACCGTACTACACCAGGAGCAATTGCTCTGAGCCCAATTCCAAATTAAATCCACAGCAGCCACACTGTCAGGTACGAAAAGACAGAAAATCCCTACCATCACATGATTGAAACCTGAAGCATCTGACGAAATTGCCACCAGAAATGTCCAGCAGGTCTGGTGGATGAATATTCTTTACCCTTGCCAGTAGACTACTGCATATGGCTATCACACTGCACAGATTACTATTAGTATCTCTTGAACCTGTACCCACAGGCTTGGGCCCAGGTACATGCAACCACCTTCTGAGGCTCTAGTACTAGGCTAGTAGGTTACTGTAGTGGGCATACCGTTTGATGCAACCCCTTCAGTAGCCTACCCCTAGCCTCCATAACTGAACTGATTTCTGACAAACAATGATAAACTCGAGTCTACTATCATTATAGATTAATACCAGTAACTAATCCTAAATTATCCAAACGACAGTGCATCGCTATCGAGGAATCGAACCCCAACCCTCAGCTCTTCCTGACCTGTCCATCACGATAATCTGAATTAATATGAACCTTCTGCAAAAGTTGGAAACAAGTGACACGCTTGAGCAATTACAGCAGCCAATCAGAAACGAGCTTTCTCTTTTTTCTTGTGTTTTGTACTTTCTCTGCATTAAATGCTAATCCAGTGTACCTTAAAGTACGAACGTGTACACGTTTTCTGCATTTGAAAGCCGAAGGATTAACGTACTTAGCATTTAATGCATTAAGAAGCCTTTATCCATAACTAATCAGGTGACTCTACCATCCTCGGAGCTAGTATCTTGCTTTAAAACCCCTAGGCTACTTTGTGGCCAAATCACTGTGATGATATCCACTTTTTGTGATGAGATCACTCGTAGCAATAGGCTAACAGATAGCACATAGGCTAGAAAATTATTACATAATTAACAGCGCTTCTGTCTGTTCAGTTTCCAAACAGTGACTTTCAACCTTCCAAAGTTGCTACGCAGGAAGGTAGCATCCTAATACAAGTGCTTATCTTCATCATTCATCAAAGCCTAGACTTGGACTATGGCCAGAAACTCAGAACTGAGAAAGGGTAGGCTACAGTACTACTAACACAGTAGCCTACTAATAATAAAAACCTACCAGTAAAAGTCAAGAGGCATTTGCCTCGGATTTCCCCAATAAATCTGTGTCCCACATTCTTGACACTTCACTTTTTAAAAACAGTAAGCTATGCCTATGACCAGTACGTAATGTACACGCATAGGCCTAATCAATTCCCCATTCATCCTCATTCAGCATTAGCCTACACATTATGCCAATAAAACTGCTTAAACACTTCATTAAACATTATCTTCTAGAATTTCTAACATTCACCTTCCATTGCTTCTCAGTTTAGCCTTGTGAGTAAATAAATAAATCAACAAACTCAAATCTCAACGGCCACTTCAATTCCCAAATGGCGGTACTAATAAATTTTGGTACTGCCACCTGTGATTTTAGTACCGCCACTTGTAAACTTAGTTCCGCCACCTGAAGCTTGGAGGTGGCGCCACCTGAACTTAGAAGTGGCGCCACCTGAAGCTGCAAGTGGTGCCACCTGAGCTTGGAGGTGGCGCCACTTGAACTTAGAAGTGGCGTCGCCTGAAGCTGGAGGTGGCGCCACTTGAACTTAGAAGTGGCGCCGCCTGAAGCTGTAAGTGGCGCCACCTGAGCTTGGAGGTGGCGCCACCGCCACTTGTATGTTTGAGTGGAGTAGAGATGGTGCGGCGCACAAAATTCTTGTCCGCAAACTGCACCGCACCGCTCAATTCTATCCGCATACCACACTGCACCGCAAAAAGTTTGTGAACTTAATACACCGCACCGCAAATCCTATCACAAGCCAAAATATAATGGTTAACAGTATTGCCTAACACCAATACTGTATCTTACTGCATGCAAAATTATCAATACAAACCAAACACTGAAACAGGTAGGCACCCCATGGTCCACCTAATACTAGTTAAACAATAGTTTCAGATAATGGTTTGGTCTAAACTGTTACCTAACTAAACAAGCCAATTAACCCAACCCTTGATCCGGAATTAGAAGAAGAATTATTTTCCATATTTTTTCAAGGAAAACACATCAGTGATAATATGCAGTCATTTGACTCTAAATTTGACAGTCAAATCAAGCTGCAGTACGAAGGTGTTCTGGACAAAATTAACTCAGCTAACAACTATGAACTGTCATCTGTGAATGGTCCTATTACAACAATTGAAATGAAGAGAGCATTGCAAAGTGTGTCCAGATCTGGAAAGAGTTTTGACAATAATGGTTTCCATCCTGCTATGTGGAATCACATTGGGCCAGTTGCTTTTCATTATCTGGTAACCTTAATTCAATGTTTGCCTGGAGCAAGGTATTTGGCCATGGAGTGACTCCCATGTTATTTTTATAAGAAAAACTGATAAATCTTCTTATGTTAAACCAGGCACTTATCGACCGATTACAATCTCATCCTATATTGGCAAATTATTGGAGAAAATATTGAGTAGAAGAATAGAAGTCCACTTAAAATCAATTGGATGGTGTGATTTGGATCAGGAGGGTTTTACAAAGAATAAAAATACTGCACGTTATTTGAATCGTCTTGATTGGTTAATTAAGTGGGGTAAACAGAACAAAAAGACAGTAATTGGACTATTTATAGAATTTGAAAAAGCATTTGATTCGGTTTGGAAGAAAGGCCTTGTGGTAAAGCTGTTTGATAAAGGTATCCAAGGCAACTTTCTCAAGCTAATTATAAGTTTCCTTATATCAAGGACTGTTAATCTTAAAGTAAACTCTCATACAGGTCCATGTAGACATGTAAGTGACTTTGGTCTCCCCCAGGGATCTGCACTCTCTCCCATGCTGTTCAAATTTTACATTAATGATCTGATGGATTTCAAAAATTTATATAATCAACAAGTAGGACCGTCAATTCACACTCTTAAATTTGCTGATGATGCTACGATTTTGATATTAAGTGACGATGCATCAAGCGGTGTTAACAGTTTTCGAACAGTTTGCTTGAATTTGGAAAATTGGTGCAGCAAGTGGAAAATGATTATAAATTGCAACACCAACAAAACCGAATATATGGTTTTTTTAACCGCAGAAAAAGACCAAGGGTTGATACTAGTGACTTTTCAGATTGGCCAAAGGAGCATTAAAAAAGTTAATGTTACCTGTGTATTGGGTCTCCACATTGACAGTGATCTTACATTTAAGCATCACAGCAGTGTTGTGCATAACTGCCTCCTTCTTAGATGGATAACAATTCTCAGGAACTCAAACAAGCATTGGGGTCTCAATTATACAGTAATGACTCGGTTGATTAAAGTGCTTTTCTTACCCTGTCTTTTTTATGGTGGCATGGTTTGGATAAATCAACATAATCTTGCAGATATTAACAAGTTGTGGTACAAAGTTTTAAAATCTACTTTGGGTGCTACATTTAATGTTAAACTTGAACTGTGCGAAATCATCTCTGGGTTTCCTCCCATTGTTGTGCAAAATTCAATTAACAGTATCAAGCATTTTTTAAAGCTTAACATTAAGAAAGATGACAATGGCACTTTGAGAATGCTGATAAATAAAGGTATTCAACCTGGTCCAAGTAAAGATTTACATGGCAAGTTACAAGTATTTAAATTCCTTCAATGGAAATTGATGTTATCACCGGAATGTTTTACTGCGTCTGACCAAATTATAGTTGAAGAAAATATTGTTGACTATTTCGCAGATTTGTCCAGTGCATGTTGCTCTTATACCAAAAGCATGGTTAAGGAGTATACTGAAAAACTTTGGCAAAATTCTGTCCAAAATAAGTGGCTATTAAATGGGTCAAGCATTATACCAACAGTGTCTTGCAGTAGTTCGGTTTTTAAATCAAGTATCCCTCGCTATATTGAAACTTTAACTTTAAGTCTTTTTTATCCAAATAATTTGCTGAATTTGTTTTTGTATGAGCATTTTCCTGAAATATGCTCTTCACCACTGTGTGGTTGTGGTGCTAATGTGCAGTCTTCATTTCATGTTGCATGTGAATGTTAACCCTCACAAGCCAAGTCTGAAACAGTACAGCAGATAAGGGCTATCTGCAATGTGGAAGTTAGCTCTGATCTATTGCCTGATGATTTTTCAACTACCTTGCTTAATCACAGTAGGCAAGGCAATTTTTTAAGTCTGCTTGTGGAACAAGTTAATGTCTGTTTAGAATATTTGAAGCAAACTGTAAATATTTAAGCTGCTCAACTCTTCATATTCATTTTGTTCGGTGTACAGTGTTCTAGGATTTAATCCACTAATAATGTATTGCATAATTGCTCATTTGCATGCACCAAACCATATTGCTATTTTGGTACTTACTGCTTATTATTTACCTCATTTTTGATTACTTCATATAATACTTGTCTTCAAATAACGGTATTGGCAGTATTAGAGTGTGATTTTTTTCCAAGATTTAAAAATAAGGGTAATTGGGTGGGGGTCAATCTCTGACTCAACTTGAGGCTTACATTAATGCAATAATCTAGTAGCCTAGCTTACTACATGAGTTGTAACTCATCAACACTGTTTAATATTTTTCTGCTGTTCTTCTGCTGTTTTTTGTTTTTTTCTTCATCGTTTATGATATTAGTATGTCATGCTTATTATCTTCAGTTGTTAGCTAACCCTCACTCAGCAGTGTCTCTTTTTGTAGAATGCGACTTTTTTTTTTTTTGTTTCGCATTGCTTGTGGTTTATATTTGGTTGGGTAATCTAACATTTGTAAGGAGTAGGGTAATCTTATTACTGTGGTTGTGTTAAGTTAGTTCGTGGCTGGGTTGAGTAAACCTTACTTGTGTGGTACCACATGCTAGCAATGCTGTGATTCTGACTTGCCTGTTTTTGTCATGCGCTATTTGCTTGCTAAAATTTCTGTTCTGCCTTTTGTTGTTTGTTTGCTTTAATTGGTCCTGTTTGATCTTCAATGTTAACGGACTTTGAACATTAGGAACACGGCAAAGAGTTGATGCTGTTTGTACTAAAAGTACTTATATCTTAAAACATTAAGATAGAAACAAAGTAATGGTACAATATTCTCTATGGTTGATTTTTATATTGTATTTCGGCTTTATCTGTGCACGTTCTTAGGCACACACTTCTTTTGTGACATTATATATATGATGATAAGTCTCAGTTCAATTTTAACTAATAAAAAAATATCCCAATCATGAATCAAACCATGGACATTACCAGTATGTCTGGAATACTGAATATATCAGCACTTCCACTTTAGAATTTCCAACTGCCAAAGTTTGATAGCGGCATTCATGCAAACAGTAGCACTGAAAGCACAGTCACATCTGACATTATTACTAGGCTAGCCAGAGTAAGTCATGGTCATGCTTGATATGGTAAGTTACAATGTACTGCTCAAAGTTTCTTAAGCTTAAGGTGAAGAATTGTAATGCAAAAGTAGTTTTAACCATTCTATCTTATTTTTTGTAACTGGTATCACATATGCTTTGGGAATACTAATAAGTATAAATGAAAAAGGTGGTTTAACGTTAGGCACTTTGTGCTTCTGCACAATCAGTCAACGAGCATCGACATGTTGAATTTGAACCATAATACAAGCAACTAATACTAACTATAATATCTATATCTATTGTTGATTTGGAATGGAGAGAAAACGATACACTGACATCTTAATATGGCTCCTCTTGAAACAGTGAAATCTGAGGCTACTTTACGCTGCACAGTACAGGAATAGGTTGGTGAGTGGGGTTGGATGACTGATAGTAATACTACCTCCAATCGGAAGTTGGTATAACGTGGAATTCCGCAAAAATTCTATGCGGAAAGTTGGAAAATTTGAATATACTGGTTTAACAAAATTTTGTCCACGAGTGTTTCTTTTAGCTCTTTCAGATGCGCGAATAAAAATGCTTGGAGCGCCGACAAGGAGGATAAAAGAAACCACTCAAGAGCAAAAAAAAAGCTTGCACTAGGGCCGTGTGCACCAATTTTTTTTCATGAGTTTTTCTTTTCTAGTAAATTCATTTGCGTGGGAGCGCTCTTACAAGAGGATAAAAGAAAGATCTTTGGAATAAACTAGTGCCGTGTGCAAAATACTATCCGCGTTTTACCGTGTTTGTTCAGCAAAAATTCTACACGCTCCAAGGCATGATGCGTTTTGGCGCGAACACGTAGAAAAAATAGAAGCGTGAAAGTATGGCTTTTTCTGGCATAGAATTTTTGCGGAAATATTATTCCGCGTTTTACCATTTTTAGTCCGCAAAAATTCTATGCGTCTACTGGCTTGGCAAATGGCCAGAAAATCATAGAAAAACTTTAGAAGCAGCTAAGGTCGTAAACTGCGAAGTTGTCATGGAACGGTTCTGGGTTGTCAGGTTGTGCTTGATGAAAGACAGTTAGCTGGTTAGTACTTACAGCATCTTAATTCAAAAATAAAAATGTGCTGGCAGCAGCAGAACAGAGCAAATAAAATACGGTAGGTTACTGTTTTACCCACATCCGCTCCCATCACACAAAAAAATTTCAAACTATTAATCTGAAATTCCTAACTCACTGCTCACACTACAATACTCTGGTACTGTACATTCAAGCAGTCAATAAAATTTTGTCATGCTCTCAGTAGCTTACCACTAACTACTAATCCTTCAATAATAAACTTTAATTTTTAACGTAATGGAACCTTTAGTTTTTAGAAATAGCCACTAGCCCGCTAGCCTTGGAACTGTGATGCACTGGCATATATGTAACAAACTCAACTTTACTAGGCTACACGTCAAAAAGCTAAAGTAGACTTACTGTACCAGACTACTAGTACACAGTAGCCTAGTCCCTGAGTCATCAGTAAGCAACTCTGTACTGGTATTTCATTAGGCCAACCAGTATCACATATGATACCACTATCAGGCTACAGTATTGGTGCAAGTTGTGTACCGGTACTTACAAGTAGTACCGGTAAGTAGGCCTATCAGTACCTGCTTACAGTTTGACTAGGCCTATTATTAATTGTCAAACTCTACGCAGGTACCGATATTTAGCCTACTACTTGTAAGTATAGACTTGTGCCAAATACTGTAATAGTAATATCACCTTATCTGTTAGTGTCTGGTGTTACGCAGTATAGCCTATACCGGTGTTCAATGGCCTAGGGTATTACCATAGGTACCGGTACAGAATTAACGACTAGTGCACCAGCCTATCATCCAGCCCAACTCAGAGCTTACCAGTACAAGCTGCATTACTATTACCGGTAGGGCGTTAGACTGTAGATACGCTCGGTAGGCCTATGATTTGAAGGTTACACCTAGGCTACCGGTACACCATGGTACCTAACAGCCTACAATGAGACTGAATTTAACAACTGAGATAGAGTGGCTGATTTCTAACCTAAACCTAAGAAGTGGTCTCATCCTTCACGCTGCAGCTGCACTGCACTGCAAACCTACTGGAGTTTTTCACGCGGCGCGGCGCTGTTGGTCTAACCGCATACGCGGCCGCGTACGCTGCGCAGCTACCATCTCTAGAGAGGAGCTTGGAGTAGAAGCTAGTCATGCAAAAGTCACGTAGGCAGCCGCATTGAAGCGTAACCCTGTATTGCCTTTTTCTCATACATTTAGTTTAAATACGACATTTTGTCTCCGCGATGCTGCAAGCTGGGTGGTCGAGTGGTTAGTACGCTTAGCTCTCGACCCTCGGTAATTGGGTTCGATTCGCGGATGGGTTGTAGGAATGTGGTATGGTATGCGGGAACGTCGAAGGTGAAGCATGAAATCATCCTTTCTTTGCTTCAAAACCTTGCATTACAGTTAGGGTTAGGGCAGCAATGCCAGTCTGAGGGGATAGCAATTACGTAGCAGCAGCTTTTTAGCTTACAAAAGCGACGTACCGTTACGCTTGAGTACGGCTCCCTGCGTAAGTTTTGCACGACTAGCTCCTCGTGGAGCTTGGAACTGGAGTGGAGTCGGAGCCGGATTTTGCATTTTTACGCCGGAAGCGGATCCGGAGCGACAATTTTTTAAAAAAATTAGCAGTCGGATTGGAGCCGGAGTCTTACTTTAAAGTAGTCTTTTAAGACGAAGTGATAGTTGGTAGTAAAATGAGTAACTATTTTTGCATTCTGGATATAGAATATCAGAATATGTAGCTAGGCTATGCTTATACCAGGCTATTGAGCAATATGAAAATTGGTTTGAATTTTTGGTCGAAGCGTATTTTTATCTCGGAGTATTTCGGAGCGGAGTGTTGTTGTAAAATTTCGGAGCCGGATTGAAGCCGGAGTCAGTTGAAGAAATATCAGAGTGGAACCGGAGCGTAAAAATTAGCCACTCTGCTTCACTCTATTGTATGTCTGATCCCGTCTCTCTGTTACACACCGAGGCAAGATGGTTTTCATGTGGAAAAGTATTGTCACGAGTATATGAGCTGAGAGAGGAGATGTTGGCGTTTTTTAGTAATAAGAAGCTAGGAGAATTTTGAAATTTGCTTTGTGATGACAGCTGGAAGTCCAAATTAGCATATTTGGTAGAAATTTTTAACCACTTAAAAACACAAATTCTAATAGAGTTATGAAAGAGAGTTATGCAGTAATTATCGCCCGATTTCTATTCTAAATCCTTGTGCCAAACTTTTTGAAAAGTGTCTGCTTGATCAACTAAACAATTATTTTGTGAGCAATAATTTGATTAGTCCAAACCAGTATGGTTTTAAGAAAAATTGCTCAACAAATGAAGCCGTTTTAGATATTTACAATAAGCTACTTGACAATATGGATAAAAAGCTCATTACATGTTCTATTTTCTTAGATTTAAGAAAAGCATATGATACTATCAATCACACAATACTGATCAAGAAACTAGAGAAGTATGGAATTAGAGGATTACCATTACAGTTACTAGCAAGTTACCTGACTGACCGTCAACAGTATACAATTGTAAATCAATGTAAATCCAAGTCAAGAGATGTTATTTGCGGTATTCCTCAGGGCTCAACTCTAGGTCCGTTGTTATTTAATATTTATATCAATGATCTACCACTTGCCTCAAATTCCACAATTCATCTTTTTGCAGATGATACAAACCTTACTCTCTCCCATTCTAATGTTTCAACACTGCAACAAAATATTAATGATGAAGTAGTAAATGTAAGCAATTGGTTCAAGGTGAATAAATTATCAATTAACTTTAATAAAACTGAGTTTATGGTAGTGACAATAAAACAAAATAAACCTGAACTCAAAATATCAATAGATAATAATCCAATCCAGCAATCACATCACATAAAGTATCTAGGTGTTCTCATAGACGACAATCTAAACTGGAAACAACAAATCAAGGAACAATGTTCAAAGGTAGCAAGGGGATCTTGGGCCCTCAATCAATTAAAACACTTTGTAGATGAGCAAACCTTAAGATCTGTTTACCACTGCCTCATATACTCTCATCTACAATACTGCATAAGTAGTAGGGGGACTGCTTCAAAATCAACATTAGTACCTCTCTTTATTCTGCAAAAAAGAAGCATCAGATTGTTAACTGGAAGTGGATATCGTGAGCACACTAATCCTTTGTTCTATCGAGCTAAATGCTTAAAACTCAAGGATATTTACTCTCTGGAAACTGCAAAGCTAATGTACAAAATTCACAATAATGTATTATCTTTTGCAAATTCAGATAAGTTTAACCTAATGAAAAACTGCTATACACATAAGACAAGATTGAGCCACAAAAACAACTTCTTTCTTCCAAGAACTAGAACAAGATTAGGGCAAAAGTCTCTATCATTCGCAGGAATTAAAGTTTGGAATGAAATTCCAAGCAGTATGAAAGAAGTTTCATTCTACAGATTTAAAAAAGCTGTTAAAGCTCATTTTTTATCAAACTATGAAACCGATAAAAGCTAGAATAACAGCTTTCTATCAGCAATGCAGTAGTAAGTACAGGAATCATAGTTGCATATTTATGCTTGAGTTCAACAATAACCTATTCTATTGCTTGAATAGCATGAGTTTGGTGCATTCATCTATCACACATTTATACAATACGTCATCTCTCGTTTTGATGTGCCCTTGAATTATTAGTAATTTTGCAATAACTGACTGAGGTTGATATATACTGGTATTGGAAATTGTACCAGTACTAATGACATATTGGCAAACAATACAAAACAAAGCAAGGAGGTTTTTTTTTCACTCCAATTGCCCACTTTATATTTTATAAAACATAAATAAGCATTATGAACTTTATTAATTCTATTTTCTATCCAATCTGTAGTTACAGCATTTTTATTTTTTTATTTTTTAGTATGCTTAGAGTTAGAACAATTCTAATGTTGCCTTGCATTTACTTTACATGGTGACTGTGAGTTTTGTGTATACACTGTACAAAATGTACATAGCTTTGCAACACTTTGTTCTAATTTTGCGTAAAATTTTTTATCATAGAAAGTAGCAGACTGAGAAAATCTAGAAGCTGTTTTTTTTTAACCTTAACTTGGTGAGGTGGCAGTAGACTTAGATGACCTTTTAGTCCTTCGCTGTCTCCTCACCAAGTGACTAAATATTGCTTTGACTCTGCAAGTTTGTGTGTTTGGTTTTAAAGGAATTGCATATTTCGATGCTTTGGTGATAGACCTAGAGGAAGTTGCAGTTTTTTTCTTGTGATATGACGTCACTTGGTAAATAAATTAATATGATGATGATGATGATGATGAATACCAAGGCAAGAATGAAAATCTCTTATCTTCAGCAGACAAAATGAGCGCTCTACATGAAAAATTGAAAGTGCAGTCATTACAAATACAAGAAGGAAACTCTGACATGTGTTTTTGTTTTTCGAAAACGAATAGGGTTTGGTGGGGTAATTTGGGACAAAATTTTAGTTTTCAATCTCTATTTACCGACCTTGCACTTCAAAACTTGGTTTATCAACTTTTTTTATACATTTGGATATCCGACTTATATTTGGCAACATCTTGGTTTTCAACGCTTTGCAGAGTATGAAATTATGGATTGTTGAAATAAGCCACTCCGCTGTCCCGATTTTCCCCACCAGTGGAGTAATTCGGGACATTGATAAATGCATGGTAAAAGTGTGTAAAAAGAGATAAAAAAATTTGTTTTAAAAAACCTGGATAACGTTCGAGAATGTTCCGCAAGAAAATGATTTACGTTGAATGAGGTTTTTATTAGTTGTTTTTTGATGTGAAAATTTTGAAAAAAAAATTAGGAAGCGCTTGTTCGGACTTGCAAAAAACATCACTTGACAATCAAATTCTTATTATCACTGCCGTGCTACAAATATCAAATAAGATATCGAAATTTAAACTGAAGTTTTAAAAAATTACAAAATGGGATATTTTCGTGTGAGTTAACACTTAATTATAGCGTACCTGATTTTGTTGCAACTTTGGAATGGAGTGCGAACAAAGTGAAGACGAAGAATGTTGAATGCGTCAAGATGTTTCAGCTGCCAAACACTGCTTTCTTCAGAATTATATACTCAGTTTTTGAAAAGTGCTTTAACTTATCGAATAAAAACAACACTTTAACATTTTAGCATGTTTATTGCAGGTTACAGTCATGGTGACGAAGCTCTAAGATAAGCTTGTTACGAAAATCTTGAGAACAAAACACCAAAGCAATTAACAAAAAAACGCTAAACTTAAGCACAAAATACAGAAGTATTGAGGAAACAATTGGTAAAGGCAGGCGATAATTGATTGATAAAATTAATCTAATCAATAAACTTCATCGCTATTGGTGGATTGCACGTGACGTCATCGCACTGCTAGCTAAATCGCTGGAGGTCAAAATCGCGGATCTGCGCTACGTAAATGCATGCAAAAACACTGACAGTAACGATATAGAGCGTATTTTCAGGCTATAAATAAGTTGATTTTTAGTAACATTAAATTTAAAAGCGAGGTAAAAGCCTGTAAAAACTGAAAAAGATTTTAATTAGTAAGAATTAGGTTTTGTTTGCTTTTTTTCAGTGACGTAAATCCGGCTTGCTGTTAAGTAACCCATTAGAATCATGTAATATGGATGGTGATAGCTAGTTTCGGTAATCAAATTCGAGGCTTACGGCGCTATAATGGAACAGTTGTATCTCGTTTGAGACAAAATTAGCGCATTTTTAAACTTTTGTAATTTCAGAAGTCTATTTTGAAGGATCTTGGTGATTTTTTGCATTTCGCGTTGTCAATAGCGGCTTATTGCTATGATATTATTGATTGCTAAGGTTTAGAACGCATTAGCAGTTGTTTTCATTGAATTATTTTGTTGAGATGTCATTTAAATTTTAAACTAATGATTTAACTGGCCTCAGTATAACGGTGTAACTTTGATCGAGCCTTAATTTGCTCTTGAGCTAGAGATGTTAAATATTATTCATAAATAGGGCTTAAACGAAACATTAATCGGCCATGTGTTACAACTTTGACGTAGAATTTTAAATATTTTAGGATATGACTGAATTTACGATGTGAACCAAAGCTAAAAACCGGTCAAAGTGGACAATAGCAGGCAATGGACAATGAGAATTCACCCAAAGCGTAACTTTTTAGACCCGCTGAGCTATGTAAGCTGCTTAAATCGCTCCTGGTAACTTTCAATTAAGGCCAGGCTATCTACAGAAGTATAACTTTACGAACAAATTCTTTAAATATGCCCACTGAAGGAAATACACGTTGATTTACGGTAACGTCCAATGCTTTGTAATGGCGTTTTGATGTCCAATCGTTTTGGCGGGAAAAAAGCTATGACGTAGCTGCAATCTATCAATAAACCAACGAACGGTTGTTTTTCATTTAATAACAAAACACACTAAAACATATCACAAACATAAAATTGGATCAAAGTAATTAATGACGGGGAGGTGCGGGTGAAGGATTCCGTAAATTGGTGACCTCCTTCAATTCCTAAGGCATAGAGGTAGTGAAAAAACTTTGCGGTCATCTAGAATCCAGTTTTTGTCGAGCAATAACCCAATTAAGAAGCAAGGTTTGCATGGATTGGCAATGTAGTCATGTATATGATGTGGTATCATCGCTCTAAATGATTGCATTGAATCCATTGGATCTGTTCTTTATCGTTTTCTTCTTGTTTTTTTTAGTTACTTGTTTTTTGTTTTATCACACAATAAGCGTAATAAGTGTGAAACCGGTTAAACTTATGATAATTATCATAAGTTTAAATATAATCAAATAAGTTTGAATATAATCAATGTTTTGCATAGTGCGGTTTAAAGCATTAAGCTAGAATTGCCGCAAAAATGGACTTACAAGGATAATTTTTGGAATGGATTTTACAACTCTACTCCGCTAATTTTTGAAAAAAGTTTTGCAGATTGGATCCTTAAAGACTTGAATTAATATATGAATTTAAAGAAATGTCTTTATTACAACTGTCCCGAGTTACCCCAGGGTGTCCCAATTTACCCCATGTCCCGAATTACCCCACTAAACCCTAACAAAGAAATGGTTTCATCGGTTATTAAACACAAGAATGGCAGTACGGTACGGTACGTTCAGAATTTGCGTACTACGTACCTCGCACCTTGAACCGTATCGTACTAACGTTCCGTACCCGTACCATTGCAAAAAAAGCGTACCGTACCAGCGTACCGTACTTCTTAGCAAAAATTGAGGCGTACCGTACCGTACCTACGTACCGTACCTACGTACCGTACCGTACTGCCATCCTTGCAGTGGCGAATCCAGAAAATTTGTTGGGGGGATGATAAAATTTATAAGCACAAATTCTATATAATCACAAATTTAAATGGTGATGATTTCTGTTCTTGACCTCGCGCAAACTTTGTTCGGCATGTTTTTGATCAGGCGCGTAGCCAAAAATTTGCAATTGAGGACTGTTAAAGAGATTTGGGGGTGTGGGGACAAAGCCCCCATCTGTCACAGGCTGGGGGGGTCTAGGGGCAAAGCCCCCAGCCGCCGGAGGCACAGCGCTCGAAAATTTTGTATTTTTTAGGGAAAAATATCTTAATTTTAGGCCCATTTTGATAAAAATTAATGCTATTAAAACGTGGCATAGAAATTAGCAGTGCGAAAACATAATTATACTAGTTGCATATATGGGCCATGTGGGAGATAGCTATTGCTAGAATTTCAGTTCTCTTATTTACAAGCTGATAAATCGTAAAATACAATACCGGTAGTTCAATAAAACTCTGAAGGAGTAATCTGTTTCGTCTATATTTTTTAAAGAAAGATATAATTTGGGGGGCTAAAGGAAAGAAGTTTGAGAGAAGTGATCGGTAATTAACTACAGTAATACCAAAAAGTCCCCCTCCTACATTCCTGAACTTATATATTTTTTGATAATTCCCATGTAAAGCATTTTTCAATAAGCGATCAAAATTCAATACCAATTTTTGGCTATTTTTCAAATTTTTTTCTGATTTATAAGTTTTTGTTTTTGACAAATTAGCCCCCTAAATAAACATTTCAAGTTATGCTTTAAATCATTTTTTGAGTTTATTCCAGTGCAAAATACAGTCTCAGAAGTGTTAAAATCGTGGTATTTCCTTTATTCTGCATTTTGGTCGGCAGGCCAATGAGGGGGAGTCTATAGCTCCTCGCCCCTCCCCCTGGCTACGCTACTGTTTTTGATCCATCCCATCCAAAAAAACGTTATATATAATAATTTTTTAATTTAATCAATGCAATTCAAGTTAATAGAATAAAATACTTTTCGTCTTACCTGCTTCAAAAATCGCATTTATTAAACTTTCGCCAAGTTTATTAAACAATTATCTGCATCTCCACAGAATGCGTAAAAACTATCTGCATCAGACTTTAACATTTCTATTGCCAAAGGTCTATTCTGTTCTAGTGTTCATTCAACCTATCGTAACTATACCATTGTAACAAAACTACATTCCGGAAGACATTTTATTTGATGTTCTGTCAAATCGACATATTTTGTATGCGAAACCGCACTACGGAATTATCTCTTTCGCTCTGATTTTGCTCAGCAATGATAGAAGATAATAAGTTAATAGTGTTGCTATGAATAATTAAAGTACGGTATTTGATAGAACACACATATACCGTGAAAACGTAACAGAGAACAGTGAAAACAAGTCGCAAAATTATCGCACGTTAAACTTGAAAGGCATAATATTCTTCTTTATCTAGGTTTATTATTCATAACTCTTAACTATTCTCTCCAATGTTCGTAACTTATCAATCAATATTTCGTTTGCAGACTTTAAATTCTCAACCTCAAAATTCAGATCGTCAACGGAAGTGAATAAATTTCTACAACACATTTTAGTTTCAATTAATTTTTACTGATGTCCAAATGTGCTGTAGCACTTAACTTAAAACTGTCTTTCGTTTAAAGGCAGTGAATCATCCAGCCAATTCCAGTGGTTTGCAATAGCTAAAATTGAACTATAATTTTTGATATTTTTTGCTTTGATTTTGGGACTGCGTTTGCAAAGATATTCAACAAATACAAAAAGATGTCCCCCCGAAAAAAGTTTTTGGCAACTCTGAGTTTTGATCTTCTCGCCAAAATCACAGTTCTCTAAACTATTAGGCCTACTGTAATCTCATTAAACTATTAGGCCTAACTATCTCTAAACTATTATGCCTAATAGTTTAGAGATAGTTAGGCCTAATTAGGCCTAAACTAATAAACTATCTCTAAACTACTAGGCCTACCACAGTTCTCTAAACCATTAGGCCTACTGTGGTTTTGGCGGGAAGAACAAAACTAAGAGTTTCCAAAACTTTTTTCGGGGAAACATCTTTTTGTATTTGTTGAATATCTTTGCAACTGCAGTCCCAAAATTAAAACAAAAAATATCAAAAATTATAGTTCAATTTTAGCTATTGTAAACCACTGGAATTGGCTGGATGATTCACCGCCTTTAACCAAAATTATTCAACAGTTAACTAACTTGTATTACAGTTCCTTTATATGTAAGACTGCTGCTTGCTGATTCTGTAGAACCGAGAAAATTCTAACACGGCATTCAAACAATTATTATTAATGGATTTTCTGGTCATTTCAGGATGACGCGCGTTACGGTTCAATTGCTTTCATCAATTTGTCACAGAGGCGAAGCCGAAAACTTGAAGGAAAATTTCATACCCTCCTCCAGTTTTAGTCGACGCTTGCACGATGAAATGGGAAATGGCCTGTACTATTGTACGCCATGAGCTAAAGTATCGCAGTTATTTCCGTTCAAATTTTTCTTCAACATATGACATGCCACGATAGCCCTAGCATCTATGGACAATAGTTATGACATCACAATTGGTCATACTTGTGACTGTTGTGAGTGTGACTTGTGACATTATAATGCAATTTTAACGACAAATTACCAGGCTATAATAATAATCATTACTTGAGAATAGCCTAGACTATATGCACGTCGGGCACGGTCGCACGAATCTTCATTGACGGCCGCACTTTGCACATAAAACGTTTAGTGGGCAAATTCTGAAATTCAAACAGCGTACCAACGTACCATACCCGTACCATCAAACAAAAGGCGTACCGTACCAACGTAGCGTACCCGTACCATTACAAAAAAAGCGTACCGTACCAGCGTACCGTACTTCTTGGCAAAAATTGAGGCATACCATACCGTACCTACGTACTGTACCGTACTGCCATCCTTGATTAAACATGTCAAGTCCTTGCAAGACAAAGTTGAGAAATATTTTCGAATAGCGTCCACTGAAAACTATAAATGTGTAAGAAATCCATTTTTATCCCTGGATAGGCCTACCCATTGTAGGCTATTTTGAATCTGAAAGAAGAAGAACTTCTTGACATACGTAATAACAGTAGCATTAAGCTGTTGCGCAGAGAGATGCCTGTTGATAAATTTTGGATTGAAATTCAAAATGAATACCCTAACATTGGAGAAAAGGCGTTAGTTATTTTACCGGTACCAATTTTCCACAACGTACCGGTACGTATGTGAAACCGCATTTTCCATTTTAACAAACCTAAAAACAAGAACAAGAGAAAGGCTACTTGTTGTGGAGGAAGAAAAGCTAGTCGCATTATTGAATGTATGTCTCAACATTGAGAGAATTTGCGCTAAAAATCAAGCACAAATTTAGCACTGATTTTTAAAGTAGGCTAAATTAAATCATTTTTATGACATTTTTAGTTTTCTGTTTAGCTGTTATTAATCAAAACTGTTTCAATATTGTGTTTTGATGCAAACTTTACTTTTAAAATTGATTTTATTAGAATCGGAAGCTTTTAGGTTCAACCGGGTGCCGCAAAACTTTTTTGGTGGTTAAAGGGTGCCGATAGCCAAAAAAGGTTGAGAACCACTGGTCTAAAGTTTCGCACTCGCTAGTTGGAAAATGGCCGAGTAAAAACATAGGAACCCGCAACGCGAGCGTCAGTCGTTCCAATAATCCCACGTACTGTGTCGCCGCCTTTTTCATCCAATACAGCAAAAATTTTTTCGAAGTGACTTGGCGCACGGAACGTGCGTGGTTAAATAAACAAAGATTCCAGTGACGTCATTCGTTTTCGGAAATTTTTATTTTGATTATTACACTTGTAGGTTTGGGTTAGAGTTTAAGTTAGGCTCCGGGTTAGGGCTAGGATTAGGGTTAAGGTTAGGGTTAGGGCTTAGGGTTAGTTTTTTAGGCTTTATATCAAAATGTCTGCGCGCACGGAACGTGCGCCAAGCCTTTTCCAATTTTCTTTACCAATTTTGTAAAGATTGACAGCAATAGTTTCAAGACAGGTTGCAAGATTTTCAGTGACTAAACCTGACTCATTGGATTCGTCAACATCCTCTGATTCATCAGCAACAAAATCAGGGTCAGCATCTGAATCACAAGATTCATCATCATTTTGCATTGGAAGAATGCTTTTTGCTGTTGAGGTTTTAATGAAGTTTCTGAAATTATGCAATCTTTGTTGACACATGTGGCTAGATTATCAATGGGAAATTTAATTTTGACTGTTTTGCTAAAATTTTTCTAAACTGTCCCCATAAGTATTGAGTCTTTTACATCAAACTGTCAATGTATTTCTTATCTTCTTCATCTATACTGGCATTAAATATAGTAGCTTTCACACATACACTGTCACCCTCTTCAAGCTTTGAATTAACTTGGCCCCAGCTTTGCGCTCCACTTGACATCTCCATTTCTTTCACCTCTACTGCTACAATACCGTTATTAATTCTAATCATTTATATACCTATTTACCGGTACTAACTGAGTGCTTCCTAAATGATGCAGCTTAACTTCAATAAGCTATCTAAATGAAAGTACTGTACATTGCATAACAGGTTCTTTTTAAAAAAGCCGGTGCCAGTACTGTTGTTTTGGGTCTACGACATAAGGGTAAAAGAGAGCATACTTACCCCTAATCGCCGTAAGGTTAGCCAAACAGCACAAAGTTACATTGAACAACTCGACAATATGTCAAACAGCACGAGTTGTATAATGTACGGGTATGTCCTTTTGTTTTGCTCACTTGTCTTGTTTTGGTCATTTCAGTTACCGGTACCTATTTGAGAGTTGCCATGGCTATCTGACATGCTATTCGTGTCACACCAAAGACAAGGGGTAGGCTCCTCACAATCCCACTGATGCTGATATCACTCAAAGAAACTGTAAACCAACCTAATGCAAGTTTGATGATTTAGTTTTTGGTTTGCAAGGATTAGGCTGATTAAGTTACGATTTTTTTTTCAGTAACATGATTGTCTCTGGAGTAGGAGGTGTGAGGTTCAAATCTCGGTCTAGTCAAATTGGGACACAGTATTGCCAACAGCTCACCACCGCTGCAACATTTTTTCAAAAGGAGCTGTTTTGCCCGGCACAATGATGCGGACATGGATCCCGCAAACTCGCACGCTTTGGTGTAATACAGTAAATATAGGCCTAATGAAAGATATCCTTTAATTTAAAGTTATGATTTATAAATGTAATAATGGTGTCTTTTAAGTTTCCATACTGTGACTGTATATTTCAAAATTTTGTTACAAGCGTACTGGTATTTATAGTATTATTTTGGAATCTTGTTACTACCTATAGTGCTTATTATTATTTGTAAGACCTACCCAACTAATTACAGTATATATACAGCATAACGTGTGCTCATGCAACTAAATGTTGCAGCGGTGGCGAGCTGTTGGCAACACTGTGTCTCGATTTGACTGGACCGAGATTTGAACCTCAGACATAATAGTCAGAACAGGAGTTTACCACCCAAGCGGAACATAATACTTAGAACAAGCCCAAATGTCTAGTATTTTTGCAACACGAAAAAGAGCGAGATAGGCTAAAATCCCATTCATTTTTTCCATTCCTTGATTTTATTGATTCGTAAATGGTTACGTATTTGTAAAACAGTCTATTCTGAATTCGTAACCGGTGTTGAATTCGTAATCTTCCCGAAGCTGATGAGACTTCATCGCATGCATTTCCCGGATGCCAGTCACTTCGTCATCTGTACATTTCGTCATGGAGACCTAGTCATCTAGTGACTTCGTCACCATCGAGAGCAGCGCTTCGAATTGCCCGCATCACTGAATTGATTTTCCGGGCAAATAACATCACGCATACCGATAGGTACGTGGTGACTCGTCATCTTCGAGACCGCAATCTCAATGGTCAAAGTCGGGATTCCTTTATAAAGCTATCGAGTTGGCTTTACGTTTCATTTGTGGTTTTTTATGATGACGTTCCACTTGATTGGAGCGTGACTGCGGCATGCCTCTTAATAACTTTATATGCCTCCTAGTAACTAATAACTTCATAAAATAAAATAAAAAAACTTAATTTATGAAAGTGGAAAAATGAATAAACCACTACTTGAGTTCACTAGATGTCTGTCATGGTATAAAGTAATATCATTTATGTTACACTAAGCTTATAGCGTAACATTTCAACTCAGTTGTATTTATTTTTATTCAGTTGGTTGCTGCAATTGAAAATGGAACGCAGTCAAGTTAATTTTGAATTTGAAACAAACAACATATTGCAACAGTTGCACAAGTGAATGCCTGCCAGCGGAAGCGATTGGTGAAAACGCGCGTTCATCATTTAAACTGACGCGAGTATGCACGATAAAGATGTAATCTATTTTTAATTTGTTTGTCTATTTCCTATACATGCTATAACTTAAACTTTTGGCGAAAATTTTACTTGCTTGGAAAATTAAGAGTACCAAAGTAGAATTACTAAAAAAAACAAATCACTGAAAAAATGATAATACCAAATCTATAAAAGCAATTTTTTGAAAGCGGGTGTTTTGCAATGCAAAAATACGAATGAAAAGTTTAATATTATGTGAATGGAAATCACGTAATTTTTTCACTTTGCATATCACACCTTGTGCTTACATTATTAATGAAATAACACTTCTTATTCTCTATTAAATTCTTTTTATGTTTTGATATTAACTTTAATAAAGACATAATTTGTCATTTTTCGTAGCCCATAAAAAAAATAAATATTTTTACAGAAACATGATTGATTTAGTAACGATGCAACGTCATCGCTGGTACAACATGATTTCAGTCTCGATTACGGTTTTTGGTATTAGCTGGTAAATTGATTTTGGTATTAGTAGATATTCAGATGACAAATATTTCGACATAGTAGGTGCACCAAGGCAGTCTCATTCAAAAACGTCATAATACCACAAAAAATATTTCACACAGTTATGTATCGCACGATACCTTTTTATCTCCTCCCCGCATTGAAATCTAATTTTTGTGGAAACATTGAAATCTAATTTTTATGGAAACATTTGAAGTTCATTTCATGAACTTCTCACTTAAAAACGGCAAAACGTAGAAATTTGAAAATTGGAAACAGCATGACTGTGAATCGATGAAAGCGTAATGAGTTTCAATGTTTCAACGAAATTTTCGTCAGAAGGAATTTCTGGTGTTCGTACTAAAACCGAATGAAAAATTGAACAATTATTGCAACTTAATAAATGTATTGCAACTGGAAAAATTATTGAACCATACACCAAGCAAAATATTATCACCGCTCAAGCTTTCGATTGCAGTTAAAGTTTTATCCGGATATCGATTATTCAATTAACGACAAACTTAAAATTCGACATCCGGAATATGTTTTTGTCGGTTTACCAGATAAAAAAAATAACTTCATAATTTCGATTGTTGGTGTTCTGCTTTAAATGGCGACTAACGCTTCAATGTAAACATACTTTTCTAGTTTTGTACTCTCAATCAATCGTATATCGTAAGTGTGAAATGCAATCAAGTATTTTAATAAAAAAACGCATGAAGATAAATGCCACCTTAATTGGAACGACCGACGCTCGCGTCGCGTGTTCCTTTGTTTTTACTCGGCCATTTTCTAACTAATGAGTGCGAGATTTCAGACTTTTGCTTATAACTTGAGAACCGTTTGATCTAACTACATGAAATTTTGACAGCAGTTTGAGATTAATGAGTTTTATGTTTGTACCAAATTTCGAGGCAATCGGTCACGTGACTTCGGGTTTATGACCCGAAAACCGCCCCAAAAGTTTGGCGTAAAAAGCGGTCTAAGTCAAAAACGGCTTAAGTACGGCAAAAAATATTTCTCATGGTTATATGTCTTAAGATATCTTTTCATCCCTACCAACCCACTTTCGGCCGCGATGAGGTTTTTTTCTTATTTTTTTCCTTTTTTTTTCCTTTTTTTTTCCTTTTTTTTCCTTTTTTTTCCTTTTTTTTCCTTTTTTTTCCTTTTTTTTCTTCCTAAATCTTGTACGCTCGAGTTCTCCTAAACCACAAAACATAGAAATCTAATTTTTGTGTGAAGTTGTTGAGGTACATACGCAATTGTGTCTCCTGAAATTTTTTTGGGGCAACTCCCCCGGGAACCCCCCCAAAATGGGGCCCCAAAAAATCAAATTTTTGAACGGCTCAAGCTAGGGTGCCAGTTTTTTTTGATATCGGTAGATATTTGAGAGACAAATATTTTGACATAATTTGGGGGTACCACTCCCCCGGGGACCCCCCCAAATGGACCACCCCAAAAACAAATTTTTTTAACCATATAACCTAGGGTGCCATTTTTCTTTGATATCAGTAGATATTTAAGAGAGAAATATTTAGACATGGTTTGGGGGTACCACCCCCCCGGGAACCCCCCCAAAATGGGGCCCCAAAAAATCCAATTTTTGAACGGCTCAAGCTAGGGTGCCAGTTTTTTTTTGATATCAGTAGATATTTGAGAGACAAATATTTTGACATGGTTTGGGGGTACCACCCCCCCCGGGGACCCCCCCAAACGGACCCCCCCAAAAAAAAATTTTTTTAACCATATAACCTAGGGTGCCATTTTTCTTTGATATCAGTAGATATTTAAGAGAGAAATATTTAGACATGGTTTGGGGGTACTACCCCCCTGGAACCCCCCCAAAATGGGGCCCCAAAAAATTAAATTTTTGAACGACTCAAGCTAGGGTGCCAGTTTTTTTTGATATCAGTAGATATTTGAGAGACAAATATTTTGACATAATTTGGGGGTACCACTCCCCCGGGGACCCCCCCAAATGGACCCCCCGAAAAACAATTTTTTTTAACCATATAACCTAGGGTGCCAGTCTGTTTTGATATCAGTAGATATTTAAGAGAGAAATATTTAGACATGGTTTGGGGGTGCCACCCCCCCGGGAACCCTCTCAAAAAATCAAATTTTTGAACGGCTCAAGCTAGGGTGCCAGTTTTTTTTGATATCAGTAGATATTTGAGAGACAAATATTTTGTCATAATTTGGGGGTACCACCCCCCCGGAAACCCCCCCCAAATGGACCCCCCCAAAAATAAATTTTTTAACCATATAACCTAGGGTGCCAGTCTGTTTTGATATCAGTAGATATTTAAGAGACAAATATTTTGACATAATTTGGGGGTACCACCCCCCCGGAAAACCCCCCAAATGGACCCCCCAAAAGCAAGTTTTTAACCATTTAACCTAGGGTGCCATTTTTCTTTGATATCAGTAGATACTTAAGAGAAAAATATTTTGACATGATTTGGGGGTACCACCCCCCCCGGGGACCCCCCAAAATGGGGCCCCAAAAAATCAAATTTTTGAACGGCTCAAGCTAGGGTGCCAGTTTTTTCTGTTATCAGTAGATATTTGAGAGACAAATATTTTAACATAATTTGGGGGTACCAACTGACAAATATTTTGACTCTACTTTTCTGGAGGTTCCATAATTAGATATTTTTGAATAATTGCTGATTTTATGGCAGACAAAAAGTACTTTCGAGCGTCACAGCGTTAGCTATGCGTCGGTCGTTCACTGGGTTTGCTGGCAAACTCCCATCTAGTTGATTTTTTGTGTGAGTTGATAAGCAGCTAATCAAGTATCTCGTTTTTATTTTTCTGGGTTCGAGTTCAACGTTCGCAAATATATCAAGATTTTTGAGTTCAGTTCTGCTTTTGTTCGATTCAATAAAGCAAGTTGCAAAGAACATCTTTCACGAAACATTTTTTACCTCACAACTTCTCACTCCTCATTAGTAATTTTTTAACAACAAAAACAATAAAAGCACAATTTTATAAACCAAATTTTTGGAGGCGTAGCAAAAGCAAAAAGTTAAAAACTACTGCAATTTTATTAATAAAAAATAAGTTTAGCAATTAGGAAAAATTGGGTATGTGATCTTAAACTAATATGAAAAAACATTTAAACCTTTGAAAAACATTTAAACCTTTGAAAAAATATTAAACGGCAGGCCTTGGCCATGGCGGCACTTTGATATCTTGCTGGGAAAATAGTTGACCAAGGCGGCACTTTTCCCACAACATTTGAGCAGGGCTTTCCAGACACCTTTTATCTAATTCACCTGTTGTTAATCTAATTGCCGACGGTGCGCGTAACATTTAATTATAAATTTGCGCGACCTCTCACTCATTTGATGCAATACAATTGTGCAAAAATTTTGATAGTGTGATCCCGTGTCGTAATAGCAGGATGTTGCACAAATTATTTTCAAAACCTCTAAGCGAAAATGTTAATTAAAGATTATTCAAAAGAGGTCACTTTTTCTTGTCTACTCTTTTACCTCTCATCATTCAGTAAACAAAAATTATCAAATTTCTCACACTTGAGTGCTATATAAAATAAACGCAAAATTGGACATATTTCATTCCTCATTTTTGCAATTCGAAAATGTCGCAGGCATCTGAATCTGAGTTGTGTGTGCTATGCAGTAAGACTGTAAGACCTAGGCAAGAAGCATTGAAATGTGATGCTTGCCATCGCTGGCAACATCGAATTTGTAACACTGGAATTACGCGAAGTTTTTACCGGAAGATGGTAAGAGGTGAAGCGGAGATGGAAGAATGGTACTGCGTAGAGTGCAAAGAATTATCGGTAAATTATAATAGTCAAAATAGTGGTTTCTTCTGTATCGGCAGTATTATAATAAAGCTTTTTAGGATTTAATTTCTTAGATAAAGGAATGAGAGAAAAAACATAATTTTGACTTAACGCCCTCAAGCGGATATTAGTTTTCTCACTCTTTTATATAAGTTTCTGCTATAATGCCAAAACAAAACCATAAGACAAGCAAAGAAATAATTCGTCTGCAACAATATTTTGCTCTAAAATTGTTGGGCATCTCACTTGGCACCCGGAGAATAAAAAAAGCATTATTTTATAGTTGAAGCATGACTGATTACCCCGATAGTAACTGATTACTATATTTTTTTTACAATAATCTTAGTTTGGGCGATAATTAAACAGTCAAAGAGCAGAAAAGAAATTTTCAGTGATATTATAAAAATTGTTATAAACAGCGTCCGTTAGAAGTTTTCTTTGTTCACCAAACTTTGTCGAGGTTTTTGAATGATGTGCAGTTGTAGTAAATCTCGTTATAGTAAACTACTGCGTCTCGTAAATCCCTCTACTGCGACTTACTAAATAAAGTGAATTTCGTGTGCTGCTAATGAGAGTCTTTATAAAAGTATTAATATTTAAAAATAATTGCTTTGCATATTTAGGGTGTCTCAAAAAATGTAGCGCTTTAAAAACCTTATTAAATCTTTTGTTTTGGATTGCATTTAATGGTGCTTTTGCCAAATATACAGTATCATGAATTTTTTTCCTGAAAAAAAAGCTATTATCCTGATTCTAAGATTGAATTTAGGCCTACTCTCTTTTGTCCTTAGCATTGATTTCGGTAGTAAATAAAAAAATGTTCGATATATCCTCCAAGACCGCCATTTTGATTCCTGCGATATTTAGACTGACAGCGCCGTTTTCAATAACATGTTAGCATATCTTCATTCAGGATTATCGTGACAAACTGCGTAATATCTGTCTATTAGTTCCTAAACAGTTTGATGATTATCATCACTTCTCCTGCCACGAGAAGCGACGGTGGCGCTATTCTTCGAAGGACTTTACATCCGCTCAGGGTAACCATTCTTTCAAGTTTCCTTCCACGTAAATTTGCTACATGTTGGAACTTTCCAAGCAGAAATAATCATGGCAAAGCTATTCTATCTAAGTGAACCAAATTTACATAAAAAGAAGCCAAAAAGTTAACAGAAAACTAGGAAAACTGGTTAACGAAAGCTGGCGTGGACTCGTCCAACATACTGTATAACAGCACCGTTGTTTTCTCGTGGCAGGAAAAGTGAGGATGATCATTAAACTGTTTTAGAATTATAAACAAAAGATCAAGCAGTTTGTCAGGAGAATCCCAAATGCAGATATGCTACCGTGTTATTAAAAACGGCGCTGTCAGTCTAATTAATATCGCAGGAATCAAAATGGCGGTCTTGGAGGATATGTCGAACATTTTATTTACTACCAAAATTAATGCTTAGGGCAATAGAGACTGAAATAAAAACCTTGCAGTAGAATCGAAATAATGACCTAATTTTTTCAGGAAAAAGATTAATGATATACGCCACCTACTGGCCAAACCACTATTAAATGCACTCCAAAACAAAGAATTAATAAGGATTTGAAAGTGTTACACTTTTTAAGACACCCTGCATCTACATCTATAAAAATCACAGCAAAAGATTAAAAGCACAACAGGCTTTTCTTTTATAATTACAAAAACAACAGTCTTTTATAATTACAAAAATCAAATCACAACAACAGTCTTTTATAATTACAAAACCTTTATGACAAAAATTTCCCATACAACTAGGGGAATTTTTTGTCATAAAAGTTCTATTTTTTGGCGAGATCTATAAGTTATAAAATGCTAAAACTCAAATCAAAACTTTCGTAGGTTGTCTAACAGTAGAGCTAAAAAGTTGTATCAAGTCATGTTTTAAGCAATAAATCGTAATATAGTTTTGGCAAAGAGGTTGATTTTGAATACCAGAGGATTGAAAGTATCAGCAACTTTGCAGCATCAATTGACATATTTAAAGTTTTTTATTTGACAGTAAAACATTTTGTAATAAAACTCGAACGTTTTCGGCCTAAAGCAGTTAAGCCCTCCTCAGGATAACATATCTGAATAAAAATAATTTTACATATAGGTAATTACAAGGCATTTATTACAATTAAAATTAGTTTATGATGTAATACTACCAAAAACTCACAAAAATTTTTAGTGAGTTAATTCATAACAATTTAGCAATGCAGCAGTAAGCAGGGGTATTTTTGTGGCTAGTTAAAAGTCAGACAATTAAGAAAAATGAAGCGAAAAATGGCAAGACAAACAAGTTTAAGGTAAGAACTGAAACAATAATGCGTACCAGAAAAACACTAAAAAATACTAAGTAAAAATGAGGCCCCTTTAGCATATAACTGTTTGTTTAACTTTGGATTCAGCTTTTTAATTAATAAAGCTTCTTGAATTTTAGTATCATATTCAGTGACACACTTTTTAAGAATTTTGAAAGATTCCACTGAATGTTTCGTGGAAGAGCATTTGTCACAATCGTATAAATGGTCTTTGATAGCACTTTTTGTATTGATATCAGCTAGATTTAGATGCTCCCGTGCTCGAGTTCCAAGGTGTCGCGAACTCATGCCCACATAGGACAAATTCGTATCACACGAACACAAAAATTGATATACGACATTGGAGCTCAGAGTGATGGGAGTAGCTGACTTCAGCTGAAAATAACGGCCAACTTTGTATGTTGTATAAATTGCACAAATCTCAACGCCAAATTTGCATTTAACCAGCTCAGAAAGTTGTTTAACGAATCGCTTAGAAGCTGCACCAACGTAAGGGACCTTAACAAAATGTTTATCACTATCATCATCACACTTGGTAGTAACACATGAAAGTGAATCAAGAAACTGCTTTAATATTTTGTTAAAGAAATTATTAGTGTAATTATTAGCAAGAAATAGTGATCGTAATTTATTTACTTCCGCAAAAAATAAATTATCGTTAGAGCAAATCAATTTAGCGCGGTGTAGCATACACATAATGAGACCAGATTTCCACTTTAAAGGACAAATAGTATCAAAATTCAAAAATAGGCCAGTGCTAGTTGGCTTTCGCCATACCCAAGTATCTACGTCCTGCTCATTAACTTCAATATCCACATCCAAAAATTGCAAGGTGTGTGCAGACTTTTCTACAGTAAACTGTAAATTTTTATGTTGAGTATTAAGTAAGTTTAAAAAAGAATCACATTTCTTCTCATCATCAAAAACAGCAAACACATCGTCCACGTAACGAAGATACATTTTAGGATGAGTTGAAGATGGCTGTTTAAAAATAACTGTCTCCAAATGGCCAAGAAAGAAATTTGCCAGTGTGCATCCCAGGGAGAGCCCATTGCAACCCCGTCGATTTGCTTGTATAATTTATTGTTATATAAAAACATTCCTTGAGTCGCAAGATGCATTAATTTAATGAAAATTTCTCTTTTAATCGGTGGTTGGTCTTTACGTTCCGGAGAAAAAATGTAATCGGCAATGATATCGATGGTGTAATTTAAAGGGACGTTGGTAAAAAGTGACTTAGCATCAAAGCTTACCAAAAATTGATTCGAGGTAAATAAAAAATCTTTGATATGGGTTAAGAAATCATCTGTAGAATTTATCATATATTTGTTAGGGATATAAGGCTTTATAATTGTGTCTAGGAATTTGGCTAGTTTATACTCGGCTGTCCCGATCATAGAAACTACTGGTCTTGCTGGATTGTCTTCCTTGTGATTTTTGATAAGTCCATATAATTTCCCAGGAGTACTGCCTGACGGTATAAGATTTTTAACTGTTTCTTCGCCGAATTCTTTTAAGTATTTCCTGATGTAGTACGTAATGGATCTCTCTTTAGCTATAATGGGGTGGTTAGATTGATTTTCCGTGTTGATTTCCACAAATTTAGAAGTATCTTTAACAATCACATCTAATTTAGCATAATAATCTTCAGAATTTAACACAGCTACACCTTTACCTTTGTCGAATTTGCATATTTTAATTTTTGGGTTAAGAGACAGAGAACTAAGAGTTCGGTGAATAAATTTGTTATGCCGTTTGTCACATTGTTGTTTTGCATTTATTATAAACTTTCGAAAAATGTACTTGATTTCATCCTTAGTTTCGTCGTTGATTGAAGATATGCGAAGTTTACTTTTAATGGAGTAAAGAAGGCGTTCCAATGATATTTTAACTGCGTTCCAATGATATTTCCAATGATATACGTTCCAATGATGTTCCAACTGCGTTCCAATGATATTTTTAACTTAAAGTTAAATTTAACAAGTATTAAGGTCCCTTACGTTGGTGCAGCTTCTAAGCGATTCGTTAAACAGCTTTCTGAGCTGGTTAAATGCAAATTTGGCGTTGAGATTTGTGCAATTTATACAACATACAAAGTTGGCCGTTATTTTCAGCTGAAGTCAGCTACTCCCATCACTCTGAGCTCCAATGTCGTATATCAATTTTTGTGTTCGTGTGATACGAATTTGTCCTATGTGGGCATGAGTTCGCGACACCTTGGAACTCGAGCACGGGAGCATCTAAATCTAGCTGATATCAATACAAAAAGTGCTATCAAAGACCATTTATACGATTGTGACAAATGCTCTTCCACGAAACATTCAGTGGAATCTTTCAAAATTCTTAAAAAGTGTGTCACTGAATATGATACTAAAATTCAAGAAGCTTTATTAATTAAAAAGCTGAATCCAAAGTTAAACAAACAGTTATATGCTAAAGGGGCCTCATTTTTACTTAGTATTTTTTAGTGTTTTTCTGGTACGCATTATTGTTTCAGTTCTTACCTTAAACTTGTTTGTCTTGCCATTTTTCGCTTCATTTTTCTTAATTGTCTGACTTTTAACTAGCCACAAAAATACCCCTGCTTACTGCTGCATTGCTAAATTGTTATGAATTAACTCACTAAAAATTTTTGTGAGTTTTTGGTAGTATTACATCATAAACTAATTTTAATTGTAATAAATGCCTTGTAATTACCTATATGTAAAATTATTTTTATTCAGATATGTTATCCTGAGGAGGGCTTAACTGCTTTAGGCCGAAAACGTTCGAGTTTTATTACAAAATGTTTTACTGTCAAATAAAAAACTTTAAATATGTCAATTGATGCTGCAAAGTTGCTGATACTTTCAATCCTCTGGTATTCAAAATCGTAATATGTTTTATATATTTTTGATCATTAACGTCATATTGTCAATTTTATGGTAATGACAACCAAGAAAATTTAATAAATTTATATTAAAATAAAAAGCTAGTAGCACTTATATCGGTCATAAAGTTTATGTGTTGAGGTTTAATTTAGTATTTAAATCAAATCAAGTTGCGAGTTTCGCAGTCCCGCTGCAACTGTTGCAGCATTGTGATGTTTTGAAAATCATGAATGTCTCTGTAAATTGTGTGGTTTAATCTAAAACAAGTATTAAAAATGCACGGTATCAACTATATAAGGATAGCGCGCTGGTAGGCTACAGATATCTAACTTGTAATTTTTTTTTTTTTTTGCAGTCACTGAAATAATATAATAGTATGTTACTGTAGGTTACATGGGTGTACGCATGTATGCTAAGTCTTTTGGCATGTACAAGACTATTTTGCTTCAATTTCTGTATATAGATTATATGAAAGTATATAGTGCTAACTTCGTGGTCAAAAGGTACCGCTTTTGTTCTGTATAATCTAAAAAAGATCTGACGCACTTTCCACAACAATCTTGGGAAACTTGTGTATTATTACTTGGAAATCAAACTGAATTGTTTTAGATGCTCTAAAAGATTTTTTTCAAATTTGACCGCGTATTTTTGAATTAAGACGAGAAAAAAATAAATATTTAAAGTCATATTTTTGGTAAAGATCAAGTCATATTTTTCACATCATTAGGTTATAAAAAAATCGCCTTAGATATAATTAAACAAGTGAGATAACTTTTCCATCTGAAAGTAGAATATTTCTTACATTGGCTAATTTTGCTAAAGGCCTTGCAATAATTATTTTTGCTATTTTTCTTTGACCGAGAGACTAACCTTTACGGTTAAAATTTCGGTTTGCCGAAAATTCAGGCAGACGTTGAAATTTTCCAAGATACTGTAAAATTTGTGTAGATTTAAATGCATTACTTTGGCAAGTATATTATAAGCTTTTTCGGGAAAAGGGCAATTGCAGCCATTGCATGTATCTACTGTGCTATGTTTTGTTGATAGCTTTACTAATGGTCGGTTTAAAGTTCAAAAATATTTTCAGAAACAAGATGGGATGCGTAAAACTCAAGTTTCACTCCAACGTCATCGCTACTGGCCCAGAGTAAAGCGGAGCAGTTTGACAATTCATTGAGATGTTCGGTCGCGCCGGTAAGAAGCCGATTAGTTTTATTAAATGCTTACAGAAATAAGCGCGTCTTTCAAGAAAACTGAATGATTATTAGATAAATGGGACCATTTCTATTTTGACCTTCGTAAATTGCAAACAATGCTTTTGACGTACGTAAATTGCGAATATAAAAACTTTTTTTAATCACAATTCGCAGTTTATTACGGCTAAAACGATTAGGTCGAAATAAAGTTAAATTTAACTGAAATAAAGCCAAAATTAATTTTGATTAAAAAATTTTTTTTAAATTAATTTTGACTTTATTTTAATTAAATTTTGACTTTATTTCGACCTCATCGTTTTAGCCTTAATAAGCTACGAATTTTGATTAAAAAAAGTGTTATTATTGGCAAGTTAAGTACGTTTCGAACAAGGTAACCTCCTTCGCTTTTCATCAACTACTAACATAATACTGTAGATAAACCACGTTTTGAGTTCACTAAATGTCTGTCATGATATGAAGTAGGTGTTGACGAATGCCGTTAGCGGAAGCGCTGATTAAAATACGCATTAATTATTTAAACTACGGCGAATATACATGATAAAGATTTAATTTATTTTTAACTTGAATGTCTACTGCCTATACCTGCAAAAATTTTGGGCGACAATAACTTTCTTTAAAAACAAAAAGTACTAAAGCAGAAGCAAAAAGTACCAAGACATCATTAGAATTTTTTTCATTTTCAGAGCCAAGAAAGTCAGTGTATGACAGAAAATGGAACATCTTCATATACAGTAGATCTACCTCATTTGGACTCCCTGCTCAGCAATCAACGCCAATGGTAAGTAAAGCGCAAAACTTAAATCTTTTTTCATGATCTTTTATTGATCACCAATGAGGTTATGACGTGGTTGCGTGCATCACAGTATATAACTCTTTAATGCAGGGAGCTAAATACCATACACCTTGGAATTTATCTTGGCCAGTTTGATGGATGAGCATCGAAATTTTTTTGATTTCTTTATAACTAAATAACAAGTAATTGTAGAAAGTTGAATTTCGGACACAGCGTGGGAATAAATGAAAACGTCATGTATGCAGGTTTCGGAGATTCCAGGTACCGTGATCGTGATTCTAGAACCAAAAAAAAGAAAAAGTAGCGAATGAAATATTCAGGATAAATAAATATAAAAGAAAGATAAAACAAATTCAGTAAAGGAGGTTCAGGACAAGAGCAATTGAGACATTGTTTCACAAAATGAATAATGATTTAACGACAATATGACAATAAATGGATTTGAGCCGTCGCGACGCATTTCGTCCTTGCTCAAGGGGCTCTTCAGGCGACAAGGTCAATTTTGTTTTACTTGCCAAAAAAACAAAACCTTTTTTAATTGGAATCGGCCCCCCTTACCGTCTCTAGGCTATATCTATTTTCCTGAGCAATATGGCTACTCCAAAACTTTTCGCCTACAACTTACCGACCTCATTACCCAGTAGGCTACTACCTCGCTACTCGAAACCTTCAAAATTTACCGCCAATAAAATCTATCTACTATTTGTTTCCAAAATCTACAAGCTAAGCCTACTTAATGCTAATAGCAAACAGTGCAATTTTGGTCTTAAGTTTGAAATCAATCATAGAAATTAATACCGAATAATAGCCCATTATTGTCAAAAAATACAAAATATCGCAGAACATTACGTACGGAGCGTTACGCAATGGAAAATTTTAACAAGAGACCCCAACGTTATTCTAATTAAATTTTTCTATCCACATAGCACTATCTCATAGAGTGCTCAAACTAAAAAAGTGAGCGAATTCAAATTTTGAAGCTTTGGTATTAATTTCTATGTTTTGATTTCAAACTTAACTCCAAGCAGACCAAAATTGCATTGTTTGCTGTTAGCATTAAGTAGGCTTAGCTTGTAGATTTTGGAAACAGATAGTAGATAGATTTTATTGGCGGAAAATTTTGAAGGTTTCGAGTAGCGAGTTAGTAGCCTACTGGGTAATGGAAGTCGGTAAGTTGTAGGCGAAAAGTTTTGGAGTAGCCATATTGCTCAGGAAAATAGATATAGCCTAGAGACGGTAAGGGGGGCCGATTCCAATTAAAAAAGGTTTTGTTTTTTTGGCTAATAAAACAAAATTGACCTTGTCACCTGAAGAGCCCCTTGAGCAAGGACGAAATGCGTCGCAACGGCTCAAATCCATTTATTGTCATATTGTCATTAAATCATTATTCATTTTGTGAAACAATGTCTCAAGTGCTCTTGTCCTGAACCTCCTTTACTGAATTTGATTTACGCTCACCGTGTTAGTGGTTTGAGCACTCTCGGTTTAGGAATTTCTTGACTATGACCCTTGTCGTAGCCTTTCTCAAAATTTTAAAAGAAAGATAAAATATGACATAATTTAGGGATCAAAATTTTAAAATATGACAAAAAGGTGTTTGACTTTTGGCGCTATAAACTCTTAGTGAAGTTAATGAAACAAACTTAGTGAAACAACATTTGTAGATGGCGCATTTAAATTTCATGAACTAACTTCTAACGATTGAGATTGTATTGCAAGGACATAAGTGCCGTGCGCAACTATAATGTTTTTTGCTGGAGTACTGTGCGCAATCGTATAATCTTTTTAACACAATGCCATGCGTGCTAAAATGTCATAAAAACCTTAAAATGTTTAACAATATCAAAAACGAAAACCTTGGCTTTGCACCCTTGTTTAGCTGGTATAAATAGAATAATGGGAGGTATAAGTCTTAACCCCCTTCATAAATCTGCCCTTAAAGTTTTGAGCAGCCAGAAATAATACAAAATATGATCAACTAGTTTCATTGCGCTTTCAGAACTACAACTTAAAAAAAAAAAAAAAAAAACGGTAGATCAGTTTCGAAACAAAAACCGCCCCCTGAAGCTTGTTTTTTCCAAAAATGTTACGATTTGGCTGTTTCTATCAATTTTATAGCAAATAAAATGATTTTAGCGGCCTTTCTATAAACGTCATTTTTTCCTGACATCTTGGCACTTTACGATATTGGTGATTTTACCGGCCTGGCAGCGAAAGGGTTAAAAATTACTTGTTTAGTAAAGTTGGATACTAACGCGAAGCCCCTGCATATTGCTTGCAATGTCACATTCTAGTTTTATGTGTACAGAAACTGCCTGATTATTCATTCCACATAGCATATCACATCTTGTGCTTACACAAATTAATAATAACATCACAATTCTTATTCTCAGCTAAATTCTTGTTATATTTTGACTATTAACTTTAATAACGACGTAATCTGTTATCTTTCGTAGCCCATAAAAAGATATATTTTTACAGAGACATAATTGCTCCAGTAACGATACGGCAGCGTCGCTGGTACAACACGAACAGTATGATTCTACTCTCGATCATGGTCCAGAGTCTGCACAAACCGTTGGTACTTCATTGAATGAAAGCAACACCACCATACCCATAGCGGATGACTGCAACGAATCATCAATTTCTGACTCGCCTCCAGACACAGTCCAACCTCAGAGCTTCGATCTCGTACACAGCGTGGTTGAAAATGCATCTAACTAAGGAAAAGCCAAATTATTTGACAGTGCCGAATACGAGTATGCCTTTCATCAAAATACCTCGTCAGGCTGTACATGGTGATGTGTAGTCCGAAACAAAAAAGTTAATTGCGGGATCACTGTACAACAAACTGGAAACTTAAAATTTTATCGAAATCCTCAAAAAACACACTGTCACTTGCCGAAAATTGGAGCTAAACAAGCTGCTATTGCGATTTCTAAGGCTAAAGACGAAGCTGCGAAACAGTCATTTGTTTCTGCTTCTCAAATCATAAGGAAACATATTCGAAAAGAGATTGAGCCAGCTCACGTTGAGGCTTTGCCAAACATGGATCACATAATACGAAACGTCAATCGCCATAGACAAATACTAAGACCGAGCGACCCTACAGCCAAAGATTTTGAATTACAAATTAAAAGCATACCCGAAGATTTTCTTCTGGAAGATCTCTTACACCACGGCGAGAGACATATCATATTTGCAACCAAACAGCAACTACAGCTACTTCACTCGGCCAAAACTTGGTTTGTAGACGAAACTTTTAATAATAATAATAATCTGTTTTATTTCAGACAACTACGGTCCATAAGTTTAAAGAAACAAAAAAAGCAAAAACAAAGACAAGAGGCACATATGTACAAGCGACACGCTTATTTACAGATTACACCAGAAGAGTACGATTGTAGTACTCGTAATACTTGGACAAACTGAAACTGTCCGAATTCATAAGAGACTTTATCCAATTATTAGGAGACTTCAAGCATCTCTGCACAAATCCATAAACATTTCTGCGAATTAGGGCTTGAAATGTTGGGATCTCTGCAGCTACGAGACCTTCATTGGCACTCATAAAACGGGGTATGCTATGCAAAATTCTGTAAGCATCTTTGTAGCCAACACGTATGCGATTAAAAGTATATTGCGTGTAATTGTGCCATAAATGACAACCATATAGGGGAGTACAGTAAGAACGAAATAACGTATTTTTTATGGTACTTGAACATTTTATAAATCTCGATCGCAATTTATTTGCTGCAGAATATAGCATTCTCACTTGGCGTTTTATGTCGTCATCATCCAGCAAGTATTGGTTTATAAGAATTCGTTTTTTTAAGTTTATGAAGTGGCTGTGGCGTGTCAAAAGGGAGCGCGCTCCGATTGCGGTTAACCGGCTCGGTTGCACAACCTCGTGTGAGCAGGCGTGAGTTGTTGATTGGCTGTTGCTTAGATAGCGGCTGACGTCGGGGTCACCATTTGTGCACTTGAGGGCTTGTGGAACGCGCTCCGATTGCGGTTAACCGGCTCGACTGCGCAGCCTTGAGTGAGCTATGATCTGTTGACTTATAAAGCTATCGGTTCCAATCAGAGGTGGAGTCCTCAAGGACGTCCTTGGCCTCGAGGACGTCCTCGAGGACACATTTTGAAGTTCTTGGCCTTGGCCTTGGCCTCGAAGCCTCAAGTCCTTGGCCTTGGCCTTGGCCTCGAAGCCTTAGGTCCTCGAAAATTGCCCTGTCCTCGGCTCGAGGACAGCACTATTTTTGAACAGTTGAAATTTTGTTGAAAACGCCAGAAACCTCGCAGAAAATTTGAAAATCCCTTTTTTATTTTGCGCAATTGGAGCGTAGGCTTAGCCAAGCGGGCCTCCCCCCCAATTGAAATTTCATCAATGACAAAAATGTGACAAAAAAGCCTATTGTTTCTTCAGTTTCAGTTTCTTTTTAGCGTTTTTCGTTTACACCAGTAGCAAACAACAATACTGAAGACCAAGGGCCCCGAGACCCCCTAAAATCAATTTTTGCCAGCCATTTTAAACGTAAATCTGGAAGAAATAGATAGTTTTCATCCTAAAAGTTGCTATCTCAGGATCACATCTAGCCTTTTTATGAACGTAATGCATTAACCAAGGCCAGATTTACCACATTATGGCGCAGTACCAGCTAAGGGCTCTGCGCTCAAATCTTAAGACTTTTTATGGTCTTCACCTACATTTGGCAGAAAGATGTTGCGAAAATCTCCAAAGTGTCAGGGGCCCAGCGCGATGGAAATCCGGATCGGCAATAACATGGCCAGAAGCGTAGCCGGGGGCGGGGGGGGGGGGCTATATCCTCCCCATTGGCCTGTTAACCAAAATGCAGAATAAGAAAAACACCACGTTTTTAACTCTTCTGAGACTGTCTTTTGCGCTGGAATTGACTAAAAAGTGATTTAAGGCATTTTTTGAAACATACATTCAGAGGAGGGGGCTAATTTGTCAAAAATTAAAGTCACCAATCAATGAAAACTTTAGAAAATACCCAAAAATAAGCAATAACATTTGATCGCTAGTGTAAAAACGCCAAACATAGGTTTTATCAACAAATGTATTATAAACTCTTATATATTATATATATCATAACAGGAATAAAGATGGGGGGCGGCTACTCAGTGTTAGTTAATTGCCAATCACTTCTCTCAAATATCTTTCCATTAGCCCCCCCGATTATTTTTCTTTATAAAATACAGACGAAATAGATTACTTCGCGTGAGTTTTGTTTAATAATAGCATTTTATGATTTACCTGCATGTAAACAAGAGAACTGCAATGTTATCATTAGCCACTTCCCTCATAGCCCGATAATGCAACCAGTTGAATCATGTTGCGCTGGCAATTTCTATGCTACGTTTTAAAAGCATTATTTTTTATTAAAATAGCTCTAAAATTAAGTTATATTTGCAAAAAAATGCAAAATTTGCGAGCGCTGGGGGCTCCGCCCCCAAACCGTCGTGCCTCCGGCGGCTGGGGGCTTTGCTCCCAGACCCCAAAACAGCCCCCCCCCTTTGCGAATTTCTGGCTGCGCGCCTGACACATGGTTAGTAAGCGAAACTATCCATCTATTGCACTATTTTTCAATAACAATTCATAAATTCACTTCCACCTCGCCAGTTTTTACGCACAAAATACTTTTTAAAAAAATTAGCTATGGAAAATGCTGATTGAACAAATCGTTGAACTTCAGTAAAGGGAGCCTGGGCCGCTTGGCCTAACATGCACTTCTATAACTGGCTATTTTCATGACAAAACAAAAATCTCTAAGGAAAATCTTCGAGTGGGTTTTCATTTACTGCTAAAATGTTGCACGAGTCAATGCACCTTACTTCCCCTTACCTGGAGCAAATCACGTACAATTAAACTTTAACTCCAAAATGCAAGATGTTAAACGTGTTTTGAACTTAAATTGCAACTAGAAGGAGGATTAAACAATTTAATTTTTCTAATTGGCTTTCAAATGTCAAAAATCTAGTGCTTTAAAATGATTCTAAACATGTGCAAAGTGTGATTCAATGGCATTAAAATAGCTTTTTTTACCAAAAAATTACAAAAAATCGCCCAACAGCTGGGAGCTTTGCCCCCAGACCCCCGTCTGTGATACGTTTGAGTTACACTGGCTTTCTCAAAACGTCTCCAAAGTTACGTATTTGCACTTTTCAACTATATTAGTTGAGGCTCTCTCCCTTTGCAAAATCCTGGTTAAGTGAAAAGCAGGCAAATTTTTGATGACGTCATTGCATGTGATTTGTGGTTTAGGCCTCCCCAATCAAAAATTCTGGCTACGCCTTTAAATTGGAGATTGCCTGGAAAACTTTTTTGAAGACCTTTTTTTTGGAGAACACTTGCGGCTGTGTCCTTGGTCCTTGGCCTCGAGCATTCCTGTCTTTGGCCTCGAGAGGTTCTGTCCTCGGAAAGGCTGTCCTTGGCCTTGGCCTTGGCCTCGGATTTTTTTGTGTCCTTGGCCTTGGCCTCGAGCCTTGTGTCCTCGACTCCACCTCTGGTTCCAATTATCTTTCGTTTGTGGTTACTTCCATGCTAGTTTTCCACATCGCCACTGGATGAAGCAGGAACTGCGACACACTTCCCCCTTTCTGAAAGCAGTGGTAGGAAGGGGCCTGCTAACGTCGTCTTGAGCACCGACCATCCAATCACGTCGGGGTCAACAGCTGTGGCGTGTCAAAAGGGAGCGCGCTCCGATTACGGTTAACCGGCTCGGTTGCACAACCTATGAGCTGCTACGATCTGTTGACTTATAAAGCTATCGGTTCCAATTATCTTTCATTTGTGGTTACTTCCATGCTAGTTTTCCACATCGCCACTGGATGAAGCAGGAACTGCGACACACTTCCCCCTTTCTGAAAGCAGTGGTAGAAAGGGGCCTGCTAACGTCGTCTCGAGCGCCGACCATCCAATCACGTCGGGGTCACCAGTGTGGCGTGTCAAAAGGGAGCGCGCTCCGATTGCGGTTAACCGGCTCGGTTGCACAACCTCGTGTGAGCAGGCGTGAGTTGTTGATTGGCTGTTGCTTAGATAGCGGCTGACGTCGGGGTCACCATTTGTGCACTTGAGGGCTTGTGGAACGCGCTCCGATTACGGTTAACCGGCTCGACTGCGCAGCCTTAAGTGAGCTATGATCTGTTGACTTATAAAGCTATCGGTTCCAATTATCTTTCGTTTGTGGTTACTTCCATGCTAGTTTTCCACATCGCCACTGGATGAAGCAGAAACTGCGACATGGCCCTTTATGCAGTTATTCAGCATTCACGCGTTTGCAAAATCCGAAGATGCTTTTATGCAAGTTCCCTTGGCTTTTTGTTGCATGTCTCGTCGTCAAACATCGGATTACCAGGCTGTGTTTGAAGCAATTTCCCGAAGTTTTTTACTCCACCCAAACTACAGAGGATTATTCTGGATTTCGAAGCAGCAACTTGGAAAGCATTGAAAAATGTTTTTCCAGGAGTGGAATTGCGAGGCTGCAGCTTTTATTTTACGCAAGCCGTATATAGGCATGTGCAGTCTTTGGGCTTACAAACAGCGTACCAGGAAAATGCTTCTGTCAGGAACTATATGAGAAAACTCATGGCGCTGTGCTACATTCCAGCTATCCACATCCGCCCCCTTTTTCAAAAGTTGTCTCAAGAAGCGAGATCTCCTTCAATGCAGTCACTGATTGATTATATGAGGGACACATGGGTTGAAACTTCAACATTCAAACCTGAAAGTTGGAGTGTTTTTGGTCTACCATTTCGTACCAACAATGACGTTGAGGGATGGCATCATAGAATGAACAAAAGAGCTCAACCAAACACTCTCTTTTACTTGATGGTGCAGTTCTTTGATAACGAAGCTACTGACATTCCAATGAATATTGAACTATTGAATACAAAAAAAATTAAAAGAAGACTACGAAAAAAAAATATGCAAAACTAAACCAACGTATGTTTAAACTTTGACGACAATATACACGCGGGGAAAAATCTGCTGAAAAGCTCCTTAAGGCATGCTCTTATCTTGTCACTGGATGTGCGACTTAAAGGCGGTGAATCATCCAGCCAATTCCAGTGGTTTACAATAGCTAAAATTGAACTTTAATTTTTGATATTTTTTGTTTTAATTTTGGGACTGCGATTGCAAAGATATTCAACAAATACAAAAAGACGTCCCCCCGAAAAAAGTTTTTGGAAACTCTGAGTTTTGTTCTTCCCGCCAAAACCACAGTAGGCCTGATGGTTTAGAGAACTGTGGTAGGCCTAATAGTTTAGAGATAGTTTATTTCTAAATAGTTTAGGCCTAATTAGGCCTAACTGTCTCTAAACTATTAGGCCTAGCAGTTTAGAGATAGTTAGGCCTAATAGTTTAATAAGATTACAGTAGGCCTAATAGTTTAGAGAACTGTGATTTTGGCGGGAAGACCAAAACTCAGAGTTTCCAAAAAGTTTTTTCGGGGGGACATCTTTTTGTATTTGTTGAATATCTTTGCAACCGCAGTCCCAAAATCAAAGCAAAAAATATCAAAAGTTATAGTTCAATTTTAGCTATTGTAAACCACCGGAATTGGCTGGATGATTCACCACCTTTAAGTGTTTTAGTTAAACTTGTAGTTTAGTGTTTGGTATCTGCAAAATAAATGTCAATGGAAGAAAAAACCGTTTTTGTTTGGTATACGCGTAAGTTTGGGCCAATGATATTTAATAATCGTTCAGACATTTTCACTTTGAGGTCTATTTAACAGGGTGCGAAATTTTTTTTTCTACCATGGTTTTGCAGATTTATTACGTCACATCCTGTGTCCCAACCTTCAGTTTCGTACTCCGCTCTCAATTTTGACTTGATCCGCTCTATTCATAGGCAACTTGGTACGATGGTACTGAGCAAAGTTAGGCTACTCTTGAGTTGTGGTAAAATATCCTTGGCAGTGGTAGAACAGGCTTGGAAGAAAATCACAAAGCACAAGCAGTTAGTCAATAAGCTTAGGCTTACGTTTCATGATCAAGTCAAAATATTAAGACAAAATTTTTGATACTAACATTGTACCGGTAACAAGTCAAAATAACCTAGTCTACAGTAATGATCTTTTTTTAATTTTAGGGTTGAGCTGCTGAGTTTTTTGGAATTATTGCATTATAGATAGAATATCAGAGGGAAGCCTAAGGTCTTATATTTTATTAATTAATGCAGTTTCATTCAAGTTACTGATGTGTATAGGCCTATATTGCAAAATCACCATCTGAGATCTGACCATGGTATTGGTAGCCCTACTACTGTACTACTAGCATATCTGAGATAGTGCAATTGGCTATAGGCACTGGTAAATGAGTAAAATCTAAAATGTAAACTGGTAAATTTGGAAAAGTAAAATGGCAAATCGAGAAAAGTGAAATGTCAAAGCGATTTTACTAATCTTAACCAAAGTTGTGAGTGGTTTCAATTTTAGTCTCAGAATAAACTAGACCTGTAGACAGATTCCATTAGACACTTACTGACTTTATCACTCATCTGCTCATACCGTACGTATAGTGAATGAAATTAAAAAAAGTGTATTTGATATTAAACTGATAGATTGTTAAAACAGTTTAAACTAGATGGGAGTTTGCCAGCAAACCCAGTGAACGACCGGCGCGTAGTTTATAATGCTGTGACGCTCAAAAGTACTTTTTGTCAACCGTGAAATCAGCAATTATTCAAAATATTTAATTTTGGAACCTTCATAAAAGTACAAATCAAGTCAAAAAACTAGATGGGAGTTTGCCAGCAAACCCAGTGAACGACCGACGCGTAGTTTATAATGCTGTGACGCTCAAAAGTACTTTTTGTCAACCGTGAAATCAGCAATTATTCAAAATATTTAATTTTGGAACCTTCATAAAAGTACAAATCAAGTCAAAAAATTATCAACGTTATCGTTTTTGATCCTAAAAAATAACCCATCAGGTTAAGTCATTGAAAAATCAATTGTTGGAGGGCAAATTTATGGTTTATGGAATTTACAGGATATTGAGCACCAGTGCTGGGCACCGCAAGTTTTTTTTTTTAAGTCCGCAGTCCGCAAGTCCGCAACCGAATTTCAAATTGCTTAATCCGCAACCGCAAGTCGGCAATTGCATGTTTTTAAGCTTAATCCGCAAGTACGCAACGACGTTTCAGGATTCTTGAATCCGCAACCGCAAGTCCGCAACTTCAAAATTCTTGAAGTCCGCAAGCGCAAGTCCGCGACTTTTTATGAACCGAGTGGAAGAGTTTTGCAATCAACCATGTCCCGAAGTAATCTGCTCAGAGTTGATTAGCAAACATAAGTCAAAAGTTGTGACTTGTGGGAAGCATAGCAAGCGTATGGTGGATACATTCCACACAATATGAAGAATTACCAAATCACATAACCATTGATTGTAGTAAATGTAGCACAACATAACTTGTTGTTGAGCTGCTTTTTCGAGATGGCAAACTTCAGAATTGCCCAGCTCCCTTTACTTTTAGGTCCAGTTCAAGACATATGTATTATGTAAACAGTTGTATTTTTGGTTAAAGTTTTTCGGTGTCTTGGCTAAGGGGAGTGTAGCCCCCAACCCTCCTATCTTCTTGGATACCCAAGAGGGTTTGGAATTTCAAACATTGTCAAAATATATATTTTATCGACAACTTGTACACTGTCTTCCCAGTTTCCAGTAACCTTTTCCATAGTTTGTCTTGTCTAAACCTGTGAAGGTGATTAAACCTGAGTAACTAAACCTGATTAACTTGTACAATGCACATGCGTTATTTTATCGACAACATAGTGACTGATAATAATAAAAAAACAAAAAAACATCGTATTCAAGCGTAAGCCATTGGAACTATGTCAAAATATTTGTCTCTTAAACATCTGCTGGTATAAAAAAATTAACGTCCTAGCTTGAGCCATTCAAAAAATTGATTTTGGGGGATCCATTTGAAGGGGTCCCAAGGAAAGTGGTACCCCAAACCATGTCAAAATATTTGTCTCCTAAATATCTATTGATATAAACAAAAAACTGGCACCGTAAGTTAAACCAATAAAAAAAATTATTTTTGGGGGTCCATTTTGGGGGGGTCCCCGGGAGAGTGGTACCTCCAAACCATGTCAAAATTTTTATCTCTTAAGTGTCTACTGATATCAAAAAAAAACTGGCACCCTAGGTTAACCCATTAAAAAATTCATTTTTGGGGGTCCATTTGGGGGGTCCCCGGGGGGGTGGTACCCCAAACATGTCAAAATATTTATCTCCTAAATATCTACTGATATCAAAAAAAAAACTGGCGCCCTAGGTTAAATCGTTAAAAAAATTTATTTTTGGGGGGTCCCCGAAGGGGTGGTACCCCCAAATTATGTTAAAATATTTGTCTCTCAAATATCTACTGATAACAGAAAAAAACTGGCACCCTAGCTTGAGCCGTTCAAAAATTTGATTTTTTGGGGCCCCATTTTAGGGGGTCCCCGGGGGGGTGGTACCCCCAAATCATGTCAAAATATTTTTCTCTTAAATATTTACTGATATCAAAGAAAAATGGCACCCTAGGTTATATGATTAAAAAAATTTATTTTTGGGGGGTCCATTTGGGGGGGTCCCCGGGGGGGTGGTACCCCCAAATTACGTCAAAATATTTGTCTCTTAAATATCTACTGATATCAAAAAAAAACTGGCACCCTAGATTAAATGGTTAAAAAATTTGTTTTTGGGGGGTCCATTTGGGGGGGTCCCCGGGGGAGTGGTACCCCCAAATTATGTCAAAATATTTGTCTCTCAAATATCTACCGATATCAAAAAAAAACTGGCACCCTAGCTTGAGCCGTTCAAAAATTTGATTTTTTGGGGCCCCATTTTGGGGGGGTTCCCGGGGAGGTGGTACCCCCAAATCATGTCTAAATATTTCTCTCTTAAATATCTACTGATATCAAAGAAAAATGGCACCCTAGGTTATATGGTTAAAAAAATTTGTTTTTGGGGGGGTCCGTTTGGGGGGGTCCCCGGGGGAGTGGTACCCCCAAATTATGTCAAAATATTTGTCTCTTAAATATCTACTGATATCCAAAAAAACTGGCACCCTAGCTTGAGCCGTTCAAAAAATTGACTTTTTGGGGCCCCATTTTGGGGGGGTTCTCGGGGGAGTTGCCCCAAAAAAATTTCAGGAGACACAATTGCGTATGTACCTCAACAACTTCACACAAAAATTAGATTTCTATGTTTTGTGGTTTAGGAGAACTCGAGCGTACAAGATTTAGGAAGAAAAAAAAGGAAAAAAAAGGAAAAAAAAGGAAAAAAAAGGAAAAAAAAAGGAAAAAAAAAGGAAAAAAATAAGAAAAAACCTCATCGCGGCCGAAAGTGGGTTGGTAGGGATGAAAGGATATCTTAAGACATATAACCATGAGAAATATTTTTTGCCGTACTTAAGCCGTTTTTGACTTAGACCGCTTTTTACGCCAAACTTTCGGGGCGGTTTTCGGGTCATAAACCCGAAGTCACGTGACCGATTGTCTTGAAATTTGGTACAAACATAAAACTCATTAATCTCAAACTGCTGTCAAAATTTCATGTAGTTAGACCAAACGTTTCTCGAGTTATAAGCAAAAGTCTGAAATCTCGCACTCGTTAGTTAGAAAATGGCCGAGTAAAAACAAAGGAACACGCGACGCGAGCGTCGGTCGTTCCAATTATCAACGTTATCGTTTTTGATCCTAAAAAATAACCCATCAGGTTAAGTCATTGAAAAATCAATTGTTGGAGGGCAAATTTATGGTTTATGGAATTTACAGGATATTGAGCACCAGTGCTGGGCACCGCAAGTTTTTTTTTTTAAGTCCGCAGTCCGCAAGTCCGCAACCGAATTTCAAATTGCTTAATCCAATTTGCTTAATCCAATTGCTTAATCAAATTGTTGGTTTTAAAGGAATTGTATATTTCGATGCTTTGGTGATAGACCTAGAGGAAGTTGCAGTTTTTTCTTGTGATATGACGTCACTTGGTAAATAAATAAATATGATGATGATGATTATCTTATCAGTGATTGCAAAAATGTTGATACATATTTTATATGCAGTTACTATTTCACAGAAATTTTTCAAGTTAATGAAAAGAAGACAAAAATGAAAGATATTTATCCACGTTTCTTTCATTTGCTTTTCTATTTTTTAAGGGTTTAGATTAGGGTTTGAGTTAGGGTTTGGGTGAGGGTTAGATGTGGGGTTAGTTTTGGTGTAAGGATTAGAATTTGGGTTAGAATTAGTAAAAAACTAGATACAAATTTTTGGTGAAATAGTCTCTATCGATTCTATAATTGTTTAAAATACAAAATTGCATTTCAGGCATAAAAGATAGCTTACTAAAGCCAGCTTGAAATCTGGTTGCTAGATATGGTTGCTTAAACAAACAGTTTCTGCTGTAGTGAATAATTGTCCAGACTACCGGTATACGGCATTGATTGGTTGATACCAACTTTTAAGCCATTGTGTTACCCTGGAAGACTGATTTGATGAATGAGGAATTACATTTTCAATGCACAGGGTAATGCATGCAAGGTAATCCATGATTTTCTGGCAATGCAACGAGAAGTTTTAAAAGATTTTTTGGATGAAAAAATGTAACAAGCATGACGTAGTGTCTGGGTACGTTATTCAAATAATCATTTGTAGGCAGTTTTGTGTGCAATGTTACAGTTAGTAGATACATAAATCCAGGACTTAAGTTGTAAAATTTTACATGGGGGACGCTTTTGCTGACTTGACTGAACCTTAGATTAGTGAAGATCAGATGCATAGCCAGGGTTTTGCAAGGGGGGGGGGGAGGTTGGTTGGAAGTTTGATCCAACCGTAAACCAACTTTACCCAAATTTTCTTTAGTTTTGAATTGGATTGAGGTGATTTTTCAGTGAAAATTAGGTGATATCCACAAAAAAAAGGTCTTTGCCCAAATTCAAAGGCTTTTTCTGGCCGAAATCAAAAATTTAACAGCTTTTTTCCTGCCAAAAACAGGTGATCTCCAAAAAAAAGGTCTCCGGTTGAAGTGCTTTTTTGTCTACATCACTGTTCCCGCGGAATTTGGTGCTATATTCGACTGGACTTTGTATGTCTTTTTCCTCTCATCAACCAACGCTCAAATCTGGATGGGGGGACGTCTAAATCTCGATGGGGGTTGCATCCCCCCTACAATTTAAGTACTGCATATATCTGATATGATATACAATTTTTGGTGCTGACTGCAGCCTCGCTTGCAGCGAGATTCAACCAAATTAACACTGGTCAGTTGTTGAGCAGTAACGCGTTTTGTCTTAAGTAATTGTAATTACATTTTATTCACCAAGTTGCTTTGGCCAGGAGACAGCGAAGGGACCTTTCGGTCTTCAATTCAAGCTGCCACCTGCCCATCTGTCTACCACACACGATGGAGGCTTCACACTGTCCCTTTAATTGCTCAACGTCAAGCAGGGAAGCTGTGAATACCAATTTTTATAGTCTTTGGTTTGACCCGACCAGGAATCGAACTCGTGTCTACCGCTTCAGTAGCAGACGCTCTATCCACTCGACCACTGATCGGTAAACGACCACTGATCGTTTAGTGGGAGGGAGGTCTGAGGTTTAAATTTGGGACCTGTCAAATTGGACACATTGTTGCCAATAACTTGCCACTGCTGCAGCATTTTCTCAAAAGGTGCTGGGTTGCCTTGCCCTTCGCAATCGCGAGATTGCTGGTATGTTATATGCATTGGCTTAATACATTGAGTATAATGAAAAATTTGATTTGATGTACCGGTAGTCAAAAATTCACCAATGGAATACTATATAACATATAAATTGGCAAAAGAATTTCTTTGTTTTGCTGATTATTTTTTGCATTCCGCTAAACTTCTAATTTTGCTGAGTCGTGTTTTGAGTCTCATTATTGCAAGTGGGTCATTTCTACTTCTGTACTCAGTTGCTTGAGCAAGAAAATATTTTACATTAGGTATGTCTTTTTTTTTTAGTGTTTGCTGCTTTTATTTTTGTGTCATTGGAACGACCGACGCTCGCGTCGCGTGTTCCTTTGTTTTTACTCGGCCATTTTCTAACTAATGAGTGCGAGATTTCAGACTTTTGCTTATAACTCGAGAAACGTTTGGTCTAACTACATGAAATTTTGACAGCAGTTTGAGATTAATGAGTTTTATGTTTGTACCAAATTTCGAGGCAATCGGTCACGTGACTTCGGGTTTATGACCCGAAAACCGCCCCGAAAGTTTGGCGTAAAAAGCGGTCTAAGTCAAAAACGGCTTAAGTACGGCAAAAAATATTTCTCATGGTTATATGTCTTAAGATATCCTTTCATCCCTACCAACCCACTTTCGGCCGCGATGAGGTTTTTTCTTATTTTTTTCCTTTTTTTTTCCTTTTTTTTTCCTTTTTTTTCCTTTTTTTTTCCTTTTTTTTCCTTTTTTTTTCCTTTTTTTTCTTCCTAAATCTTGTACGCTCGAGTTCTCCTAAACCACAAAACATAGAAATCTAATTTTTGTGTGAAGTTGTTGAGGTACATACGCAATTGTGTCTCCTGAAATTTTTTTGGGGCAACTCCCCCGGGAACCCCCCCAAAATGGGGCCCCAAAAAATCAAATTTTTGAACGGCTCAAGCTAGGGTGCCAGTTTTTTTTGATATCAGTAGATATTTGAGAGACAAATATTTTGACATAATTTGGGGGTACCACCCCCCCGGGGACCCCCCCAAATGGACCCCCCAAAAACAAATTTTTTTAACCATATAACCTAGGGTGCCATTTTTCTTTGATATCAGTAGATATTTAAGAGAGAAATATTTAGACATGATTTGGGGGTACCACCCCCCCGGGAACCCCCCCAAAATGGGGCCCCAAAAAATCAAATTTTTGAACGGCTCAAGCTAGGGTGCCAGTTTTTTTTTGATATCGGTAGATATTTGAGAGACAAATATTTTGACATAATTTGGGGGTACCACCCCCCCGGGAACCCCCCCAAAATGGGGCCCCAAAAATCAATTCTTTGAACGGCTCAAGCTAGGGTGCCAGTTTTTTTGGATATCAGTAGATATTTAAGAGACAAATATTTTGACGTAATTTGGGGGTACCACCCCCCCGGGGACCCCCCAAAATGGACCCCCCAAAAATAAATTTTTTTAATCATATAACCTAGGGTGCCATTTTTCTTTGATATCAGTAGATATTTAAGAGAGAAATATTTAGACATGGTTTGGGGGTACCACCCCCCCGGGAACCCCCCCAAAATGGGGCCCCAAAAAATCAATTCTTTGAACGGCTCAAGCTAGGGTGCCAGTTTTTTCTGTTATCACTAGATATTTAAGAGACAAATATTTTAACATAATTTGGGGGTACCAACTGACAAATATTTTGACTCTACTTTTCTGGAGGTTCCATAATTAGATATTTTTGAATAATTGCTGATTTTATGGCAGACAAAAAGTACTTTCGAGCGTCACAGCGTTAGCTATGCGTCGGTCGTTCACTGGGTTTGCTGGCAAACTCCCATCTAGTTGTTTTTAGTATTTGCTGCTAATTTCTTTTAATCGTTTAGGAAAAATTTCTGGTTCTTCAAGGAGCATAATTCAATGCCTTAGAAAGATCACCTACGCTGCTGCGACCACTCAGACTACTACCAGAATATTGCTAACTATGAAAGTGGAATTTCTCTGATTGGATTTTGAATGGTGGAGTTTCATTAACTACAAAACCAATGCATTCAGAAAGGTATAATTTAAAATGTAGAGGGTGTACCAATATGGTTGAGACTAGAAGCATTGCAGTGGTATGCCAGTCTTTGCAAGTGTTGTAAACAATTACTTGCAAAGATGCTTCACACTGCTCTGTGTCCAATCTAAATGCACATTTGAGTTCAAGCTTTCTGTGATAATTTTTTGTAATCTTTTGATTACTTATGGGTCATGCGCTTAAGCCAGTTAATCTAAATTGTTTTTTCTTTTTTTAAAGAGAGGTATTTTGTTGCAAAATTTGTTGAGTATTGTTGTGGTTTATGTGGTGATAAATTTTAGTCAATAATCATCTTAGTTAGACTACGAATTTGTTCGTTTTTTAGTCATTTATACTTTATTAGTCTATATGAATCACTGCATGTATTTGCATTAATTGAAAATGCAAAATCAAAGAGTATATATACGTAGTTTCACAATTTGCTTGTTTTTAGAAGTTTTGGACCATGGATTTCAGCAACAGAATGCACCGACTAATTCACAACATTGGATCAACTGCTTTTGTGACTCTGCTTTGTTTATATCGTTGACAGTGCATTTGTGAAAGACTAGCAAGTGTACATGCAGCGTTTTTATCTTCACAAAAAATCTTGTAATGTACTTATGTCATACAATGAATAAATTGTGGATTTCTAAAAAATGTGAAACAGCAGAACTACAGTAGAAATAACCCTATGTGGATAACAGTCATCAGAAGAACAAGAAGACTCTACGAGAAATATTCCTCCCTAAACTAAGATGGCACCAAATTTTCCTGAACTTGCATGCGATCTTTAAGACTTTTTGTTGAAATTTGCGATGAGTTGTGTATTATCGTTCGAAACATTCTTATTATATTTTTCATTTTGCAGACTGTCAAGCGCTTTTCAATTCAATTTAATTTATTATTAATCAGCAAAAAGACTATTGTAGTCATCAAAGTCAGCTGTCACAAAATCAATAATGCAGTAAAGATAGCATTTGCAACCCAACAACAAAACGAAATAAGCAAGTCTATTTACAGCACAAACATATCACTATCAAATTTGAGTATTTACAGCAAAAATTTAGTTTTTTGACCTTATAATTTACGACATTCAATTTCACTTTTACAAATAATTTTTGTCATGGTGTATTGGAAAAAAGCACCCTCCGTGTGCCAATTTGTTCAAAGTTTTGATATTATTTGAAAGCTCTTTTTTTTCTACTCTGATTTATCTTAACGATCTAATCATTCCAAGAATCCCATGGTATAATCAGATATCATCATCCTTTCCTGTTCATTTTTTAATTTAAAGTGTTTTATGTTTTTGACGTTTAGTGGTATTTGGTTCCATACTTTGGGCTCTATATATGTTAATGAATATTGTGATTGTGTTGTTTTAACCCGAGGTATGAAATAATTTTACTTTGTTTTCTTTTTGTATATATGGTATGAGTGGGTATCGTCCAGTAATTTGTTTATATCTCTGTTTAAATTGCAAATGTTCAATGAATTGTTGTAAAGTCTGTACATTAATTTAGCTATTTCAAGTGTGTACAAATCATGCAGTTTTAGTATCTGTAACTTATGAAATAAGGGTTTGGTGTGAGCTTTGCTATGTGTTATGATTCTTACTGCTCGTTTTCGAGGTATATCTAATGGATTTAAGGTTGTTTTGGAAGCATTTTCCCAGCTGCTTATGCAGTAGCTTAAATAAGAATGAATTATGCTATATTATACCATTATTAAAGTATTGCAATCAACATATTTTTGGAGATGATATAGTGCCCAGCACCCACTGGCAAATTTGGAACACATTTTATGGATTTGGCTTTCCCATTTCATTGCGCTCATTTTTTTATTTATTTTTTTCTGTTTATTTTCTTAGTCATTTGTTTCGTTTGTATTTTTTACGGAATTAGATTGGTTATAAACTAGTTTTTAGTCTAATTATTGATTTTTCGCACCATAAGACCAGAAGCAAAGTACGTAGATTTTCTCAAAAGTACAACTTGCTCTTTATACTCTAGTGCATGTTATGTATGGATAAGGTTTGTACTTTATTTCTCTCCAGGATATGTTTCCTGGACAAAAAAGAACAGCACATACAGCAAAAACAAGTGAAACCTCAATAGAATCTACTTTTATCACAAAAAATGTTGGAACAGGCATGCGGAAACTTATGAATAAGCTATCGCAAGTTAAGACATGGCGGCTTTTGAAGTGGCAAAAAAAGTGGTATCTACTGCAACTGCTACCTTAAAAAAAGCTAATTCAGCTATGCAGCAGCATCAGAAAGCTGGAAAACAAATTGCCGTAAAAACAAACTAGTCGATGGATGAACTGTTTCGAGTGTTAAAAACAGTGTTTGAAAACTGATTTTTGTGCCACCAAGAACTGACATTTTTCGCTATGATATCTATTTGTTTTGAAGATTTTCTGTATGTACGAGTACTTGCTGTTCTTAGATCATCTAGATTGAGTTGTGCTATCAAAATTGTTAGCAACTTTTGTGTATGCAGTTGTTTTTTGACAACAATACTCCAAATTGATTCTTGTTTTGATTAGAATATCTTAACTTGTTACTCATGTTTTATTCTTATTTGTTACAAAGTTCTTTTTTTTTTCGAAAACGCCGTCTTTTTTTTGTTTGTGTTTTAAATGGCCACTTGACAGCCAGCATTTTGTTATTTTAATGAGTACTTTTCCGGGTAATAAATTCGTCTGTGATACGTCCTGACTATATACTTTATATTAGTAGACTGAAAACTGACAATTTAGTTTTTTTTCTTCACATTTCTCTTGTTCGTCGAACATGTCGAATCAAATCAGTCGAATACGCGTGACCACAAAAAACCTTCGCAAGAAGAGCAACCTTTTTTCCTTGAATCCTCTTCTCTTTTTCTCTGTGCGTCTGTTTCTAGTCTACTAAATAAAGAGTCTATGATTTGACCGCCAAACCGTATGAACGCCAATTTGTGCTTTTCGAGCTTAATTAACGCTTTTGTCTCTGACAATTAATTAGCTTTTACTGCAATTCTTTTAAAGAAATACTGGTCGAGATCGGTTTTATTGAAGAAATGAAAACTACTTGAGGTAATGAAGAGGTGCTGCTAACTTTTTCCACTATTCCCTTTATCTGCAAAAAGATTTAATGCATTTAACTACGTACCATTGACAATCCTTCGTTCTGAAATTTCGTAACATTAACAATGGATGACTTAAAAAAATTTATGCGCAATAGGCAACGCGATGTTGGATTATTATTCCTGTAAACATTGTGTTCATTATTCCATAATTTTTTTGTGAATCATCCGTTTATGATGTAATGAAATTTCGAAACGCAGAGTTGCCAATGGTACGGAGTCGAACAGGTTAAATTTATTTTTGTGGACAAAAGGAATAGTCGAACAAGGTTTGGGGCTCCTCTTTTTTCGTCTAGTAGTTCTCCTTTGTTCAATATAACCGATTTCAAGTAGTAACTCTTTCAACAAAATTGTTTGTCCGGCCATTTAGTCTGGTGCAAAAGCATTTAGGTACGAAAATTCGCTCCGTAATTATTCCCGAAATGCATTAGCTTAGTGCTAGTGTAAAATTGCTAGTAACAAAAGTAGGTTTAAGTACTAAGACGTTTGAAAAAGAATGCGAGTGAGCTGGTTTTGATTTTGTTAATGAATATTATGTCGAAAAAACAAAGTTTACTCTTCTAAATACGAAACAGTTACAGCTCGAGCTTTTGGTAACCCATTATACAAATCTGAAATTTGACAACTATAATTGAAGCACGAGAGTAAAAACTTAATTTATATCGTGCAATTTATGGTTTATAGCAACTGTAATAGTGTTTGATGTTTTGTTCAGCAAGTCTCCAACATGTTTGTGGTGGTGCATACTGCATAGGTTGATAAAAGATTGCCGAATTTGAGGATCAACCAAGCAGCAATGGTTTTTACTTGATTGGGCCCCTGTAAAATAGCGATACATCTAGATTTTATTCAAATATTTTTAAATAAGATCTACGGTAGTTACCGTAGCTTTGTTTTTTCGCGCATGTATGAAATGTTTTTCAAGTTCTTGTAGTTCTCTTATATTTATGATAATAAAATGTGATTGGCTGATATGCTTTTATTTAGTAAGAATCTTATCTATTTAATAACCGTCGTGTGTTGCTAGAAAGTTGCGATTACAAAAAATCTTTAAACGAAATAAAAGTAAGCTAAACCTACACAAACGCTCTACTATAGTATCTTCGCTCTGTGCATAGATACTGCTAGATGTTACGCTCGGAGTGAATTATGATAGCTTTACTGAAAATATATACTCATGTAGAACTGCAAATAGGGCAAAGCACTTGGTGTTGGTAACCTTTTTAGTTTTCGCCGTGGTGTTATTTTTTAAGTATCACAATCATGGGTGTGAAAGCGGTTAAAATGAACCGCTTCCTCTTAAACTGTGTACACCGAATGTTGAAAACAACTGCAGTGCATTGTTTGTTAAATCAGTATATGCAAAATATTTGTAACGTTTTTAGTTCACCTTGATTGACTGCCATGCAATTGTATTGCGTTGCAACTCTTCAAATCTCTCTGAGTGCTGGGTGTTCTACCCTTGCCCCAGGACCCCAAGTAATTTCTCTTTGTAATTTTAAGGTAAAAGTCATCATTCGATTAGACGTTTGAATCCTTCCAATCCACATTCCTGGTTTCGTCTATGCTAAAACTGTAGATCTCTGCAATGATAAACCCAATAATGCAATTTAATTCTTTTATGTCAGATGATGACAGCGTAAACCATTTCGACGATTCCGTCATAAACTGCGTAAAAAAATACTTGCCAAAATAATTTTCAGAGAAAAATTCTACTTGAAAACTTCGTTATCAAGTTGCTGAAATGCAGAGTGGAAATGGAAACGATTGGCGCTTCCTCATCTGAGGCCGCTTGGGTTTTAGTGAAACGTAAGGGTTCGATTCTTGATAAAACTATACAATTTTGCTTTACTTTGCGCCAGTGTGTAATGAAATCGTAGTTTATTAAGCAGTAATCATCAAAAACAATGCAAGAGAGCAAACAAACAATCGACTTAATAATAATGATAAAAAAATGAGCGTGCGTCGAGCAGTTTTTGTTCGCAAACGCAGGTCTCCCACAAAATTTTAAATGATATTTTCTGACCTAAATTTTTTTGAAAATTAATCCAAAATATCAACCAAAAAAGGTATGCACTAATTACCAAGTGAAGTAACTTACTGCCACATTTGCAAAAGCAGAAACGTGAATTACTGAAAAAAATAAAGCTAATTGCAACCTCAGGCCCTCTACTTTTTATGAACGTAAAGCAATAACCATTAACCAGCGCCGTATTTGCCATATGGCTAAGTGGCAGGGCCCCGCCCTCAGATGGTAAGACTTTTTTTGTTCTTCACTTATATTTGCCAGGAAGATGTTGCAAAAATCCCATAAGTGCCAGGGGCCCCGCGCAATGTAAATCCGGCCCGGGAATAACATGTTTAGTAAGCATAACTATCTATTTTACCGACGATTCATCTCGCCAGTTTTTACGAACAAAATACTTTTAAAAAAATAGCAAGGGAAAATGCACATTGAACAAATTATTGAAATTGAATTTAAGGGGTCCTGGGCTCCCTGGCCGTACATGTAATCCTGTAACTGGTTAACTTCATGACAAAACAAAAATCTCTAAGGAAAATCTTCGAGTGGATTATTATATACTGCTAAAATATTGCAGGAGGCAATGTGCCTTACTTGCCCCAACATGGACCAAATCACCCACAATTAAAATTTTACACTGTAATGCATGATTTTAAACGTGTTTTGGAATTTAATTGCACGTAAAAGGAGGATTGAACAATCAAAATTTTTCGATTGGCTTTTTAATGTTAAAAATCTAGTTCTTTCAAATGGCTGTGAACACGTGCGAAATGTGATCCAATGGGATTAAAATAGCTTTTTTTCCCAAAAACTTACAAAATTCACCCAGCGGCTGGGGGCTTTGCCCCCAGACCCCCATAGCCACCGGCGGCTGGGGGCTCCGCCCCCAGATCCCCGTCTGTGATACGTTTGAGTACACTAGCATACTCAACACGTTTTCTAAGTTAGGCATTTGCATAATTTCTAGCGATTAGTTTTCGCCTCTCCCTTTATCAAAATCCTGGTTAAGTGCCAACAGACTACAGCTTCAGACCTTCCATTCTATGATATCTTTGTTCCACAAAAACTTTCTTTTTTTTGAAAATTTCTGATGACGTCATTGCATGTAGTTTGCCCCCCCCAATCAAAAATCCTGGCTACACCTATGGTTAATTATTACGATGTTATAACAATAAACGGAGGTGTCACGAGTAGGATTTTACCAAACGCACAGCGCTATGATTATCTAAATCACTTGAAGCAAAGCGCAAGTTGCGCAATTTAAAGCTTTTGTCTCTGAAGCGTAGCGCAAATTCCGCAATTGCGGAAACGAAATTCTCGTACCAAGTCAAAGCGCAACTCAACTTCCGCAATTAAAATTACACAACACGATGCAAATTCCGCATGTTTTACAATTTTAGTCGGAAAAAGAGTAAGCAATTTGCTAATGTCAAGACAAATTTATTTTATCGCTCAGTAACATCGCGACGTAGAAATTAATAATTAGCATTCGTTTAAGAAAGCGACAGAAAAGTTGCGAAAGACCTTACGATCATGCAGTCAAGCAACCAACCTCTTGTCAGAGAGGCAATGCAAGTTTGACAACATTACGATTTAAAAAGGCCGACATTTGACAACAATACGATTAAAATGAAACAAAATGCAGTTTATCGAATAAAATTGCGCTACAAACCGAAAAAAATTTGAAAGCGTAGCGCAATTAAATGTACTGTTAAAATTAATTGCGCTACGCTTCCAAATTTAGTCCGCAATGCAACTTCCACAACATCTCAAAATAAAAACATTAAAGTGCAACGCAACTTATGGAATCATAAAGGCTCAAAAGCTGCGCTTTGGCCACCTTTGATAATATATAATAACGCACTTTGATCCAGCTCCAATAAGTGCAAACCACAAATTTGAATTTTAATCTCAACTTAAACGAAGATTGAAAGCAAAATCAATGGGGTATCTAGAGTTAGGCCAAGAGCATTAGATTAAATGGGCGTTGACTTCATCGTTCTTGACCCAGCCGTTCCAGAGATATTCTACTTCAAAGACGACATAAGGGCCTCTCTAATCAATATTTTTATTGGCAACCCTGAGATTGATAACATGCGCGACGCCATCATAGTACTATTCTAAGGCAACGCCACAATTAGACTAAGCAACAGAAGCCTTTTAGCCTATATATAGCTAGGTTAATATAGACCTCAGTTTGCTACGATATTGCATTAAAACGTCAAGGTTGCCAATAAAAACTGTAATTTGGAGAACCCTACGTCGTGTTTGAAGCAGAATATCTTGAAACGGCTGAGTAAAAAAAAATAAAGTCAACGCCAATCGAATCTAACTCGATTGGCCTAACTTTTGATACTCTAATTGATGCTGCCTTCAGTTCACGTTTAAATTTTACAAAATTGATACACTGCATTTTATTCAAGCTGAACTACCAACTATTCAAACAGTATGGTTGCATAAACGCTGCAAATCGAAGGTGTAAACAAAACGCAAAAGCACAATTTTTAGTTACAGATATTGTTTGACTTTGACGGTGCAACGCTGCATGCACAAATGCACTGCCAAAGATATAAATAATGCAGAGTTATGAAAGCAGTTGATTCAACGTTCCAAATTAGCCGGTGCATTCTGTGGCTGAAATCCATGGTCCAAGACTTCTAAAAACAAGTAAACTGTAAAACTATACTCTTTGATTTTATTTTCGATTCATGCAAATACACACAGTCACGTAAATAAGGCTATGCATTTAAATTGGTGAGCAAAAATTGAATTGAGGGGGCCCGAGCCTCTGGTCATCAATATTATTGTTAATTACTGTTGTAAGCGTGTACTAGGGATACAACTTTTTTGGAACACTATATCCTTGCATCATAATTTGATGAACTATTATGAAAGACCAAATAAAATCCAATTTTTAAGTTGATTTGATGTAAAAATCTCACGCACAAAATCATTTTAAGTAATTTAATTTTTAAGTTTTTGAACAGTTCTTGAGGTCATCCAAACCTTTTCCGGTTTTGAACAAAAACTACACAAGTCCCATATACAGCAGTATTGATGTTCAGAAAACAGACAATAAAGTAATTTGGTCAAAGATAAGATAAATCTACGCGAGAAGAGGGATCGTCCTTGCTTCTGCGGAACGCCTGCAACTCTTGCGTTACCTTTATCAAATCCTCACTGCATTGGTTTCATCAGGCAACGATGATGGGTGATTGCTTTTTAAGCATTGGAAACAGTGGCATAAGCAAAATTTTGTGGTGGTTGGGGGCAGGCAATCTTTTGAAATTGATGTAACGACCAATCAAAAAAGATAATAAATTCAGAAAAAGCGCAATTTTTACCAGATTTATGGTGAAGAGTAAAGCCAAAAAACAATAACAAGGTCTTCACTTCAAAGAAACTGCAATTTTCATCGGGTTTGCACCGTATCTAGATTCCATACTTTGGCACCTCATAAATTGTTTGCCTTTCTACTTCCAAAGGGATTAGGGGCATTGCTGACTTTTTGTAGCAAAATGTTTAAGGTTTGCACATATCAAAAGCCACGCCCCCCCCACCATATCTACACCACTGATTTCAGACCTTTTGGGTATCCAACCAGAGTTTATTAAAATCATCATCGCAGAAAAATTGGAGCTAAAATAATAATCATCCCATGGGTAAAAAATAAACAGACTTTACGAAACTTAATTTAAGTTTTAGGCATTAGCAAGAGCAAGGAAGGCTAGGATGGCACTCGAGATCTAGCGTGCATTGCAAATGTTAGAAATCTGTTGAAGGTCACAAACACAACTTCCTATTTTGTTTCTCAATAAAGTGACAAAAGAAATGTGTAAGGTGGTACAGAAATTTCATGTCGTCCCTCCAACCGCTTGTGTTCTTAAAGATCTGAGCTTTTCCACTGCTGAATGCTTTGTTCAGTTGATCAATTTTGCCTACCAATTCCTTCATAAAGAAATAATCAATGTTAGGAGATTTGGTTGCGCCACACAGCTCATTGTCCATAACTACGTAAAAAATATGATCAAATACATGGTCTGGGTTTCAAATTCTTTTCAATATGACGACCTTTGTTTTCTATCCAGTGAAGATATTTGTTGTCCACGAGACCTTGAATTCTTTTTTGCAATGGTCGCAGCTTCAACCGAAGCTTCATTTGAAGCTCAGTCAACTTGGTTTCCATTTAATGTTTTAAAACCACAACTTGATGTTTAATGCCTTATATTCATTTATTAACTAAATAAAAGCTCCGATTCTCGAGCTAAAATGTGGTAATCAAACGCTGACTCAATTCAGCTGCTTTCTTGAAGAGAGACTTATGGATTTTCTTTGCTGACTAGGGCTTGTGTTTTAATGCATTAGCCGGAAAACTGACAACATAGCCTTGTCGTTTGCTAAATGAAAACTTGCAATAACATGGCCAATTTTTCGAAGTGATTTGTGCGTGACCCTTTTTGTTACCTTAACAGAATAAACATCATTCCGGGCAGTAATAAGCAAAAGTTCATCGATTGGTGCTACAGGAAAAAAGTTTAAAAAAAAAATCAAAAAGTTGTATCCCTAGCATGTACTGTATGCAAAAAACACTAAAGAAACTGAAACTGAAAAAATAATAGGCTTTATTGTCACATTTTCATCATTGATGGCATTATAATTGGGGGGACCCAGACCCTCCCTGGCTATGCCTATGATTCTAACTGGAAAAACTATTGACTAGTATTTATCACCAGATAAACCACAACATTACTTAAAACCAAATTTTGCCTCAAAATACCTCTTTTAAAAAAGAAAAAACAAATTAAATTAACTAGCTTGAGCCCATGATCCATAGTTAATTAAAAGATTACAAAAAAAATATTTAAAAAGCCTTGGAACTTAAACGTGCACTTAGATCAAACAAAGAGCAATGTGAAGCATCTCTGCAAGTGGTTGCTTACTATCAGTATAAAACACCTTGCACACTTTAAATTATACCTTTTTGAATGCTGTTGTCTTGTAGTTAATAAATTCCTCCATTCAAAATCCAATCAGAGAAATTCCACTTTCATAGTTAGCAATATTCTGGTAGTAGTCTGAGTGGTTGCAGCAGCGTAGGTGATCTTTCTAAGGCATTGAATTATGCTCCTTGAAGAACCAGAAATTTTTCCTAAACGATTAAAAGAAATTAGCAGCAAATACTAAAAACAATGACACAAAAATAAAAGCAGCAAACACTAAAAAAAAAGACATACCTAATGTAAAATATTTTCTTGCTCGAGCAACTGAGTACAAAAGTAGAAATGACCCACTTGCAATAATGAGACTCAAAACACGACTCAGCAAAATTAGAAGTTTAGCGGAATGCAAAAAATAATCAGCAAAACAAAGAAATTCTTTTGCCAATTTATATGTTATATAGTATTCCATTGGTGAATTTTTGACTATCGGTACATCAAATCAAATTTTTCATTATACTCAATGTATTAAGCCAATGCATATAACATACCAGCAATCTCGCGATTGCGAAGGGCAAGGTAACCCAGCACCTTTTGAGAAAATGCTGCAGCAGTGGCAAGTTATTGGCAACAATGTGTCCAATTTGACAGGTCCCAAATTTAAACCTCAGACCTCCCTCCCACTAAACGATCAGTGGTCGTTTACCGATCAGTGGTCGAGTGGATAGAGCGTCTGCTACTGAAGCGGTAGACACGAGTTCGATTCCTGGTCGGGTCAAACCAAAGACTATAAAAATTGGTATTCACAGCTTCCCTGCTTGACGTTGAGCAATTAAAGGGACAGTGTGAAGCCTCCATCGTGTGTGGTAGACAGATGGGCAGGTGGCAGCTTGAATTGAAGACCGAAAGGTCCCTTCGCTGTCTCCTGGCCAAAGCAACTTGGTGAATAAAATGTAATTACAATTACTTAAGACAAAACGCGTTACTGCTCAACAACTGACCAGTGTTAATTTGGTTGAATCTCGCTGCAAGTGAGGCTGCAGTCAGCACCAAAAATTGTATATCATATCAGATATATGCAGTACTTAAATTGTAGGGGGGATGCAACCCCCATCGAGATTGAGCGTCCCCCATTGAGATTTAGACGTCCCCCCATCCAGATTTGAGCGTTGGTTGATGAGAGGAAAAAGACATACAAAGTCCAGTCGAATATAGCACCAAATTCCGCGGGAACAGTGATGTAGACAAAAAAGCACTTCAACCGGAGACCTTTTTTTTGGAGATCACCTGTTTTTGGCAGGAAAAAAGCTGTTAAATTTTTGATTTCGGCCAGAAAAAGCCTTTGAATTTGGGCAAAGACCTTTTTTTGTGGATATCACCTAATTTTCACTGAAAAATCACCTCAATCCAATTCAAAACTAAAGAAAATTTGGGTAAAGTTGGTTTACGGTTGGATCAAACTTCCAACCAACCTCCCCCCCCCCCCCTTGCAAAACCCTGGCTATGCATCTGATCTTCACTAATCTAAGGTTCAGTCAAGTCAGCAAAAGCGTCCCCCATGTAAAATTTTACAACTTAAGTCCTGGATTTATGTATCTACTAACTGTAACATTGCACACAAAACTGCCTACAAATGATTATTTGAATAACGTACCCAGACACTACGTCATGCTTGTTACATTTTTTCATCCAAAAAATCTTTTAAAACTTCTCGTTGCATTGCCAGAAAATCATGGATTACCTTGCATGCATTACCCTGTGCATTGAAAATGTAATTCCTCATTCATCAAATCAGTCTTCCAGGGTAACACAATGGCTTAAAAGTTGGTATCAACCAATCAATGCCGTATACCGGTAGTCTGGACAATTATTCACTACAGCAGAAACTGTTTGTTTAAGCAACCATATCTAGCAACCAGATTTCAAGCTGGCTTTAGTAAGCTATCTTTTATGCCTGAAATGCAATTTTGTATTTTAAACAATTATAGAATCGATAGAGACTATTTCACCAAAAATTTGTATCTAGTTTTTTACTAATTCTAACCCAAATTCTAATCCTTACACCAAAACTAACCCCACATCTAACCCTCACCCAAACCCTAACTCAAACCCTAATCTAAACCCTTAAAAAATAGAAAAGCAAATGAAAGAAACGTGGATAAATATCTTTCATTTTTGTCTTCTTTTCATTAACTTGAAAAATTTCTGTGAAATAGTAACTGCATATAAAATATGTATCAACATTTTTGCAATCACTGATAAGATAATCATCATCATCATATTTATTTATTTACCAAGTGACGTCATATCACAAGAAAAAACTGCAACTTCCTCTAGGTCTATCACCAAAGCATCGAAATATACAATTCCTTTAAAACCAACACACAAACTTGCAGAGTCAAAGCGATATTTAGTCACTTGGTGAAGAGACAGCGAAGGACCGAAAGGTCATCTAAGTCTACTGCCACCTCACCAACTTAAGGTTAAAAAAGCACCTTCTAGATTTTCTCAGTCTGCTACTTTCTATGATAAAAAATTTTATGCAAAACTAAAACAAAGTATTGCAAAGATATGTACACTTTGTACAGTGCATACACAAAACTCACAGTCAACATGTAAAGAAAATGCAAGGCAACATTAGAATTGTTCTAACTCTAAGCATACTAAAAAAAAAAATACTGTAACTACAGATTGGATAGAAAATAAAATCAATAAAGTTCATAATGCTTATTTATGTTTTATAGATAGACCTAAGCAAATACACTGCCAGAACAGGTATAATCTAACAGTTAAATAATCAAAAAAAACTTGCATTATGTCTCTAACTTTTATCTGTCAGTGTCAGATCTTTAAACCTTGTATGGTATCTGCTACTGTACAGTAGCCTACTGTGCATCGCTGCTAAGTCCTAAGGTTAGCAGCCTAAGTAAACATTTTCACAAGTTTTCATTTAAACTGTTTTAACAATCTATCAGTTTAATATCAAATACACTTTTTTTAATTTCATTCACTATACGTACGGTATGAGCAGATGAGTGATAAAGTCAGTAAGTGTCTAATGGAATCTGTCTACAGGTCTAGTTTATTCTGAGACTAAAATTGAAACCACTCACAACTTTGGTTAAGATTAGTAAAATCGCTTTGACATTTCACTTTTCTCGATTTGCCATTTTACTTTTCCAAATTTACCAGTTTACATTTTAGATTTTACTCATTTACCAGTGCCTATAGCCAATTGCACTATCTCAGATATGCTAGTAGTACAGTAGTAGGGCTACCAATACCATGGTCAGATCTCAGATGGTGATTTTGCAATATAGGCCTATACACATCAGTAACTTGAATGAAACTGCATTAATTAATAAAATATAAGACCTTAGGCTTCCCTCTGATATTCTATCTATAATGCAATAATTCCAAAAAACTCAGCAGCTCAACCCTAAAATTAAAAAAAGATCATTACTGTAGACTAGGTTATTTTGACTTGTTACCGGTACAATGTTAGTATCAAAAATTTTGTCTTAATATTTTGACTTGATCATGAAACGTAAGCCTAAGCTTATTGACTAACTGCTTGTGCTTTGTGATATTCTTCCAAGCCTGTTCTACCACTGCCAAGGATATTTTACCACAACTCAAGAGTAGCCTAACTTTGCCCAGTACCATCGTACCAAGTTGCCTATGAATAGAGCGGATCAAGTCAAAATTAAGAGCGGAGTACGAAACTGAAGGTTGGGACACAGGATGTGACGTAATAAATCTGCAAAACCATGGTAGAAAAAAAAATTTCGCTAACAGGGTCCCCCGAACTATGTCAAAATATTTGTCTTTTAATATCTACTAATTTCAAAATTTAGCTCTCCATTTTGAGCAGTGCAAAAAATTCATTTTTTAGAAGTATAATTTAGTGGGGCTTTCGGGTGGGTGGCACCAAACATGGCTTGCATTTATCGAACGAGTTGGCATCCTTCATTGTGCACTTTTTTTGTTAAAATAGTTTACAGTACCGGTATTGCGTTTCACACCTACAATTTTCGATTGTGGAGAATACACAACAAAAAAAAAAGTTTAAAGGCGGTGAATCATCCAGCCAATTCCGGTGGTTTACAATAGCTAAAATTCAATTATATTTTTTGATATTTTTTGTTTTAATTTTGGGACTGCGGTTGCAAAGATATTCAACAAATACAAAAAGATGTCCCCGAAAAAAGCTTTCGGAAACTCTGAGTTTTGTTCTTCCCGCCAAAACCACAGTAGGCCTGATGGTTTAGAGAACTGTGGTAGGCCTAATTGTTTAGAGATAGTTTATTTCTAAATAGTTTAGGCCTAACTATCTCTAAACTATTAGGCCTAATAGTTTAGAGATAGTTAGACTAATATTTTAATACGATTACAGTAGGCCTAATAGTTTAGTGAACTGTGGTTTTGGCGGGAAGATCAAAACTCAGAGTTTCCAAAAAGTTTTTTCGGGGGGACATCTTTTTGTATTCGTTGAATATTTTTGCAAACGCAGCCCCAAATTCAAAACAAAAAATATCAAAAATTCTAGTTCAATTTTAGCTATTGTAAACCACCGGAATTGGCTGGATGATTCACCGCCTTTAAAGGCCATCTAATGTCTGCAAACTAATGCACTTAAAATGCAATAAAAAAGTATTACTAATCGAATGCTGAAAACCTGGTTTAGATGCACGTTCTCAGTTTCAAGCTTTCGCGTTTTTAAAAAGTGACATGACGTCATTAGACCCAGGAGTTTGGTGCATTCGACTTTGCTTTGAGCTAATTACGCCTTTTTTTGCATAACACTTTTTGACTAGCAAGCTGTTATCACGTGCCTTTTCAAAATCGCCTATCCTCTGCAAAGATAAATTAGTCGAAGGCACCAAACTCCTGGGTCTAATGACGTCATGTCACTTTTTAAAAACGCGAAAGCTTGAAACTGAGAACGTGCATCTAAACCAGGTTTTCAGCATTCGATTAGTAATACTTTTTTATTGCATTTTAAGTGCATTGGTTTGCAGACATTAGGTGGCCTTTAAATTAAGCCTAATCGCCACTTAACAAAGAACACTTGAAAGGAAAAACATGAAGTCATTTTGTTTATGAGGTTAACCAACAAAAACAGTAGCGTAGCCAAAGGGTGGAAGGCGGAGATGGGCTATAGTCCTCCCCTCCATTGGCTTGCCAAACAAAATGCGCAATAAGGAAAATACCACGTTTTTATCACTTTTGAGCCCGTCTTTTGCAGTCATATTGGCTCCATAGTGTGTTAAAGCCATTTCTGAAACATATATTTGAACTTGGAGGGAGCCAATGTTGTCAAACATGGTCAAACATATAACTTATAAATCAATAAAAAATTTCAAAAAAATGACCAATAATAAGCAATCACATCTATTCGCTTGATGGAAAATGCTTAATATAGGTTTCAAAAAAAAAGTGTGGGAATGAAGGGGCTATTTAGTATTACGTAATTACTTCTGTTTTTTCTCTCAAACATTGTTCCATTAGACCCCTCTATGATCTTTCTCTTTAACATAAAGACGAGTTAGATTAATCCGTGTGTAGGGCTGGGTTCTAGTAAGCTTTGAAAAATTAGTTAAGTAACAAGCAATTTCGAAATATTACCTAAGTAATTCAAGTAATTTTAAAAGTAAGCTGATTAGAGACAATATACTATATTTAAATCACTATATTTACTATATTGCACATTCTCATTTACAAAGAAGAGTTATTTATTAGCGTGCAAAGTAGCTACGCGCAAAGATCAAACAATCACTTCATCACTCAAAGATGATCTTAATTAGCCAAAACTCGCGCTGGAAAGGCGCTGCTAGTGATAGACTTTGAGATACGCATAAAAGTTTCGGGGCGTAAATAATTACTCTTATCTTGAAACTGTGTTGTTACAATACGTTTAAAGGCGGTGAATCATCCAGCCAATTCCGGTGGTTTACAATAGCTAAAATTGAACTTTAATTTTTGATATTTTTTGTTTTAATTTTGGGACTGCGGTTGCAAAGATATTCAACAAATACAAAAAGACGTCCCCCCGAAAAAAGTTTTTGGAAACTCTAAGTTTTGTTCTTCCCGCCAAAACCACAGTAGGCCTAATGGTTTAGAGAACTGTGGTAGGCCTAATAGTTTCGAGATACTGCAATATCTTGACGTCCTTCGTGGTCGACTTCTGGGAAGCCATGTCAACTTCCACTGGCAGTTAGGTGGCCATAACAACCACCAACCCTGCAGCTCCAATGATATTTCACATTGTAGCTCAAGTCATTTAAGCACAGAGCTGGACAGCGCTGTTTCGAGCTTTTAGCTCTCATCGGCAGCCCTAGTTTATTTCTGATTAGGCCTAACTATCTCTAAACTATTAATAGTTTAGAGATAGTTAGGCCTAATAGTTTAATAAGATTACAATAGGCCTAATAGTATAGAGAACTGTGATTTTGGCGGGAAGATCAAAACTCAGAGTTTCCAAAAAGTTTTTTCGGGGGGACATCTTTTTGTATTTGTTGAATGTCTTCGCAAACACAGCCCCAAAATCAAAACAAAAATTATCAAAAATTGTAGTTCAATTTTAGCTATTGTAAACCACCGGAATTGGCTGGATGATTCACCGCCTTTAAACAGAATAAGTTGGACTGGGGTCCGTCCAGCACTGGGGACTCCGCCCTCAATTCCTCCGGGCCCCGACAAGCCCCAATTGTCTCCGGCGGAATTATTCTACTCTTGAGAATCTACTGATACAAAACAAAAACTTGCTCTCCAGCATAATTCGTATCCAAAATTGATTTTGGGGGATTCAATTCGAGTGCACCCCAACTATGTCGAAATATTTGTCATCTGAATATCTACTAATACCAAAATCAATTTACCAGCTAATACCAAAAACCGTAATCGAGACTGAAATCATGTTGTACCAGCGATGACATCGTTACTAAATCAATCATGTTTCTGTAAAAATATTTATTTTTTTTTATGGGCTACGAAAAATGACAGATTATGTCTTTATTAAAGTTAATATCAAAACATAAAAAGAATTTAATAGAGAATAAGAAGTGTTATTTCATTAATAATGTAAGCACAAGGTGTGATATGCAAAGTGGAAAAATTACATGATTTCCATTTTGCAATTTCCATTCCATTATGACAATCAAAACTCCACTAACGACAAAAAGTTATGACAACATAGCCCGACGATGTTTAGTTGCAGTTTTTTTTCAGTAATTGCGCACATAACAGTAATTTAACAGTAAAGCTAACGGTTTCGGCCGAAAAACCTCTCTCAATTTCGGTGAAGACCTTTTTTTTGTTTTTTTTTTTGTTTTTTTGGAGATCACCTGATTTTGGGCGGAAAAATTGTTCGAATTCCCGATTTCGGCTGAAAAATCACTCTTAATTTCGGTGAAGACTTTTTTTTTTTTTTTTGGAAATCACCTGAGTTTGGGCGGAAAAATCGTTCGAATTTCCGATTTCGGCCCAATATTCACTCTCAATTTTGGTGAAGACAGCCGAGATTTTGAGGATTTGGGCCCCCCCAATCAAAAATCAAAAATCCTGGCTACACCTATGGACTGGCAATCCATTTCCCAACACCAAATTGTAATGAATGATGATGAAAAGCATTTTGCTAACTTTAGTTTCATTTCAAATGCTTGCTTTTAATGAACTACCCTTATTGTTGGACTTAAGCAAAAATGCTACCATGTCACAAACAACTTTTTTCAAGTCCAGCAAGTGTTATTTTGAAACAGGACTTAAGTTCAAGTATGGACTTATTTCGATTTGTTATGAAACCTAAAAAAAAGCTGTGAACATAAGAAACTGTAACTCAGAATATACCGGTAATGCAGATAGAGCTACGAAAATCTGTCAGAATTTGGACAAGCCTGGGCTACACAAAACCTGAAACACTAAAAAACTGAAATTTGCAAAATGTGGACTTAATACAGATTGGAATCAAGGCAGCGAAATGTATTACATACCGGTATTCAAATAATGCATTACCAGTATGTGACAAATATTCCTAATGTGGTGAATGTAAATAAACAACAAAATAATAGGTTTATTAATGTAGTCGAAAACAGATTTATCCATTACCACGTGATGTGATCAAGTACAGTAGATACGCTTAAACTGTCTTCATTACAGAAGAATTTTGATGAAACAATAAACAGTTTCATATTTTACAGTTTTCCAATGCTGACATTGCTGCCAGCTAAGCAGTAAGATATATATACATACCATGCAATAAGTTGGTTTACTTCTTGGCAGATTTGATTATTTCAGGTAATGGCAGCTGTTGGTGCTCGATTACATTACGCTGGATCAGTGTTTTCCAGGTTTGTTTGGAGTTTCTCTTTAACTACTGAACTATGGATAATGTGTACAAGTAGTAAAAACATGCATGATTTAACAGTAGGCTATGGTGGTTACATGGCTAAATTTTTTTCAACCTTGTTGCAAATGATCTCATTGAATATGTAAACCTCCTGGCTTGCCATTGTTCAATGCGGTCTTTCAATATACAATTTACTTGCGCTTGAAGGGATATTATCAAGTTTTAAAGTCTCATATTTAATTTCTTGGTTAATACTTTTGTTTTGTAAGGATAATTCTGTTGGAAAGGTGCCATACAAAAGATTTATGGTAAAACAAGTAGTTACTCACATCTGCTTTCTGATATTCAGCTAGGAATTTTGTTTATTACTTTCAAAAAATTGGCTGTGGTTGGTTTTGAATGCATTGTATGCCTTTTTCCAGGATCAACGATTTAGTTAAATCAGGAGTTATTGCTTATGATGATCGTCCTTTGTGGTTTGATGTGTACAAAGCATTTCCTCCTATTAGAGGACCAAAATTTTTGGAAGATCCAAAACCTGATGAATTGGGTCTTGTAAATGTGGTTGATGATGTGCGGCCTATATTTTACAAAGAAGATTGGGCTCGAGCGTAAGTCAGGTGTTGGCTCAAACTTAGATATAATTTTTGTTGCTTTGCAAATGCTTACTAGATCGGAAATTTTGTGTAGAAGATCTGTGAATCTTTATTTGAAAAAATTGATCAGACATGATAAAAGAATATACAGGAAGGCTACCCGAATCTTTTTTAGCACAGTGTTCAACTCAAAATAAAAGTTTTCATTATACTCACTGTATAACGCGGTTGTTTTATGTTTTTTTTGTGTCAGTACAGTGCCAATACATCACTACAGAGTCATGTAATGACTTTTTGTGGGGCCCAAATTTGCATCATTGCATCTGCGCCAACACAGCTTCTTTTAAAGTAATGTTGTAGGGGTGGAAAGCTGCTGGCAACATTGTGTCCAATTTGACTGGCCGGAGATTTGAAACTCAGACCTCCAATTCTAGAAACGAACACGTTAAGGGTACTGCTTGACCAACTGGTCGGTAGTACAATGTTTCCTCTAACATTTTGGCTAACTGGCAAGTGCTCAGATTTTTTTAAAACAATTATGCCCAAAGCTATAAAACGACATTTTTGTACCCTAAATTTCATACCAATTGACTTTTAAAATATACTAAAAGTCATATTTCTGTGAATTTGTCGACTTATAACTGTTATCAAGAGTATTTCCAAAAATTGTTTGCCTGGTGATCCAACAAATCGCTTATTTTCTAGCAAAAATCAGCTTAGTTGGAACACTGTTTCAAGCATGCTGATTGAAATGTTGTGGAAGTCCAGTCCTATAATTTTTGGAGATGCATCAAAGGTAATTTTTAGTCTACCAAGTCAAGCTACCATTTGTCAAGAATGCAATGACTTGGAGACGCATTTTTTGATGAGTCAGACCTGACTCGAGTCATTTTCGTTTTTTTGTCAATCATTTTGAGTCACTTCTATGTAAAATGCTCCACTCAAATTTTGTCCAATGACTGGAGTCTTATTTTAGATTTTATTTGCAACTAAGAATTAACAACACTTATGCTTCTTTTTGTGCAAAGTGTTTTAATTATAATAACCAGAGTCGTGGCAATGGGGTCTTGAGATGGAGCCCCTGAGAACAGATTCGAGCTGATAAAAAGAGTAGGCTGTTTGGTAGCCTTGCGATCTCAGTAAAAATCAAGCTGTCGAATACATTTCAATCTAAATCATAGCCTAGCCTAGCAATAAGGCTTTTATTACTGGGCTACAAAGTGCAAACTCACAGTCCATGACTTTTGTGCATAGGATGTTTAGGCACCGGGACTATTATTATACACCTGGACTTTTATGCGCCAGAGGTGAAAAATTTTTTCCCATAATTCAAAAAAAAAATTTTTTAAGAAAAAGCTTTCTCCCAAAAAAATTTTTTTGTTTCAAATAACACGTTTTTTTCTAAAAAACAGTTCTCAAAATTTTTTTTTCGAAAACATATTTTTATTTTCAAAACTATTTTTTCCAAATAATAGCTTTTTTCAAAAAAAAGTTTTTTCAGACAGCAAAGTTATACTTTTGATTAAAATGTTAATTTATTTTTCAAACAGCTTTTTATCTGACACTTGTCAAGAAAAATAATCAGAATAGAGAGCTCAGAAAAGGAGCGACTATAGAAAAAACCTTAGAAAAAAGCTTAGCAGTGATTGGCAGGAAAAGGATCAATGAGAGAACGTCATTTGTGTACAATGTTTAAGCTAAGCTTCACTCTAATTCTTTTTGTCAGCAGAAGGCGGGGTTAGAAGTTTTGATAAAAGTGAGTTGAAAAGCAGATAGATGGAAGGAGAGCGGAAAAAGTTTTACAAAACAAATTGATTTCTTTTTGTCTTTTTTCAATGATTAAAAATGTTTCCACTACGTATTTGCAAAGTTTTCTTACCTAATCTGGACGCATGCAATCTCTGGCCCGCAGTCTCAGTTTGCTTGTGTGATATTGGCACATGCAACGAGCCGTGTGACGTTTCATGGTTATTTTGAGTCTATCTCTACCAAACAATACAGTACAAAATTTTTCAGTGGTTACGGATTCATCTTTCGGCAGATTCCTTTTTATGATCGTTACAATCCTTGTAAAATATAGTAAAAACAATGTTTAAATTGATATTTTTAAAGTTTAATCGTTACATTCTGTTGTAAATAACTTGTAGTAAAAACAATGTTAGATTCTTACAGTTAACTTTTTCAGAATTGCATCAAGAACTTTTGAAGCTGAACAGGATTGTATCCTACTTCAAATTATTGCTTTACTTTTGAATTATTTTTGTAGTGTGAGTTGAATCAGAAGTGGCTGCAGACTCGACAACCACTTTCGACAATTTTTTATGTGAAATTTTTCATACTAGTGCTATAGTTTAAATTTATCACGTTCACTGCATTCCCTTCAATAAAAATAACAAGATAGACAAAAGACGTATTAAGAAGAGCTCTCTTGATACTGCACGCAGTGCTGTTGTTGAGGGTATCTCTCAGATCTGTCATTTTATCTCATTCTTAAGAGCGTTGAGGTCACGGAGGAACTCTGGGAAAACTCAACAATTGGACTACACCCAAGGTCTGAACCAGAGCTCAGAAGTCAATGATAGATGGAGAAGAAAGATGGGTTCGGCAGTCACCTTTATCAAAACTTCTAACTTCGCCCTCTGCTGACAAAAAGAATTCGTGTACAGCGTAAAGATTGTACACAAATGACGCTCTCTCATTAATACTTTTTTTGCCAATCACTACTCAGCTTTTTTCCATAGCTGTTCCTTTTTCTGTGCTCTCTATTCTGACGATTTTTCTTGATTAGTGCAGATAAAAAGCATCAAAGATGTTAACATTTTAGTCAAAGTAAAACTTTTTTTGTTTAAAAAACTCTTTTGAAAAAAGCTTTTACATGGAAAAAATATGATTTTGAAAATAAAAATCTGTTTTTAAAAAAGAAAAAGTAAAAAAAATGTGTTTTTGAAAAAAGACTGTTATTTGAAACAAAAAAAATTTTTTTGAAACAAAAATTGCTCTGGAAAACTCATTTTTTTTTGAAAAATACTTTATTTTGGAAAAAAAACACTGTATTTAAAAAAGTTTTTAAAAGTTTTTTTTTTGGACAAAAGTGTAAAATTCTTGGAAATGCTAAATTTTTTTTGAAATAAAATTTTTTTTCATCTCTGGCTACTAGAAGTTCCAGTGCCTAAACGTCCGCTCCTAATAGTCATGGTCTGGCTAACTCATACCTAATAATAAGACTACCAGTTCTTGAGTAGGCCCATTGTATTTGCTTGCACTATTTTGCAACCCTAGATTAAACTTTTCCACTTAAGTTGCAAGCAATAGCCTACTACTCTACTTACTAGCCTTACTTTTGCTGGTTCTTAGATGTTTGTAACCTAGGGTACCAAACAGTTTACGCTTTTTCCAGCTTGCTTAGCCTTTTTTTAAGTATTTAACAAGCATATAGGTACTGTGCATTATGCAGTAGATGGATACTTTGACAACCATGTTTTTTGGTAGTTTCAGGTTTTTTTTTAGGATTTTATATCAAGGCCGAAGCAAAGAGAAATTTTTCTCAACCAAAATTTATTGTCTGTTGTTTGGAATTTGCAACCCTGAATCAGACAATGTTCAAGGCAGCAATAATTTTGGCATGCTAGATTAAAAAATAATCTAAAACCAGTTCCATTGCCACTTTATAGAGTTAACTTAGGGCTGATAGAATGCCATGTCTCAAATATTTTTCCACGTTTATGCTTCAGTAGTTGTAAGCTAGCAATCCAGGTTAAGAAAACCACAACCAAATCTTGGATGCTGGCTGATTCTATTTGACAGTAAAATCATTATGTACTAACAGTGATACTAAAAGCATTATAGTGACTTCCTAAGCATGAAAAATAACGTTAAGTAACTTATCGCAATAACCTGTACCCCATGATGAACTGCAATAAGTATAACGTGACCTAACTGCGCATAAAACAAATGAAAAAAAATTCAAACGCATTTCTAAAGCAAAATATTAAAAATCGTTGGTCCTGGATGTAACCACGAGTACCCATTATTAAATAGTAATCAATAAAAATAATCACTTCCTTACATTCGCAGGCCTTAACGTGTTACGTCATTACCCCCAAGATATATATTATTCATTATAACACAAGAAACATCATAACTCACAACAAATCCAACTAACTAAAAGGCACTCCCGGGAACAATGGCTATTCTACAAGCTACACCACGGTAATTTCAAAACTGCGCTATGAAAATTAGTGCCATTATCAGAAAATACTTGTTTCACAGGAACACCTATAGCGCACAAAAAACAAAAAAATGCTCCAAAAATGCATCGGTAGAAAGGGACTCAAAAGTTCAAGATGAGCTGCTTGACTAGCGAAGCATGTAGAGATGCAACCATAATGTTTAGCATTGTTAAGGCCATCTCTCACAAAAAAATTTCCGAAAAGGTCCACCCCACAAGCATAAAAGGTTCGCCGCCTTGGTTAAATTTGCACATCAGCGAGAGGGCTCATAACTTGAGCTCCAGGTACAGCCATGAAGTAGCAACATAGCGTGCATTCAAATATATAGTGCTTGATGGTCGCTGCACTTCCCATCATCTAGTATTGATAACGCAAAATTGACAGTACATGCTGGATTCTCACATGATCTGTTTGCACATGAGCATTGAGAACCAGTAGTTTCATCACATGATACCTCTTGGGCAAAATAGCTGGATGTTTCAGTTCAAATGGTAAATTGCCCTGCTGAAGCCTGCCCTCCCACCCGCAAAATGCCATTAACAGCATTGGGGCACAACTTGCTTAGGGATTTAAGTTGCTACTTGCAGCGATTCTCCTTCACTCCCTTCTCAGTATCTCTTCAGCCATGAGCTTCAATAGCTTCAGTAACATCAGGAAAGGTTTGACGTTGAGCAACAATTTTCACAGCACATTCACAAGCGGGTCCACGACAACTGACCGCGACAAACTGATCGCGAACCAACTGACCCCGATTGGCTATTAAGTGTGTCATAGAAATATTTTACTATCCTCAGAGCCATCGCGCTTAAACCTTCACTTTGTGACAAAATCCTTTTGTAACGAGATCACTGGTAATCGTTGGTTCGCAGTCAGTTTTTTCACGGTCAGTTTGTTCGCGGTCAGTTGACTTGGCTTGTCACAAGCAGCATGCAATTCAGTAGTGCTCAATACCCCAGTATCAGCATCAACGCATTTTGGTGATTTCAAAAGACGATGCTGGAGCCAGTTCAAAAATCGCCTAAGCCAAGCAATTGCTCACATTAGGCTTTGTAACACAAAATATCGCAAAAATAACTGGTGCAGCAAATCATCTGACAAAATACAAATCATCACTAGCAGTTGCTGCTGCACACGATACAATTTCTTTCAAGTGGTACGTTTTAGACTCTGAGTAGAGGGACACACTATGACTTATCATCCAACAAAAAACCAGGCCCAGCCAAGCAGGACTGCAAGGTTGCCCAATCCTGCGGATGCAATCCTTGAGAAAAGACATCAGCTGCATTGCTTGCTGAATCTACATAGTGCCATTGGTTAGGCGCTGAATAGGCATGTATGGCAGCAATGCAATTAGCAACAAACACTTTGTAGCACGACTTTGTGTAATTCAAACAATGCAGTACCACAGAAAACAACAGTCCAGAAAACAATGCACAAGAATACTCATCTGTGCTCTTGCTCAATTTGGTGAGCTAGTTTAGCAGCAATTACCGCTGCACATAACTCTAGATGCAGAATTGTCATGGAGCTCTTGCCAGGAGCCACTCTGGACTTTCCGGCAACAAAACAAAGAGTGTAACTGTTAGGTATGTTTATTTCAGAATATCTGTATATTCTAGAATAATTTCGGATCTTTTTTTGAATTCCAGAATCTTTCCAGAATATCAAATCCTGTTGCAAAATACCGTATCGTTTTCAGACGATTTTGATCCATTTGACAATCATTCAAATTCAGCCCAAAAAAAGGCTAATTGACTGCAGTAATGCGATTGTCGAATATCAATAGTAATGTCTATATCAATAGCGGCATAAATGCATTGTTATGGTCACTTGTCGATTACCATTTTATGCTTTTGCTTTATGATAAAGAAGCTATGCTTGCCTATTGATGCCACAAGGAAAAACCCAGGAATTTTCAGCCTCTCTTTTTCCCCATAAAAACAAACGAGAAGAGAAATGCAAAAGTTTTAAGAGAAATAAGCAATTAATTAAGCATTGTCATGCATTGCTTGCGTGTGCGCGTACTCCGTACAATTGTACACACCCACTATTACTCGTAGTTGCACGATGTGTGCATAGGGCAGCGTGGGTGCAGAGGCTGTTTGCTGCATGCGATTGTTACTGAGTGAGCAATACATGATCAATTATGTTCATAGGAACACAACGCGGAAGCAGTGCATCTTAACAAATCTTTATTATTCTGATTTCATAATTTGGAACCAGTTCAATTTTGGAACCAGTTCCAAAGATTCGATATTCTGGAATGAACATCCCTTGTAACTGTCTCCATCATATATTCTCAAGTAGCTCACTGCACCCATACCCATTGTACTTACGTTAGAAAATGTCTGTAGCTCGACAGATACAGCTCTGCCAGCCCAAAATAACATCGCGGAAGCTTGATGTTTTGTAAACAGGGTGTTGCACTAAGAGTCATTACATGCTTAATTAAAAATTAAAAAAATTTTTTGTAACCATGTTTTTGGTATATTTCAAATTTGTTTTTTAGGCTAAAGGTGTCAAAAAATGATAATAAATGAAAAAAACTTTTTTGGAATACCTCAAGTGGATTTCAAGTTATTGCAGTTTGAATTTTCGGCCACTAGAGGGAGATTTTGTTTCCAAGTTTTGAATATAGTGCTGTAATTTCATTTCTGAAGCAGTCTTATGCCTGAAAATTGCTACATGGGGGTTTTTGAGGTCAAGAAATTCATTTTTGATGCCAAAATTGCAAAAATATGACTGGTTCATGGTGAAAAATTAATTTTAAATGTTGACAAAAGCCCAACTTTGCAAGCAAATTTTGGGGTGTAGGCGCGTCGCTTCGACACAATTTTTTTTCATCCATATCTACATTGCTCATAATTTTTGAAAATATAACAGTTTTTTGTTTACTTTTTATTGGCATCTGAACTGGAAAAGGTTTTTGTTTGGATAGTTATTTCTAATAAATCAGCAATATTCATGATTGCATTACTTTGAAAATGGACGGAAATCTTTGAAAAAAAGCGTTGTTGTGTGACTCAACTGTGATATACATACATGCAGTATCACTTTAACGGGGTACACTGTCTTCCCAGTTTTCAAAAGGTTGAGCCTGTTAATGATGCAGAAAGTTCTAAAAACAAAAAACGCTACAAAGGAAATTGCCTGTAGCTGGGTTTTTAAATTTTAACTATTTGTAGTTCTTAACTGAACTTTCTGTACCATTACAATATTACTTAAGATTAATTTCCATCGTCTCTCAGCATAGTAACACTTAAAGTTTAAAGAAGATGAGTAACAACACTGTTGCATTTATACAACTTGCATTGTATATAGTAGCTACCAGTACCAGTTACTGGTGCACACCCTCTCATGGGTGCAAGATTAGTTAAGGTGTTTGTTTTTAGTCTTGAAAAAGACAAAGTTTTAGGGTATAAGCAAAAAATAGGAATCATGGTTGATGTACACCACTAAGGGTCGTGTATTCACCAAGCGAGTTTAAACTCCACTGAACCGTAAGCGTCACTGAAACTATGTTCAGTCGCGCATATTGTGTTCACCAGACGAAAAAATGTCGAATGCTTGCTGAAGCGGCGCTTAAATGTCTGATTTTGAGCGTCAAATTGAGCGGCCGATTTTGGCGGTTTAACCAGCGATAACATTGGAAAAATCCTGTTTTATCGCCTTTCAGGAATTAATTAGGTGTGAAAATCACTTTGTACAGTATTGTAACGAAACAGGAATGCTGTGTAGGCTTTTCAAAAGCTACAAAAAGTTTTGCAGTAGCATTGTTAATGCAAGTGATACAAACTATTGTGATTAACTATATAAAATAAATTACTTTTAATACAGTACCGGTATATTTTTTTTATAAAAACGATTTTATTGAAATTCAAGGTCCAGTTTTTCTCAAGATTTGAGAACAATGCCAGGTTGAGGGAGAAAAAATAATTAAGAACCAGAGCTAGTACAACGCACTTGTTAGGAATCAACAACCAATAACTTTGACGGTTTTTCAATTCTCTTTTTGTATACACAGAGTTTGCGTAAAACTTTGCGCACGATTCTTTCTAAGCATTGGCTTTTTGCCTAGAAGATTTGGTATCTGTGTTTTTACGTTCAATAGTAGACTTGTATTCAGTGCCGTCGCTATGGGGTGCTAGGGGGGCCATGCCCTCCAAAAAGACTGCTTGTACCTCCCATTTTGGTTTCTCAAAATACTTTTTTGGAGCACGTAACGACAAGGCAACAGACAATAATGGAAAAAGGAATAATAATGTTCAAACATAATTCTTGCTTCAAGTTTTTTTTATTGATTCTTTGCAAAATTGCTGACCGCCAACTGCTGTACATAAATGTGACACAATAATCTGTCTTATTAACACGCCTTTACGGATGTGTTGCAGATTGGGGATGTAAGCCTAAAGAATCGTTACTGGTACTTCGTTAGTGGTTATGACCTGAAACAATACGTGAAAACATTTTTTAAAAGACCAGCTGTTTTTTTTTTTTTTAGAGGAGGCAAGACTTTTTTTAGGTCGCAGTCAGTTATGCAACCACGGGGAAGGGGCTAAGAGGGTTTCAGCCCCCTTTAGCCAAGCCATTTAGAAAATGGAACTAAAAAAACAAACGTTTAAACGTGTTTTGGACTTGAATTTAAGTATAAGGGGGGCTGAAAGGGCTAGGCAATTTAATTCTTTCAATGATTCTGACTTTTAGTAATTTACTATAATTATACACATGGCTTCAAAAACATGCGAAATGTGATTGAAATGGTGTTAAAATCGCTATTTTTGCAGCAAAATCACAAAAATCTCCCGTTGGCTGTGGGCTCTGCTTCCGAGCCCCCTCTATGTCACACATGATTTGCATCGGCTTGTTCAGCAAGGGGTCTAAATTAGACAATTTTTAGACACAAAAAAACCTTTGGTTCAAGCTCCTTCCCTGTTAGCTAAATTCCGGTTGCGCTTCTGGTCGCATTCACTGCTGCAGACAGATTTTTCAAGCGATTACATGAGCCGCATACGAAACGAGCTAATAAACGCTGCCTGGTTTATGCGTCTCTTTTTTCAAACATGAATGCAAAATTTTAAAAATAGCTTATAATTTGTCGCCGTAAAATATCAGTTTTTATGTGCAAAAGTTCAGTTTGTTTTAGTGCCTCCCCACTTTCGGATAGTGCCCCCTCACTTCGTTTGCTCCGGCGACGGCACTGCTTGTATTTAATAATCAAATTTAAAAGCAAAAATTTTTCTTGCTCTGTAAAGTTCTTACTACAATTCAGTTTTAATAGTCAGTACTGTAGATTTAAAAAAATCAACAACAAATTCTAAAACATTACTTTATTTAGGCTTATATGGACACGACAAACTAAACAAATCAAAAAAATTACGCTTCAACATTAAACGTGAAATCTTAATATTGCGCAGTTGTACTGTACCAGTATGACCTCTCATATACCTATTGATTCAGACCGAGTCCATTCATTGGGGCAGTGTATGATTTCTCTATGATTTGGGAGAAAAGAATGTGTGAGTCAGCAAAATCTAATGCTTAAACTGTTTTTGCTCTTCAAACTGCGCTATTTTAAGCGACGTTTTACACGCTCTGGTGAATTCTGTTTTGACGTTTCGCTGAAACGACGTTTAAATGAGCGACGTTTCAACATGAGCGCACGCTTAACTTCAGCGGCTTTGGTGAATACGACCCTAAGTACTGCAAAATTCTTTCAGTTTTGCTGTTCACGCCAACACACACATAGTGTTTGTGAGTGAGCAACCAGCAAAGCTTTACATTATTCTTTTAAGTCACAAAAATTGCTATTTTTTTTTCAAAAAAATCACTAAAATTTTTTAACAAGAGCATGGCGATATTGCCCTCGTCCCAAACCCCTTCTTTGTTCATGACAAAAACTTTTGAGCTTGCAAATATAACCTGTACGATACCTCAATTCATTTTAAAAACTTAAATTCACTGTATTTTGCAATATTTTGTAGAAAATAATTTTTGAAAGATTTCGTAAAAAGAAATGGTTTACCAAGCAATATGGTTTGCGTTTAGGAAATTACTAAAAACATGGGATCCATAATCAGTTGGCGTTTACGTTGGGACCCTAACTGATAAAATTAAGGTCTTAAAATTAACCATTTCTTTGTTTATAATTTAGCGATATTCAGCATTTAAACTGTGAAATATCGCATGGGGGGAAGCTTAAGCAGCCTGACCAGATGCATTCGCAATGCCACAGCAACTTGTTGTAAATTTTGCCTTGAAATCAGAAGAAAAACAAAAACAATCATCATTTGTTGCGATTTTTTCACAGCCAAATTCAAATGAAGACCAAAAAAACAATAAGGTCTTAACACCAGTTTGTGCGATTTTGATCTGCTTATCTGAAATGAAGAGGAAAGCAAAAAGGTTTTATTTGACAGTTTTTTTTGTTTGTGGTTTTATTGTGCAATATTTGTTTTATTGTGCGATATTTGTTTTATCGTGCAATATATGTTTTTTTTTGCACGCGATATTTGATCGCCACATTCGAATGAAGACCAAACAAATTAGGAAAAAAGGTATTTCCCGCTTACCTTGTATGGAGGGATGCTGTTTTTCCATTGGGGGAAGCCAAATCTTAAGGGGGGGATGCGTCCCACCTACATTTTAAGTACTGGCTATATTTCCATTCACAGGTAGTGGACTTGCTTCATCACTACGATACCGCTAAGGTGCGAAATCAACATCAGCTGCTAATGTATAGAACTTCAAAATGGCAGTCGCTATTATTTAAAAAAGTATTATTTTTGAATTATTACCAAAAACTTTACAAAATGCAATATTTTAAGCACTTTCATGTTTAAAAATTATAGAAAATTTACCGACCTTAAGCTAGGAAAATTGTGTTCTTGGTCCTTGGCCTCGAGAGTGTCTGTACTCAAAAAGTCGGTCCTTGGCCTTGGATTTTTTCGACTTCTTGGCCTCAAACGTTGTGTTCTCTACTCCACCTCTGGTCAAATCAAACTTAGTGTTGTCAACGGCTTGCCACCACTGCGACATTTCTTCAAAAGGAGTTGTGTTGCTTGGGCGCAATGACTCGGAGATGGGCCTTGCCAACTCATTACATGCTCGACATGATGCAGCAAGTATGATGAAAGATTTGATTTGATTGCAGTATATTGTATGTTTAAACAAATTATGTCAACACCCGCAATCAAATAAATTCAACAGTGCAGGTAAATGTTGGATAAGCGGGCAAAACAGTTTACTAAAATTGTCACTCTAAATATCTCAAGTTTAAAGAGAATAAGTTATGGGTGATTTTCAAATTACTGTCGAGACAAAATGATAAGTGATTGAACGTTCAAACACTGCCTAAGCAATCAAAATATTTTTTACAGGAGCAAAGTTTTTGATTTCTTCGATAGTGTTTGATTGTTAACTCACCATTTTAGGTTTACAGTAATTTGAAAATCAATCACAACAGCTACTGCTTCAAATACACAGTATTAGTGACAGCTTTAGTAATATAGTGACAACTTTAGTAAACTTTATCGCCTGCTTGTGTAACATTTAACTGCACTATTTAATTCGTTTAATCTCATGTGTTGACGTATGATTGGTTGGTTGTAATTTGAACGATTGTAAAAGTAAGCAAAAGTTCTTGTTAATTTTTTTTTTTCTGTGTGGAAACTAGTGATTTGTTATATTATTTAGATGCTTTGACAAGGTTATAATGTTTTGCCAAAAACATTCAGTGTAATTTTTGGAAATAACGCAATTAATAAAAATTAAGATAACAAAGAATTAAAATTGTAAGTTTTGTAATCAAACTATTCTGCACTCCTCTTTAATTCATGTTTGTCAGGTGTCTTGCTTATGTTTGAGAAAGAAAAAGCAGCATTAAAACTTAAATTATAATGACCATAGCACATAATCACTAAACTGAAGTATAATTTTTGAAACTTTATTGCTTTTTTGCTGGTTTTGGTTTAATTAAAAAAAAATCCTTTTAGTCACTGCAAAAAATTTAATATTTGATTTTGTAAACATTCATACCAAATTTTGTTCTTGACAAAAAAAAAAGAAAGCAATATTGGAAACAAGAGAAAATTTTATTGTCAGGAAGTTTTTTGTGGGCTAACTACCTCTTAGGGCCGCTCTACACTGTGCGTAAAATCGTCAGCTTACGAGCGTAACCTTAGTTTGTTTTAAGGGGAAATTTCGTAAGCCCAGGCATACCACCTTACGGGTGTAGCATCTTACAAGAGTAAAATTGCCAGCGAAAAAAGTTTGCTAAAAGAGCAAATTTTTTTCGCGGGTACGCTCGTAAGCTCACGATTTGCGTGAAATTTCAAAAACTGGTTTGCCAGGTCTCAAGGTAGGCTAAAATTAGGTTCATAAGTTTTGTTGAAAAAAAGTTGATTTTCAAAAGTGAAAGCATGCGTGTTGGTTTGAAATAGCCTAATTTAACATGAAAATGGTCAATTTGCGACTCTATGAGGAAAAACTTGCAAAAAAGAGGCTTCGGTCAATAGGCCCAAAAATGAATTATGATGAATTATGAATTGTTTGTTGTTATGTCACGTTTGGTTCCCTTGTTCTTAGTAAAGAAATTTGAAAATTAAAACTGATATGTGGTGTGGCAATGCAGATCACAATCCTGACCAGGGGTACTTGGTTAGGTCAAAACCAGTAGGCCTACCAGTATGGTACGATAGGTCTACGTCTTGGTAGTACTCGTACCTAGTGTGTATTATACCACATTGTGAAAGTAAACTGGTAATCCTAGCTTGATTGCTGCTGTAGGCTAGTTTACTTCAAAAGGTTTAACCTACTGTTGCACTTTGCAGGTGCAGTGATGCTGCATTATACCGGTAAGAGATACTGGTAAGCAAGCAACTTAATAGCCTAAGCTACTGTCAGAAAATATGCAAAGTTAGAAAATTAGTCTGCTGATAAAATCTAGGCTCTGATTTTTTATATCAATGAAACTCGAAACTAGAGCTCGACCGATATGACTTTTTCTGGTTGATACCGTACCGATATCGATATTTTGGAAATTTTTAGGCCGATACCGATAACTGATATATTAACTTATGAAATACGAAATTTTGTCTCTGTTTTTCAATTAACTTGACACTAAAAGCTTCACTAATTCCCCGCAAAGAAAGACTATTGCAAACACAAGTCACACTCCAGTATTATTCAATGAAAAAGCAAACCAAAAATACAACGATTTGCCAATCAATAGTCAAGAGCGGCCGTGCTTGCTCTCAAAAATGAACAGTTCAAGGTGATTGTGCTAGGCTGAAATTTTATCAGTGGTAGATAGCCGATACGATATATTGGCTTGACCCTATTTGATATATTGGCTTGACCGATATATCGGTCGAGCTCTACTCAAAACTATTAGAGCCTACAGTATTAGTTAGCCTACAGTAATAAAAGCAGAATTGAAATGCAATAATCTAAGTGTACCCTGGTACTAGCCTACTGATATGATGGGCTGTGCAGTTGCAGCTATATAGGCATGTAAAATTATTCTATTTCAAGATGCACACACCTATTATTCAGCAACTATCAGGTTTTAGACTTTTACAAATAGTTGAGTTGAATTGCAGACACTGTCAAGCCAATACTGTCATGTTATAAGATAGTGAAATCAAAAGTTTTTATATTTTGCAATTACTTTTTAGAATTGTAAATTAAGACTCTATTTGCAAGTTTCTATTGTAAACAAAATATAGTAACTGTGAATATTTAAAATTTAACAAATTTATCAATGATATGATACTTTTGGTCCAGACTCAAAGAGACTTATTGATGAAATTATAAAGCAATGTTGATCTTTAATGCTCAATGATTTCAAGGATGATGACCAATCTAACAGTGGCATTGTCAGGTTTTTAAGGTTAGTTATGTGTATTCCTAGATTGACAATCTTTACCAGCTATTTAAGCTTTTATTTAAAAAAAAAACAAAAACTTTATGCGTTTTCATAGTGAAAATAAAAAACAAACTTGGAAGTTTTATCTAAATTATTTGCTTTTATTTAAAATAATCATTTAAAATTAGCAATGGGCCAAAGAAAATTTGTCACTTTTAAAGTTTTTTTTTAATGTGATGGTGTGACAATACAGTATTCACATCACTGCAACTTAACTACACAATTTCAAGTTTCTTGTAACATATGAGTAGCATTGCTTGTTTTTCTTAGGTGCAACTAAGATTTTAAAGTGTCATATTTTTCAAACCATAGGTGCACCAATGATACTTGAATTTTTTAAGATATCCAACTTGTGCCTTATACTCTGATGCATTTAATCTGTACTTCTGGTTATGTTCTTACGGCCAGTTGATCAAGTGGTAATGCTTTTCAATGATCAAGTGGTAATGGTTTTGGAGTTTAATAAATTTAATGCAATGTAGTGCATCTTATAGTTTGGTGCACTTTGTGCCTAAAAACCAAAGCTATTGAAGCCATTTGGTACATTTTATGCTAAAAGTTAATAATTATTGAAGCCATTTATCGATACTACGACAGCGTGCTAATTAACAGTTATATGTTCCAGTTTGCTGCCCTTTATGGGTCTAAAGAATGCTGCAGTGATATCTTTGGTAGAATTAATTTTGATAAAATAAAGTATTTGTTTAGTGTTAAAAAAAGTTGTTTTTTTGCTTTAATTTTGCTTTGTTTTGTAATGTAGTGCCAGTACTTTTATGGGATTTAATGTGACCGGTTTGATGCAAGAAGATTTGACGTAGCAGCGATGTTGTTAGGGTTTTGCGTCAAACATCTTTCGGGTCTGGTTCGGACTAAGATTAAAGTTGGCCAAGTTAATCGTTTTGCGTCAACTGGTTGGCTCTAAAAATTTTGGACTCTTTTCTGGGTGCTAGTGTTTTATGCATGATTGGTACGTTTTTTGATATCTCTACTGCTAATGATGGTTTTGGACACTTTGCAGAATTTTGAACTTTTTTTGGTAGGAGTAATTATTATTTGTTTTACTTTAGGTTCTCCAATGAGTAGAAGATATCAGCCGTATTGCAGCAACAGACAAAATTTTCAAAATAGATATTTTTATTACACGCTAAACGTTTTCGACCATTCTTCACAAGTGTACAAATTTTCTTGTTCACGTGATGCGAATATTTCATACATCGGTATGACTACACGACATCTTGGCACTAGGATTCAGGAATATCTGCACCACAAAACCATAAAATCAGCAATACGTGAACACTTTGAAATATGCCAAAACTGCAAGCTAAACAATACAGATTTGAATGTTTTAAAGTTTTACGCACTTGTAATTCAGAATATGCTACAAAGATACACAAGAAGCTTTACTCATAAAAAAACACAATCCACAACTCAATAGACAGCTCTATGCTAATGGTTCATCTTTTTTACTAAATGTTTATTAGGTTAGCATGTAATATGTTTTTGAGTGCGTGCATTTTTTTTTCCTGAATGTATACGAGATATTATCTTCATGTCATTGCATAATTTGTACAATTGTTACGTTAAAATTGCGTACTTGTTGTGTTGTGGTAAACTATATTGCTTTTTTGAAAGTTGCTCATTTGCTAGTTTGTTCTTAAACTGTTAACATGTAATTATTTTGCTCTGAAGAGGACCAGAAGAATGGTCGAAAACGTTTAGCGTGTAATAAAAATGATATCTATTTTGAAAATTTTGTCTGATGCTGCAATATGGCTGATAAAGTCAAGCTCTTTGCCGAAGATTTACTTTAGAGTAGAAGATAATTGGAAAATTGTTGGAACAGCATGATTGAAAGATCAACACAATAATAGGCTTAATAAAATCCAGAGTCAACACAATAATAGGCTTAATAAAATGCATGTTGTTTTTGCATGAGGGATTAAATGTGGAAAAGATTGTAGTTGAATGTGATATTGCATCACTTAATTACACATTATTCGCGCAGTCAAACCGTTTGACAATTCGAGAGGATAACCTATACCTGCATGCTATGCATCATGCACTGTCTATTGTGTTTCCAGTGGCGGACTAGATAAAGTTTATATAAAAGTTGATATGGGAGAGAGGAGAAAGACACTCAAAATTTGGCTTCAACGAACTCGGAAGAGAGATGTAGTCGAGTCCTTGAGCCGAGGATGGCGATTTTCTAGAATTTGAAGCTTTGAGGCCAAGGACTTCAAAATGTGTCCTTGAGGACTCCATCTCTGTAAACGGAATGTAACAGTAGAACAGAAAACCAGTTGAAAGCTGAAAACAAAATGTACCCTGCAAAATATTGCAATCAAATCTTTCCACCGATTCACCCTCTGCTGAGAGGAGTTCAGAAATTTTTGGACATTTTTCGAAAATTTTTGGACATTTTTGAACTAAAGACTTATCTTTTTTTTTGTCTTCACTTTAGGATTCGTGGAAAATCGCAAGAATTTTGAGATGAAAACCAGAGTTTGTCGAAATTTTTGAACTAAAGACCTTTTGGTTTTTTGGTCTTCACCTTCTTCGTTTAATCCACACTCTTGAATTCACATTAATAAACTTCTCGTGCCCCCTAAAATTCATTTCTGCCCCCCAGTCATGCTATCCTGGTGCCGGGCCTGCATCAGTGGCTTGTAGGCTGAGTTAATTTTTGTAATTTTGTTGTATTCACCAAGTTGCTTTGGCCAGGAGACAACAAAGGAACTTTTTGGTCTTTGAGTTAAACTGCCACGTCTTGTCCTACCACGCACTGTGGAGTCTTCACGCTGTCCCTTTTTACTGCTAAACGCTAAGCAAGGAATCAAACCCAGATCTAGCATATCAGTAACAGACGCTCGATCACTGATCAGTGGAAAATTTTTTTTCTTCATCCAACAAAATCTTCGCTACCTACTAGCCACCACAACACTTTTGATTGGCCAAACGTTATGTTTTTTGTGAGGAAGGTTGAAAAAAATTCACGTTTAAATTATCAAAAAGACAATACTACTTCTTGTAATGCATAATCTGACCCAAATTTAACCGAAACAACAAAGAATTGTAATAAATCTGTGATTTGAGTTATCCAATTCAGCACAATATTATGGCCAACCACAGAATACGCTGTTAAGCTGTTACGCTCGTAAGCGCCGTTTTGTATAGTGTAGACAGTAGACACCTTTGACGTACAAGCGTAAAAACTTATATAATTTTGTATGCACAGTGTAGACCAGCCCTTAATTGCTTACATTTTTGCCAAAAACGAAACTTGTTAATTTATTTTAAATAGTGCCTAGTTTCTTTTCCTGCAAACTTAAGGAGTTGATGTCAAACGTGAAAAGTGCAAGGCTTTCGCTACAGGACAAACTGCTTTGCACCTAATTAACTCGACAAAACTGCAAAGTTTTTTGACTTGATCACTCTATTTTTGTATATGCGCTGTTTTTCTTGATCCCCACAACACAAGCGAATAAAAGACATGCAGTTTTGTCGGCAATTTAATTATTTGTATTTATTAGTGCTTATGAGCCAGCAGTGAGTACACTATTAATTCTGACTTTATCTTTGAAGTTAGTTCGATTCTGGATTTTTTTCCATTCTGGATTTTGTCCAATTCTGGATTTTGTCCATTCGAGGTTTTGTACTTCGAGATTTTGTCGAATTTGGGATTTTGTTCATTCAGTATTTTGTCCAACTCAGGATTTTCTCCATTCTGGATATTGTCCAATTCGGGATTTTGTCCGTTTAGGATTTTGTCCAACTTGAGGATTTTGTTCATTCAGTATTTTGTCCAATTTGGGATTTTGTCCAACTCAGGATTTTCTCTGTCCTGGATATTGTCCAATTCGGGATTTTATCCGTTTGGGATTTTGTCCAATTCGGGACTTTGCCCATTCAGGATTTTGTCCAATTCAGGATTATGTCCAATTGTCCATTGTCCATTCAAGATTTTGTCAGTTCGAGATTTTGTCCATTTGGGATTTCGTGCAGGATCCGTGTTAGTTAAACTAGTTAGTCAATCAAAATTGCTTTAAATTGTTTGGTTTTCGAGTTTACTTTATTTAGCACTTTTAATTAGCACATCATAGGTACGGTAAAAGCATTATAAACTCTACGGTCTGCGACATCCTGACGCGGCCGACTTGATGCAAGACAACTCACCCCGGGAATCCTGACGCTAGGGACATCCTGAGACGCCAAAAGCTCTTCGCTTTTCCACGCTACATCGCAGCTACGCTTTTAACGATTAACGTTCGATTATTGTGACGTAAGTATAATATTTTTCGTTAATTGCAAACTTCATACGAATCTCTGTTTTGCAGAAACAACTCAAGAGCGAGTTGTATTTTTGCGACAAAAATCGTGATGAAATCAAAGTCAAGTTAGCGAATATGTAAAAATGCTGGCGTTAAGTTTCAAACGATGACCCAATGCCGCGATTGAAAGTTACATATGTTTTGCTGTTATTAAACGACCACGTAGATATTTCATGAACAATAATATGTGTGGTTGATTTTCGAAGAAAAATGCTCGGAAAGGAATTGTATGTTAAAAGAAAATAGTAAAAATATGATTCAAAGTCAAGTACCGCAAATCGAAATTAATTAATGCAGCAGTTAAAATTTATTATTTTTGCCTATTATTATTGGATGACCACATAGCAATTTTACACGCATTTTCATAAAAAAAGATTGTCAGTTTTCGGTTAGCAATAATTTGTCGATAGACAACGATTGAAAGTAAAGTTGAAATTACACCCAAGAATGAAAATAGATTAAAAATATTGTGCAATAGGTTGTAATTATCCAACTAATTACTTTCCCAATGGGTGGTTTATTTGGTTTTAACCTCGATAAATGGAGCCATTAGTTTTTGCAATTGCAGTTTTTAACTTTGAATGACTTTGAAAGAACAAAACAACACGGTCACACGCTTCACATCAGCATGCCAAATTATCGTAATTTCTCCGCTTGCAAAATCAAAGCATTTAAACAATAACAAGTTGCTAATTTGGATAAGCTCCAAAATTTTCAGTTCATTCAAGAGTAAGATCACAATAATGACAACAAGTTGCTAATCGAAATGCTATCGACAAATTATTGCTAACCAAAAACTGACAATTTTATTTATGAAAATGCATGTAAAATTGCTACGTGGTCATCCAATAATAATAGGCAAAAATAATAAACTTTAATCGCTGCATTAATTAATTTCGATTTGCGGTACTTGACTTTGAATCATATTTTTACTATTTTCTTTTAACATACAATTCCTTTCCGAGCATTTTTCTTTGTTAATTAACCACACATATTTATTGTTCATGAAATATCTACGTGGTCGTTTAATAACAGCAAAACATATGTAACTTTCAATCGCAGCATTCAGTCATCGTTTGAAACTTAACGCCAGCATTTTTACATATTCGCTAACTTGACTTTGATTTCATCACGATTTTTGTCGCAAAAATACAACTCGCTCTTGAGTTGTTTCTGCAAAACAGAGATTCATATGAAGTTTGCAATTAACGGAAAATATTATACTTACGTCACAATAATCGAACATTAATCATTAAAAGCGTAGCTGTGGCGTAGCGCGGAAAAGCAAAAAGAAAAAGAAAAAAAAAAACAGAGCGCAAAAGTTCGGAGCTTTTGGCATCAGGATGTCCCTGGCATCAGGATTCCCGGGGTGAGCTGTCTCGCGTCAGTTTGGTCGCGTCAGGATGTCCTGCTTCGAAACTCTAATGCTGCACTCTTATAACTCAGTGAGATCTTTAAAAGTTAACTCCTGAAACGTTTACAGCTTAGGGTGAAACAGGTTGAAGGCTTTTCATTGTTTTATCTGTAGTAGACTAAATATGTTTTTACAACCCATTTACTTAGCCCAATAACCAACCTCTCGTGGTTTTCTTTTCAAACAATGCTGAATAACAGAGTGTTAGCAGTCCTCAGATGTGTGATTATCTAGAACAGGGGTCCGCAACCTTTTGAACTAGTGGGCCACATTCAGTCCTAACAAGGTTTCAGCGGGCCGCCACCATTCCAGCGGACCAACAAAGAAAGGTCTTTGCCAATATTTAGGCTTTTTTTTGGCCGAATTGATGGCAAAGACCAAAAAATAAGGTGAGTATCATTTCGGCGATTTATTGCTGCATACATTTCAGCGGTTTATTGTTGCATATCTATCATTAAAAAAAGAAAAAAAGGTCATGGGCCGGATGACAATAACAGGTCGTGGACCTGGTAGAATGCCTTTGCATGCCGCATCTTGCTCGCAAGCCGTAGTTTGCCAACCCCTGATTTAGAATATTATACAGAACAATCTTGAATAAAATTTTGCTGTACAGTTTATAGTGTTTTGGTTGCTAACATTCAAGTCACAAATGTTGGCAAGTGCTCTGTTGTCTTTAGAGGCTACTTTTTTGATGCACATGATGCACCTTACAATCACACAATATTACGTTCAGCAACATTGCATTTGCCTTTTCAAAAACAGTACGCGACAAGGTCGTAGAATTGTTTCGAGGTGGTGCTAGTGTAGTTAGTGTCACCATCTAATCAAACAACAGTTTTATTTTGTGAAAAAACACTACCATCACTCAGATATAGAGCATTGGTTTGAACCAGAAAAAAATACGAGGTTGGTTGCCAACAGGGGCACACCCAGAAATTTTTAAAGGGGGGGTTTGAATTTTTCAAAAAACAACCAGTACCCAATTGTAGTTAGTTTAGTTATAGTCCAGCAGGGTTTTGCGGTAATAGTTGCATCAATATAACATTTGTGAATTAAACGTTGTGTTGTAATAATGATTTTGAAACTTGTTGGTTGTGAAGATTGCGTGTAAGATAACAATTTACCCCTCTGCTGAGCAATTCCTGCAATTTTTCAGAAAAAAGTAGCCATTTTAGCGCCATTTGGATGACGTTTTGCACGTTTTTAGAGCAATTAGAAACAGCTGAATTAGTAAGATGGGGGTGTGGGGGCTAAGCCCCCAGCCTCTGAGCAATTCTTGTAATTTTTCAGAGCAATTAGAAAAACCTAAATTAATAAGATAGGGACCTGGGGGCAAAGTCTCCAGCCGCTGGGCAATTCTTGCAATTTTTCAGAAAAAAAGCATTTTAACGCCATTTGGATGACGGTTTGAACATTTTTAGAGCAATTAGAAAAAGCTAAATTACTACGATTTGGAAGAGCTTCAAAGAATTTATTTTTCTCAGTCCAATCAGCCTCTGCACACTTACTGGTCAAGTCCAAAATATGTTTAAATGCTGAATGATCACAAATTTGGATTAAAATTTTTTTAAATCAATACTTTTTTGAATTCAAAAAGCTTGTTAGTGTCACAGAATTTCAAAATGGCTTTCATTAGCTATAATTTCTACTTTTTGCGTGTATTTTTCCACTTTTTGAGTAATGGGTAGTCTTTGAAAAGACTGTTTTAGATTGAAAGTTTTCATCCACCTCGTTTCATGAATCTACGCTCAAATGAAGAAAAGCTAAAATGCGATGGTTCATATAGACTTATAGAGGTTGATTACCCTGAAATAAACAATGGGTTGTTATTATGACGTATGATGCAGCAAAATCACCTACAATACTATAACGTTAATGCAAAAATATAGAAAAAATTATTTGGAAATGATAGCTCTGATGCTATTAAAAGCTGCTTTTAGTTTCCTGAAAACGTTTGCAGAATAAAAATCTCGACGTTTGAATGTAATTTTGTCATGGTTTTCTTGTTCAAACAGGGGATTTGTTTGCTTTATTGTTTTATGCAAAAGTACATTTGGCTTAGTAGGTTTTTTTTACACAAGGATGACTTTTTTCAGTAAATGGCGTCTGTCTCGTTTTAGTGTCAAGTTTTGTTCTTCTCAGAAGTTTGTGACCAAGTGTAATATTATCCTTAATTCAATGGATATAACAAATACACCTAGTTACACAATATATCAGTGTTGTAGTTGAAACACAGTAGAAGCAATATTGTAGTTGAAACAAATGCAAAAATCTCAATTACTTGGTAAATATCTTGCAGGATCAAATTTCAGCCCTAAAACAACATTTTAAATAATTAACAACAACGTAGGTGATTATTTAATGAAAAGTAAACATGGCAAAGTGTTACAAACTGCGTTATAACAACAAAATTGTATTGTTTTTTCATTTCCAAAAAGGGGTTCGACGTTGGTTGCCAAGCTGAGTTTGCTATTATGTCACAAAACCAGTGACACAAAAACGACTCAAAAAGTAGTATTTCCTGAATTTTTGCTGAACCAAATTATTCTATATAATCAGTAAAACTTTACTTTTCCCACAATTTTCCAACTCTAATTTTAAGCCTATCTTTTCTTTACATTTCATTCTATGTGATGTCTTTCTTATATCTAATGTCTATCAATAAATGATCGCAAACATTTAGGCCGCCAAAAGACACTTTGTTAAATTTAACACAAGGTATTTAATTTCAAAAAATAACCTGAGGATCCCAGCAGGGTTGTATTAAGAAGGAAGACATTGAATACATTTGCCCCATGCCCCCGTCAAAGGGTCAAAAATCGTCAAAACAAAAAAATAATAAACCTTTGATTAAAACACCCAAATTTTTCGCAGGAGCTTGCCTGTTTATCTTAAAATGACATGGTGTAAAAAATTTATTAAGTGCAGCGCGCATTTCTTTAAGGCATTCGAACAATTATTATGCTGTAGTTATATTCAACTTCACATATAATTTCTTAATAACTCTTCATACGACATGTTTTGTGATCCAACAGTTTGTTTGTAAATTGGGATTCCTAGCAGCAATTTCCAACACTCAAATTGTTCAATGGATGTGGTTTTGTCCCGACCACTTGCCAGTGCTTGGAGTTGTTCTTTCTTATCTCAAAACAAATTCTTCATGTTCGCTTATTATCAGAAAAAGCAGTCGTAATCAAGATTATACTATATCATGTTTACTGTAGTTTATTATTAATATGCCATCCCTGGTGATACTGAATTCCATTTTATTATCACACAAATGCTTTCTTCTAAATTTACAAGCAGAATAGGCTTGGTCATTTTTCAGCATTAGCAATTCAAAATTGTTTGTCCGGACACCCAGATTTTTGTTATGGCTCATGATAACTTTAGTGCTTTGCAGTTTGTACCGCCTACACCAGTAGTATTAGTAGAAGTAGAAACAACAATTTTCTACAAGGCCTTTTGCTCCCTCATTCTCCGCTTAGAGCTTTCACGCAATACCATTTAAAATAAGTTTTAGTATGACTTGGCTTAGTTGGCTCTCACATTGTATTATTTTTCAAATACGGAAAAGAAACGAATTGACATACCAGAAGTTTATATGGTCTTTTGCTTGGTTGTTTTCTGTTTTAACCAATCAAGAAATAATGCTGTTCTTGAGCCGAGGACAGAACATTTTTGAGGACTTTTCGGCTTCAAGGCCAAGAACAAGGACTTCAAAATGTGTTCTGGAGGACTCCACCTCTGGTAGATAGCATAGAACCTGAACGTGAGCAGGAAGTACTTATTGGATTAGATGATTTCAATGATTATTGTGTTGAGGAGAAGAAGGATGCTGATTTCTCAACAAACTGATGGTCAAGCTACTTTGTGATAAAAAAATTAAATTTTTGAGGCTAGGTTATTTATAAATTATGAAATTTATAAAATGTTTTATTTAGACGCGACGTCATCACTTGCAACATTAAAGTTGTATAAAGTTAAATAAATTGTTTAGTACAGTGCATTGCTTTAATTTGTTTAAAAATTATCCTTTACCAATTACAGCAATAATTGAAAATAAAAATATTTTTGAAAATATGAAGTCATAAATGATGATGTTATCACTTTTTTTGCAGTCATTTGTGCAGTCCGTGAAAAACCTGATATCATCTTATCTGTAACACCAGCACAAACGTAAGGATGTTTTTGTGATTATTTACTGACATGTGACGTCATCAGTATGATGTCATAACTTTTTCTCCTTCGTATTACGTTAAACGTTTTATAATTTTGAAAAAAAGTGGATTATGGAAGCAAATATTATTATTGAAATAAACTCAGTCTGTAATGCCAAGCAAAACGCTGAAATACAACAAATATTGCAAAATGTGTGTCATAATTTCAGTGTAATTTATTGTATGAAAATGTTGATCAAAATAAACCAAATTCATGCAGTATCTTTTAATATACATGTATTTTGTTTAATACTAATATCAAGGCTCTACATCAAATGCAACAAAAGTTATAGCAGTTGACAACCACTCAAAATAGTAATTTTTTACAATTTTGGTAACATTTTTGCTTCTGCATTGTGATGTCATAAATGCATCTGAAGTTTGCCTATGTCCCGCTTGTTAAGTGACCCAAGTTTGGAAATTCAGGTCCAACCATAAGAGCAGTGAGAATGAATAAAGTAAAACATCTCAATTGTTGTCACCAAGAATATAAATTAAATGAAGTTTATTAGTTCAACTGGTGGAGCAGAAAACTTTTTTGCGAACGTTTCGATAGGCTATGCTCAAGGCATGTACTATCTATCTTCGTCAGGGCTAGAATGCAAAGTTGAAAAACAAGCATATGATAGATGCAAAAAATTACGTCACAAGTGAATCATACGTTAACGCAAAAATTGTAACAAATTGGATGCGAAAAACTGACAGATTGGCAGAGTATGAAAAAACAATAATATTACGTCATGTGGTTTGAAGTAGAGTTGCCGAATAAATGCTAGGGAACTTGTCATTTTGCTTATCATTCATAGTGTTGGGAATTTGGTTAATGAAATACGACTCGATAAAACGGCGTTTTGTGAAGTCAAGTTCGAAATCTAGAATTTTAGCGTTGGTCCAATCCATGGAATGGTCGTAGTCAAAAACGTGCTTAGTTAGTGCTGACTTATCGAATCGTAGATGCTGAATGTCTGCTAAGTGTTCTTTTTTGCGGATGGAAAAACTGCGTTTTTTTTCGCCAATGTTCGAGAAGTCGCAGTCATGGCAGGGAATTTGATATACTGCTCCTTGTCGCATATTAGGGTCCACTGAGTCTTTGTGATTAACGAGTCTCTTGCCAATGGTGTTGCACGGTTTTAACATTATGGTTAGACAAACAACACCATATTTTTTCTGTCAATCCAGGGTAGTATGGTATAATGGCAAAGCCGTTGAATTGTTGTTCTGTGCGGTTTGAAGGTTTCTTGATGAGGGTCGTGTTTGGGTACGACTTCAATTTTAAAGTATCTTTTACGTGCTTGATTTCATCTTGACGGTTTTTCGTGGTAGAGCAAAGAGCATTGGCCCGGTCAATTAGTGATCGTACGACGGATTGTTTGTGTTCCAAAGGATGGTCAGATCAAAAGTTTAAATATTATATTTAAATACCAACAGCAACCGATATTTAAACTTTCGATCTGACCATCCTTTGGAACACAAACAATCCGTTGTACTTGTAACATGCGTCAACATGCTCGGCAGATCTTCTGACCTTGTACAACAACTTTTTCACAGCCCAATGCTCATTTTTTAGCTTGAAGTAGAGAAATGCTTCCGGGCCTGTCTTGATTGGTTTTTATGCTTTGCATATGATTCACAGCACTTTTTCCATTGCAAATGATATTTTAAGAGATATTCCTTGATGATGCTTGCAGATACTTCTAATCTCATCTCACGGCACTGAAGTTCTACAACAGATTAGTTCAACACGCCAAACCCAAGTGTTTTCAGCAAAGTGGATTTTGTGGGCAATCGTGGCACATCATATTCAATTTTCTTCCAATGCCACATTTTTGTAGCAAACTCATTGCATTCATCTTATTGTGAAACACTGCACAACTACTGATATAACATAGAACAATCTAAATCCCATTACAAAAAGCAGTGGGCCATTACTCATTGAAACTGTGCTACATTAAGCAGATATGATTGCAACAATATTAAGGTTTGCAGAACTAGGAAATGAGATTTTCCTGAAAGATTTCGAATATTTAATACTGAAATCAGCAATTTTTCGACCTACATTTCCAGCTATTCGAGTAAATAGCTTCTACAAATAAATGAAATATGCATTGATGGAACACGAATCAAATCCATCTCAAACTTTAGCAATCATATGCTTTTCATCATTTTTGTCACCCTACACAATATAAATAAAAGAACCCATGTGGTCCAAAAAAGCAGACTGTCAAGCCAGAACATGTGCTAGATATCATTGTACTTGATTGAGTGTTCATGCTCAGCTATAAAACAACTGCTCAGTAATTTGTGTTGCAGATTTTCCGTTGGATAAAAACTCTGCTTAGCATGATTAGCATTGTCTGTTTAGCATATTTTGTTTGTTCGTTGCCCTCAACTCTTTTCCATTGATTTTGTGCTTCTTTGCTTTTTATCTCAAACTGATTCAATGCTCAACAATGACAATTTATTAAGAACAATGTACTAAGAAAATTAATAATAAGCTATAGACAGTATACAGAGTCTTATAGGCACAATCAAACCTATGATTAACAGCCTAAGACATACTGTTTCGGAATCGACATTCGTCTTGTATTCCTCGTCAGTATAGCTAGGACTACAGGTATGAACTTGAGCGTAGAAAGGCAAAAAATTGCAAATTAACCAGATCATGACACAATTTTTTTTTTTTTTCCCCAAAATATAAAGTGACCACAATACTACAAGAGATAATTCTAATAGTTTAATGCAAAATAATTTCCTATAGCATGCCTTAGACAGTTGTCCTTTTTGGCCTTGCTAGCCTTACTGATGAGCCCTGAGATTGGGCGAAACAGCTGTCTAAGGCATGCTATAGGAAATTATTTTGCATTGAACTATTAGAATTATCTCTTGTAGTATTGTGGTCACTTTATATTTTGGGGAAAAAAAAAATTGTGTCATGATCTGGTTAATTTGCAATTTTTTGCCTTTCTACGCTCAAGTTCATACCTGTAGTCCTAGCTATACTGACGAGGAATACAAGACGAATGTCGATTCCGAAACAGTATGTCTTAGGCTGTTAATCATAGGTTTGATTGTGCCTATAAGACTCTGTATACTGTCTATAGCTTATTATTAATTTTCTTAGTACATGATTCAATGCTATTTTTATTGAAAAAACATATGTCACTTAAAAGACAAAATTTTTTATGGTAAGCATCAAAATTAATTTAATTTTGTCATTTGGGGTGAAAGAGCAGTGGTACAAGAAATGATCTTGTGGATTTCAGCTTTTAATTTTTATACCCATTTTTTTTACAGGTTCTCGAAGTTGGGCATCCGAAAAACGTAATTAATAAATTGGAAGCTCAGTTACTCGATGAAATCATTCTTTTATCATTTTTTAAGCTAGATTTTTGGATTCCTTGGGTCTTAAAACCCCTGTCTAGCAATTTTCAGCACTCTCCTATGACCACAGATAAAGAAATTAAAAGATTTAAGAAAGTTTTAAGCATATGCAATGATGCAGAACAAGCAAAAATAGCGCTTTTTTGAATGATCATAACTCCGTCAATAATTGGAGTTTTTCGAAAAAAATTTTTGCGTTCCTGGTTTTTCATTAAGATCTACAACTGTGCCAAATTTCATCAAAATACAAAACATATGGTGTAATTTTGAAAAAAAATTTGCTCATTTGGCATGGAATGACCCGACTGTGAAGGAACCCACAAGGAGTCTTCGAGTCAAACAGCCACCGAATATAGATTGAAATATTAAATAAATGAGCATAAAGGTAAGTAGAGTTAAAGCATGAGTTTAGAAGCTGATTAAGTGGTTATATACTGTAGCAGCCAGGATGAAAAAAGAAGACAGAAACACGTTATGAATCGTCGAATAACATTTGTTTAAACAATGATTTAAACTTGGAATAAGATAACAGCTTTATGTTGGAAGGTATAGAATTCCAAATTTTAACGCCTTGGTAGAGGAAGGATTTTTGTAATTTGGTAGTTTTAAATAAAGGGATATGCAATTGAGAAGAGCTAACTGTACAAGTTGAGTAAGAATGTGAGAGACCTGACTTTTGAAAATATCTTGCTAACGAAGGAGGATGTTTTTTTTGTATCGATGCGGTGCATAATTTCTGCAACTTCGAGCTGATATGTTTTAGCAAGTTTAAGTATACCTAATTCGTTGTACAGAGGACTTGAAGAATCATTCCATTTAGCTTTAGCTATAGTTTTTACAGGTTTATTTTGGTACGCAATTAATTTATCGAAATAGGTGTGAAAGGTGGAACCCCATGCAGGAATTGCATAAATTAGGTGGCAATCGATTGAAGCATGGTAAAGTTGCAATAGTATATTTCGAGGAAGATAATGCTTCGATTTTGCAAGAATGCCGACTGTGCAGGCAACTTTTCATTCAATTATTTTTATGTGTTCCTTAAAATTAAGTTTATCGTCAATATTCAGACCAAGATATTTGATGTTTTGTTGTACAGAGATCAGTGACTCCTCACATTTAATAGAATAGTCAAACATCGATTTTTTCATTTTGGGAGAAATTACCATGGCTTTAGTTTTACTTGTATTTATTGTCAATTTGTTCGCAAGTATCCATTTTCGTGCTATTTTCATTTCCTGATTCATTAGAGTTTCAACTAAGTCGGGTTTGTGTGCCTTCATGTTAAAGCATGTATCATCCGCGTATAAAACTAGGGTTGATTTGAAATGATTGAAGATGTCATTAACGTATATTGAAAAAAGTATAGGGCCGAGGTTCGATCCCTGAGGCACTCTGGTTTTTACAATTTTTACTGATGAGCAAGAACCATTTACAAAAACAAACTGTTTGCATTCAGTCAAATAGAAAGTATGTAGGTCAAGCATGTTTTCACATATACGATAATGTTCAAGTTTTTGTAACAGTATTGGAGTGTGATACGGTGTCAAACGCTTTTTTCAAATCAAGGCAGATTAAACCAGTGTATTGATTTTTGCTCATATTGGTGCTTATTCCATTTATAATGTCAAGCATTGCATGGGTAGTAAATAATTTTAGGCGAAAACCGTACTGATTATTGTGCAAAATATTCAGTTTTTTAAGAAAATTAGTTGGTCTAGCAACAACAAGTTTTTCAAAGATTTTTTGAGAAGTTAGATAATATGGAAATAGGACGGTAGTTATTTACCTCCGTCTTAGATCCAGTTTTAAATATAGGTATAACTTTGGCGATTTTTAGGCTTTCAGGAAATATACCAAATTCAAAAGACAAAAAACATAAATGAGTTAAATACGGGTTAATAATGTAGCTTGCAGTACGAATGAAATACGCATCAATATTATCATAAACGGAAGACTTACAAAGGTCGAGGGAATGAATGGCATTATAGATTTCATTATATCGAGGTGGTTCAAGAAAAATGGAGAACAATTCGCGTTTTGGCAGAAATTTACGATAAGAATTAGCCGGGGAATGTATTGTGTTCACCAGCTTGATTCCAACTGAAGTAAAATGTTCATTAAATTTCTCTGCGATTTGTTGATTTTCAACTAATTCTTGATCGTTGTAAATTAGTTGGTCGATTTTTTTGTTGACCATTTTTGGTTTGCTGAAGGGGATTGCAGACTTAATTAATTGCCAGGTTTTTCTTGGATTGTCTTTATTATTCAAGAATTGTTCTCTAAAATAAGTCTGTTTTGCTTTGGTTTTAGCTTTGTCAAGCTTGTTAGCAAAATTTTTGTAGATCTGTTTTTCAGTTTCATCACCATTCAAGTAATGACTTCTGTACAATTTTCTTTTTTGTTGGATTCTACTTAAAAGTTCTTTTGTAATCCAAGGTTTCGCTTGAAGTTTGCGCTGTTTTCTTAAAAGTTTGTTTAGTGGTGCATGAATTTCAATGGTATTTTCTATTATCTTGATAAACTTGGAAAAAACTTGATTAAAATTATTCTTATTAGCAGTAGCTAATAATGGAGAAAGTAACTGAAGATTCGATTCTAGTTCAATTTGGAATGCCTCAGGATTAAATGTATTTTTATCTCTACAAAAAATGTTTTCAGGGTGGGATTTGGGGATACAGTAGTTAAGAGTTAAGGAGAAAACAAGATAATGAATGACTCCTGGAAGTAGCAGCTTGGGGTCATTGGTTATAATATTATCAATGATAGTGTGTGAGATGTTAGTAACACGAATAGGTATAGTAATTAACGGGTGACAATTATTGCTTAATAACATATTAATTAGCTTATACGCACAAGAATTTGTCGCATTTGGGGAAGTGTTTATGTTGAAATCACCCAAGAGATAAAAAGTTTGGTTTGATTTTGCAATTTTGTCAATACTACAGTTAACAGCATCAATAAAATTGTCATGTCTGCTGGTTGGGTGGTGATAAGCGACTCCTATGACATAATTCGCTTTATTTTTAGAATTCTGCAGTTTTATCCAACGATTTTCGCAATCGGCATTTTCAATTTTGTATTCTTGAATGGTTTCAAAATGGAATTTGTTCGAGATATACATTGCAACTCCACCTGCATTAGTAACAACTGCTGGAGAGTGATGAAACGTGTAGTCAGGAATTGAAAGGTGTTTTATCAAGTCAGCTTTAAAGCCAAGTTTCAGAGATACAGATTATTTCTGGAGGGTTAGGAAAAATTTCTAGTATTTCTTTCACAGAGGAAAAATTTTTGTTAAGTGACCTTACGTTTAAATGCAATAAAAATAGGGAGTTTTGTGGTCTGGAAGGAAAAATGTAGTGATCAGGTTAATAGTACTTACAGGAAAAAATATGTTGATTTAAATCAGAGCAGGATAAGTGAAAATCATCATCATTGGTCATGGCTGCCTGACTCGGCAGAAAGCACCACATTGGGTCACAACCAAAGTCAAAAAAATTATTAACAAACTGATGACATTCCATAAAACGTAACAAAAAGAAAATAAGATATCAGCAGTTAGTTAACCCAAAAACTCTACGGTTGCAGTAGATGAAAGAATTTTACAATTATTCAAACTTTTATTTCATTCAGCTATTTATTAAAAGACAATCAATTTACAAAAACGAAGCACACTCCAGCAAAACTTGATAAGAGCGACACTTTACCAAAGATACCTTTTCGGATTTTTCAAGTTATTTGCAAGGCTAAAAATATATTCCGTGGATAAATATTATTTTAATCATTTTTCGGTGCTAAATATAGCTTGATGTGATATACTAACAATAAGGCTCAATAAAAGTTTATAAAAATTACTTCAAACGTGGATTTCTCGAATATTTTCCAGATTTTCTCGACTTATCACTGCAGTTTTTAAAGACCAAATGCAGTAAGGTGAAATGCACTCTGCAGTTTCTCCTTACTGCAGAGTGCATTTCTTCTTACTGCATTTGGTCTTAAAAGATCCTGCTCACCACATTCCGAACCACACAGAGATCGCAACTGAAGAGTTCTGTTCGAAAAGCTTATTGTGAAAGCAAAATGAAATCGACTTTATTGAAAGTCATATTCAAATTCTGCACCACCTCAAAACTGTTCATTTTGTATTGTCAGTTATTAGCGAAAACCTGGTTTCATATACTTCAATTTTTGTAAGAATCCAGTAAATTTAGATTGGGGCTGGCTGCTCTTAAATTTTCACAAATTAAGTTTTCAGCCTCATTTATTGTTGATTAGCTTGTTGATGAATAAAGTAGCACAAATCTATTTTTCCTTGGTTAAAAATTGTGTTGGTAAAATTTTTGTCAGTTGTCAAAGCTACAAGGAAAAACAGTACTGGAACAGTCCACGGGCTATGCTGATCGCTAAAATCTAGTTATTTCGTTTGAATATGGCAATGTATGACAAAAGTTAATATTTTTTACTTCTAGGTTTGAGCCGTACTCCAGTTATTTTGCAAAGGGGAACATCTCAAAATGTTCCCTTTTGCAAAAATTGATATTTTTATTTTAAGACCCTGTTCCATGTTTGGTAAAATTTTTATGTCTCTAACTCGTTTAGTTTGCGATTTATCGATTATCTCGATAAATAATTTTGCAAAAGGGAACATCTTCATGTTAACTATTTCATCACAACAGCTGTTTTTTACAATTGAAAACTTAAAAATTTTATATACGGCAGTCGTTGATGCAGACAGTGCGATATTTAAAGCATATAGCTTGTAAAAGTGAAGCAAAAAGCAAATATTTTGAGATGCATTTTGTTGCTTTTTAAAAATCTTGGTGATTTACAAAGCTTGATTTATGTCAATTACAACAATTTGCTGTATGCTTTTGTATAAGTTTAAGTTGTCTTTTAGTCATGCTTGTTGGCCTTTGTTTATGTAGATTTCCATTTATTTATTTTTTTGGGTTGTTTACTTCAATAGACCTTGCTTTATGCTGTATATGCTTGCCGCTTGCGTGTGGAATAAACACGTTATAATGAATAATAATTAAACTGAAAAATGACTTGCTTTTGCAGTATTTCAACAAAGCATTCCTGTCTTTGAATCTATTGAAATATTTTCGCGTAGTTGTAAAATGATAAGAGTAAGTCAACTTAAACAACTACGGACCCAAATCAATTTTAACACGTTTTTTGAAAATTTTTGAAAAATTAATGTGCAAGCGACAAACGAAATTTTTTCAAAAACCATTCTGTTTTGATTGAGTCTCATTACGGTTTTTAAAGCAATCTATATGTCTACAACCTATGTTATTGTGGATGTTTTGACCACCTCTTACGATCACATTAATGATAACAATTTTACTTGCACAGTACTATTAAATTTCCAAAAAGCTTTTGATATTGTTTGTCATACGTTAATATTAAGTTAACTTGAACATTTTGATGACCGAGAAGTTGTGCACAAATTTATAAGCTTCTTTTTATCTGGAAAACAAAAACATCTAGCCCAGACAAAAAAATCGTGCCCATCAAAATCTGCAATTCGAAATAGTCAACAATCAATTTGGAGTGCCTTAAGGCATGTAACTTGGGCCCTTTATTTTTTTGATTTTAATATAAATGGCATCATTAATGCCTTAAACCCAACCCCCAGATTATTTGTTGATGATACGTTGCTGGTAATATCCATGTCGACAATCCATTTATTTTGCGTGATAAGACAAATCATGAGTTACAGAATCTACTAGAATGGACGAAAGCCAGCAAAACAACAGTTAATCCTAAAAAATCTTCAGCGGTAACATTGTACCTCTTTAAAAATCATCAATCCTATGTCAACATTCGAAATACTGTACTTTTCGACAGTAATCCAGTTTCTGCCAATAAAGCAGTGAATTATTGGGGCATTACAATTAATAAAACATTAAACTTTGCCCAACATATTATCAACCCAACATGTAAAATATTTAAATCTAAGCAGGCAACTGGGTAATAAGTAGCTTACTGAGTATTTATATTTAGATCTAAGTAGCGTATTTTATCCTATTTTATCTAAGTAGCCCATTTTATTTTTATATAGGTAATATTTAGATCTAAGTAGCTTACTGGCTAATGGTAGTCAGTAAGTTGTGAGCGAAAAGTTTTGGAGTAGTTTCTTGACTATGACCCTTGTCTTAGCCTTTCTCAAAATTTCAAAATTAGATCTAAGTAGGTATTTTGTCTAAGTTTAGAAACATCTAACTTTTTTCGGCTCTTTGTAAATTGTAATATACTATGGTTTACTCTCATTTGTTTATTATAGGGCATTGTAATAAGACTTACTTAACAGGCTAACAGCTTTTACGTGCTGACTGCTGGTAAACCAATCAGGTTTCGGCAATTTTGAATGCATTTTTCATCAACAACAAAAAAATGCAACAAAAGAACATGCCACAAAACGTAAGATTCTTAAAATATGAAAAAGGATTTGTTTTGAAGTGTACAAGAAATTTAAAATTTTTCTATTGCAAATATATTTTTTTTTTTTACAGTTTTTATTTTTTTGTTTGCGGATGCGTGAAAAACAGTTTCCAAAGCTGCGATATTTCGGGTTATAAAATCGCATTAAAATAGAATTTTGTCTCTTGGACCTTACCAGCTTAGATGTTTGCCAAACACAGCTACAAGCTTAACTAAACACGAGCAAAATCCATCGGGTTTGGCAACATCATATGCATTTTTCCAGTAAAAATCCACACCAAACCGTCATTAATTAGCTTCCAGCACAGTAAACGCATTGTCAATTTTTGTACATAGAAATGAATAAAAAACTTTCGCCAATTGTTGATTTTTCCTTAAAACATTTTTGTCACATTTTGATAATCTCATCACTCGGTCAAGCGTTTTATGAGTTTGTTTTCAAGCGTACAAGAAATTTAAAATTTTTTTATTGCAAAAGTATCCTTTATTACGTAACAAGATGTGAGCAAATGTTCCCTTTTGCAAAATTATTTCTGAAAAAAGTCAATATCTCAAAAACTAGGAAAGATCGACTCTTCAAATTTTCACCATAACATTTAAAATCAGCGTAAACTTCAAAAAATATTGAATTTCAGCTCGTTTTTATTTTTTGGTATGTGGATGTGAAATGCATGAAAAACAGTTTTCAGAAATGCGATATTTCGGGTGATAAAATCGCTTTAAAATTGAATTTTTTGTCCGTAAGGACTTACCAGCTTAAATATTTGTTAAATAATTTGCAAGCTTAATTTAACACTGGTGAAATTCATAGGGTTTGGCAACTTGATATGCACGTTGCCAATAAAACTCCACACTAAACCGTTATTAATTAGCTTTAAGCACAGCAAACACATTGTCTTTTTTTTTACATAGAAATGAATCAAAAACTTTCACTCCAATTCGGTTGTTGATTTTTCCCTAAAACACCCTCTTGTCACCAGGCGTGTAGCCAGAAATTAGCGATGGGGGGCTGTGTTTGGGGGTCTGGGGGTGGAGTCCCCAGCTGCCGGAGGCTAAGAAGGTATGTCGGCAGAACCCCCACCGCTTGAAAATTTACCTTTTTTTGCAAAAATTATTTAATTTTAGGGCTATTTTGATAAAAAAATAATGCATTTAAAGCGTGGCATAGAAATTGGCAGTACAAACGTGATTGACCCTCTGTCTATCAAAAAAATTCTATGCAAATTGTACCATTGGGGTCTAATGGACCCCAGACTTTTAAGAAGCAGTTGGCCATAAACATCTCACACAAATTAACATTAACCCTTTGCGGTCGAAGGGCGAATATAGGTCGCCCAAACAAAAAACGTCGTGACGGTCGAACGGCGACTATAGGTCGCCTTCCTGTGCTATGGCAAGTTTTATTGTCAAATTAGTGCAGTTGTTAGGCAACCGTTATTCACCTAGCGTAAATGATGCCAAATATGTGTGTTTGTGTTGGTTATAGTGCGGCAAAATGACGTCACAAAGAATTTGGCACGAAATTGCATGCCACTTTGGGGAATGTTTTCTTTGTACTGATTTTTCAGTCAGCAAGAGTTCATGAAAAAAGCAGTTGCCTGTCATTTGTTACAGAACTAAAACGGGTTGGAAATTTTGGTGTGAGGAAGCGTTTGTAATGCAGTAGAGTGTCAAGAGGTAGTTTCGGGGCCGCATATTGGGGGCAAAAGGGGATAAAATTATCACGGGGCCTATTACCGGTAGTTGATGCAATGACGTGTCGAGAGCTACGATGGCTTCAGGCTGGCTAATAAGGGATACACTGGTACAGTCATAACTATGATTATTGGGAAGCAGTAGCGTGTCAAGTGGTAGTTGCCGGGCCGCTGATAAGGAAATGAAATCATCATTGGGGTCTATTGAGTTGGACACATAGTCCACGTTGCCGGAGAAAGACTTTTTTGAATGTTTTCTTTTTGGGTAATAAGAAGACTTTTTTTGTTGTCACATACTTTTAGAAACTTTAGAGTACTGTATGAGGTTGTAATATCTCACTGAAGCAGAATACAAATGACTCCTGTTGTTTTGGGGCATTTTCTCAGCTAACTTTGTGACATTGATGGTTGAATGACATTGCTTTCGATGGACTATTTCACAAAATTGAACGGGACTTTTTTTACGCTTTTTCAAATAAATAGTGATATAACAAAAAACACTCAACTCTGCAGTAAGATCTACTTTCAACAGTCGTATCATATTTATCAAAAAATATTTGTCAGCAAACAAGTACCAGTATGCAAAACTAGGGCGATTTTACGCTGACGCCGAATTCTTCTACACTTTGTAAATAATTGTAAGTTTTTTCAAGAAACAAAAGTAATGGCAACATCGCAGTTGCTATAGATATGCACCGCCAAATTTGAAACAAAACTAGCCTGGTGTTTTTGACTAAAATTCTACGAAATAGAATAGGAAATAAATGTATATATTACAAAAATTATTGACTTTTACTGAAGTTTTGAGCATTTAGGCTCATATTTCCTTGCTAAACGCTTCATAATTTTTTCCGTTAACAGACTAGTTCATTAGGCAAAGACGTACTGATCATTTTGATACCAAAATTGTCAAAATTGGTTGAGAACTCGCTATTTAAACAAACAATTAGCAACAATTGTTGTCTTGAACTAATTAAAACAATACAACATGCTGATTGTAAAACGACCAGTTGGAGGCAAAAGGAAAAATTTATTACAACCGCAAAGGGTTAATGACTATATAAAACAAAAATCTAGACACAAAAGCAAGCAATAAACACAATAAAAATTCAAAAATGCGGTAAGTAGGCCTTATTGTGTATTATATATTCAGCTACATCGGCAGTCAAAAGATTAGATGATGCACTGCAATTACTTTTATACTGTTTCTCGGCGAGTTTGCAATGATTTGCATGTTTATAAAATCTTGTTACTGCTTATTCCCAATCATCATTTTTATAAAAAAATGCTACCACATTGGAGTTCAAATAGCCAATATTAACTCATAAGCATGGAAATCAAAGCCGATTTAGTCAGCAAAATGGTTGGTTACATGAAATCCAAAACGCACGATTTTTCAATTCTGCAAACCAATGCTTACAGTTTCAAAGCGCTTAGTAAACTGCAAAATAATGCTTACTAACGATTACTTTTAGCCAAAGGTGGGCACAAGTCCGTTAATCCATTAATAACAAAGCTAACTTTTTCATTAACTCGTTAATCTGTTAAAAAGTCTTGTTATGTTAACGGACTAAATTAACTTCCGTTAAGGTTTTTATCGTTAATTTCTTGCACCATTCATTCATCATACAGGTACAAACCAGTTTGCATCTGGTAACACGTGTTGCGTATTAACACGAGTTTTATGGAAGAAAGCGAAGAAAGATGCTCTTTTTTGTGGCAAATAATGAACTGCTGCTTCATAAGTCTATTAATTATCGCTGTTCGCAATTTTAAAGATTTTTCGATAGCAGCTTCATTAGTGCATTTGAACTTATTTTTATCTTAAAATTAGATTAGACTGTAAAATGTGACTTCCAAAACAAAAAAACAAAAAACCATAGCAATAAATGTTTTCTTACAATCAGCTCAACCAAGTCAATGCGTGTTCTAGAAGCGAGTGAATAAAAAGAAATGCAAATTACATGCAAAATAGTAACGAATTAACGGACTTTATTAACTATTGATTAACTTTATTAACGGACTTTATAACGGAGGTGTGAAGTTTGTTAACGGACTAGTGGTTAACGAAGCTAACATCATCATTTGGCTCCAGGAATGTGCTTCCTTCTATTTCTGGAGCCCAGCAGAGGTTCCCTGCATGCTGGGGTCAGCTGGTTTTTGCAGCCTAGTCGCCATCTTTCACGATCTTGAGCATCCAATCTTTGCAAACTTCTGGCAGTCATGTCACATTCTAGTACTTTTTTCCACCTCTTTTTCGGTTTTCCTTTTTTTGTCCCATCAACTTCTAAGAGTAGTGCCTTTACTGGACCCTTTTCTTATCCATTCTCTTTACATGTACCAACCATCGGAACCTTTTCTCTCTCAGAAACTCTTCCAATCTTTCTACACCCGTCATATCACGAATCTTCTCATTGTTCATTTTAACTTTCAAGGTTTTCCCACATATCATTCACAACATTCTTATTTCTGTGGTCTTCAGCCTCTGTTCATCTTCCATTTTTAATGTCCAACATTCAGCACCATAAGTTAGAGCATTTCTCACATAGCTTTTGTATAAGGTGCCTCTAACCTTCAATGATATGCTTCTTCCGCATATAACATTTGAAACCTCTTTAAATTTTTTCCATGCCAATCTAATTCTTGATGTTACTGCCTTCTTCATACTGATTACATCACCAAGGTAAGAAAACCTGTCCACCACTTTTATGTTGTCTCCATCCAAATTTATCATTTGATCTTCGTTTTCAAATAACACACCTGGGATGCATTTTTTGCAAGTAAAATTTTTCTCTTTGGTTAAACTTCCATGAACTCCAGAACACCTCTTGTGCACCCAGTGTTGACATTTTGTGCACTGCACGGAGTTCCTTCCCACTCCTTTGCCACTTACAGAGCACGGATACTTTCGCATTTGCATTCGTACAAAATTTCTTCTTGTATAGAAAGCCTTTGTCTTGATTACATTTATTTTCATTCTTTTCTCTTGTAATGCTTTCTTCCATCGAGTGTATCGAGATTCTACCTCTTCCTGGTTATCACCGACTAACACAATATCATCCGCATACAGCATTTCCTTTACAACTCCTTCTCTGATGTCTTTCGTCATTTTATCCATCACCAACGCAAACAGAAGAGGACTTAGTATCGATCCTTGATGGACTCCAACTTTTACATCAAATGACTCAGATCTTGTGTATTCCACCTTAACGGATGTTTGAATATTTGTATACATTTCCATTATCGCTTTTATTTCTCTTTCTAGTACTCCTTTTTTCCTCAGCGACCACCAAATCACCTCTCTTGGAACACGATCAAAGGCTTTCTCAAGATCCACAAATACCATGTATAGATCTCTTCCAGCCATCTCATATTTTTCCAACAACTGTCTCGTAATGAAGATAGCGTCTGTCGTACCTCTACCTGGCATGAAACCCATCTGCATTTCATCCAGTTTCACAACTTTCCGTAGCCTTGTTTCAAAAATTCTTTCAATCACTTTCATACCATGTTCTAACAGTTTAATGCTTCTGTAATTTCCACACGATCTTACATCTCCTTTTCCTTTAAAAATTGAAATCAGATCACTCTTTCTCCAACTTTCTGGCATTTTATTTCTCTCCAGCATGTTGTTGGCAACTTCGGCCAATCTTCTCACAGACTCTTTTTTGCAAACATTTAACAACTCCTCTGTTACTCCGCTTGGTCCAGCCGCCTTTCTTGTATGCATTAGAACAGGCGCTTTCATCACGTCCTCTGTAGAAACTTGTTCACAAGGACCTTCAGCCTTTGTTATTTCCATACTTTTGTTTTAATCATTTTCTTCATTCAATAGCTTCTATTCATATTCTTTCCAGACTTTAATTTTCTCCTGCAGTGTCACCTTTAGCTTTCCATCTTTTCCAAGGATACAAGGCATTCCCATTATGTCTTTTTTTATCCTCCTTGCTCTGTTTGCACAGTTTAAAGACATACTGCAGTGCTTTCGAATTTTTCTTCTCAAGGAGTTCTGTTATTTTTTTGCCTTCTTCCTTTGCTGGTGCTACCACTCTTTTAACTTTCTTTTTCATAGCCCAATATTGTTTTTTTGGTGGTTGGTCTTTTTTCTTCTGCCATACTTTATACAAACGCTTTTTCTCTTTGATGACCTCCTTCACTTCTTCATTCCACCGCCATGTTGTTTTTTGATTATGACCTCCTTTCGATATTCCACAAACTCTTTTGGCTACATTCATGATAAACTTGCACCAATCATCCCAACTTTTCGGTTCCTCTTTTGCATCTTTCATTTCATCTTTCATCATCCTTTTGATTTTTTCGTCTTTTAATCTCCACACTTTCACTTTTCCGAAATTTTTCAACTTTCTGATAGCTCTATGCTCCCATCATTAGGTCCATGATGAGCAATCTGTGTTGTGAAAAACATTCCTTTCCCGGGATTACTTTCATGTCTTTAACACTCTTCATAACTTCTTGCTGCACCACTGCGTAGTCAATGACAGTTGCACAATTTCCAGATTTATAGTTGATGAATTTTTTGTCGTTGTCCTTAAAAAAAGTGTTTCCAACAACCATATTAAGACTGTCTGCAAACTCTAGGATCCTTTCACGATCTCTGTTGCGCTCACCCCAACCAAATCCACCATGAATTCATCATAGCCTAGAGAAGATCTACCAACATGCCGATTGAAATCTCCTGAGACTAAAGATATACCGTGTCTAGATTGTACTTCAGCAGGGAGATCTTCATAGAATTTTTCTTTCTCTTCTTCACTTCTTCCACTCTGAGGTGCATAGACTGAAATCACAGTCACCACTTTTTTGTTCACCACTATATCTATAGATATGATCCTTGGGGACACTCTTCACTTCACCACTACTATATCACAGATTCAAGAAGGTTATGTTTCACCATCAAACCAACACCACCACGACCGATCTCCTCTCCTTTTCAATACAATTTGTATTCAAAGTCACCTCTCAATTTTCTTACTCTCTCATTCTTATATCGCACCTCTTGTAAAGCCACCACATCCATATTTCTTCTTTCGATGGTTTCTGTTACTTCTGCACTTCTTCCAACCATTGAACCAACATTTACCGTTGCCAGTCTAAGCTTAACTTGAGATTTCCCGGCCAAATTTCCTTCAATCCTCCTGGATTCCCACGGGGCTTTAGCAGGAGTTGTCATTAATTTAACCTTATCTGTCTCAATGTTTAGCTTCTTCCTAGTAGCTCTATTTGCCCTCTGTACTCTAGGGGCCAAAACAGAGGAACATAAAACAATTTATTTTCTTTTGTCAGCTGCATTTTTTCTTTGTTTGGAGCATTGAAAAAATTTATGGTCGTATTCCCTTGCTAGCACCAATCACCAGTTATAAGCGATGGGCCTAGCCTTTGCCTAAAAAGCATTTACTCCTATAAGGCAGTAGGATCACTAGCATAGTTTAGTCAATCCACTGAGATCATTGCTCGCTCTGTGGTACTTGGAACCACTATGCTAGCAATTAGCAAAGACAGTGAGACTGGTGCATCCGAACCCTAATTTATGATAAATTAGGCAGTGGTCAGATGTACAAAAGTGCTACTCATCTGTTTTCACTGACAGAGCAGTTAACGGTTTAGCTGTAAACAGTTTATGGTTAGCGGTTAACGAAGCTAACGTTTTGCATTAACTTGCCCTCCTATGCTTTTGGCCCATAATTGATTGCATTGCAGGCAAATAACTTGCGAATGCTGTTGACAACTGCATGGACTGCATTTTTGATCTTTGCTTCTTTCACAAAGATAGCACGTGTTTTTTTTTGCCTTGGGTGCCTGGTTTTTGGTTGCAACAGTCCTTTTTCTGTAGCTTTAAAATTTTTTAAATAAGTTAGCTTTTTTCTGTAGCATTAAAATGGCTAGTTTTACCGAAAAATCACAAAAACCGCCTGGTGGCTGGGAGCTTCAACTCCAGGCCCCCATGGCTTTTAGCAGTCGCGTAGCGAGGAATTTGCAATGGGGGAGCTATTTCGGAGGTGAAAACCAGAAAAAAAAGGTCATCACCAATGTTCCCTCTAAGAGCTTGCTTGGTGTGCATGGAAAGAAAGGTCGTGTGAGCTTCAAAAAAAAGGTCTGCGCCGTAAACTGGTTCTATTTTGGTCCGGATTATCATAATTTTGCCATCAAATTCAGGTGAAGACCTAAAAAAAAACAAAAAAGATCTTCGCTGCAAACTGGTCATGTTTTAATTCGGATTATCGGGATTCTGCCGCTAAATTTAGGTAAACACCAAAAGAAAAAGAAAAATAGAAAGAAGGTTTTCGTCGCAAATTGGGACTGACTTTAGTCGGAATTTCGAATTTATTGATTACATCTAGATTTTGAAACTTAATTCCATCAAATCTGAAGTACTTTGAGTGGGTACTTCAATGCACGGCAAAACTAAAGTACTGCACGGGAATTCTAGGCTCTCTGTGCAGCCGCGATGCTTAGAGGGAACATAAATCATCACCCAGAATTGAAATGGTTTTTATGCAAGAAAACAGGTGAAGACCAAAAAAACAAGGTCTTCACCAAGAAATGGAATGGTTTTGTGCCCGAAAACAGGTGAAGACCAAAGGTCTTCACCCAGGCTTAGAACAAGTTTTGTGTACGAACACATTTCAAGTCCAAAGCCAAATCAGACATATTCTGCATGCCAATGGGGGAAGAGGTTAATTTCGTATTTAGTGCAAATATCAGTCTCAAAAGTGAAAAAACGTTGTATTTTGCATACTCTGTATGCCAATGGGGTGAAGGCTATAACTCTCCCTGCCCCCCTGGCTACGCTACTGGCATTTGGTGCCTGGAGGCTCCACCCACAGTCCCCCGTCTGTGCTACGCTTACTTGTCATGCTGCATCATTGAGGAATTTTTCACACAAAAAAATTATCTTTCTATCAAAGGTCCTCCCTTAACAAAATCGTAGTTGGGGTGCCTACAGCCTACAAGACATTATGGATAGTGACGTCACAAAATTTCGCCTCGGGTGTCACCATTCTTTGCGACGCCCCTGTAACAGCTTAACAGCTTTTAAGTGCTGATATCACGGTTATTTTAAATCCATCCAGTTTCGGCAATATAAAATGCATTTTATCAGCAAAAAAATACAACAAAAATTTGACAAAATTCTTCACAAAAATAGATTATTTTTTTTACAATAAAAATCAATTTAAAACTTTTACTCCAATTCGATTTTTGACTTTTTCCAAAAACACCATTCAGTCATAATTTGATAATTTTATCAATCTGTCAAGCGTTTTATTATTTTGTTTTCTGGCGCACAAGGAATTTTCAAGTTTTTATTGCAAAAGTATCCTTTATTACATAATAAGATGTGAGCAAATGTTCCCTTTTGCAAAATTACTTTCGAAAACAGTCAATATATTCAAAACTCCAGAGATAGAAACTCCAAATTTTAACTATTATCTAACAAATCAGCATAAAATCAAAAAAATATTCAGTTTTAACTCTGTTTATTTTACTAAAAATAATGAAAATTTGTTTGAAAAAGTTAATAAAGCGATGTTTAATTATTGTATGAAAAATGAAAAAAAAAGGAAATTTGCGTATTTGCTGCAATCCATATTCAAGTTTCACGACTGGTGAAACAGAGCTATTGTCTTGAAGCTCTTGCTAATTGACCAAATAAATCAAGTCTCGGGAATTAATCTGCGAGCTTATAAAAGGAAATAATTTGCAGCAACTTGCAGTAGTTTGAAAAACGAAAAACTGTGAACTTAGTTTTTGTCTTGAATGGCATTTAAATTTTAGTTTTAATTCGATTGTTGACTTTGATTCGCAAAATACCATTCAGTCACATTTTGGCAATTTCGTCTCTCGGTCAATTAATATTTTCAACAAGAATGGCAGTACGGTATGGAGCGTTCAGAATTTGCGTACTACAACATCCAGGGATATATAGAACACCGGGATTGCTCGCTTCAGCGATTTCAGTTTTATTGGTGGACAACAGAAGGGCCGTAGAGGTACTTGGTGTGCAGTGGAGCAGGTTAGCGTAAGTTAAGACGGCAAGGCAAAATTGCCGTTTTTTTTCGTGAGTTTAATTTTTCAAGGAAAACACAAAGTTTAGAAGAGTTGCTCAGGTAATAAAAGCAATCCGCTAAGGCATTGGACTATATATACTTGGTCTGTTGAACAAGGCTACTGATTTCAATGGTAGTCCCAATTTTTATTTCTTTCACATTAGAACAGAAAGGATCTAGGCTTCGAAAAGTGATTGAGGCTCAGAGTTTGCTCTGATAATTGTTATAATGTAGACCTTCTGGAAAGATCCTTTTAATGGAATTAAGCTCTGGGATTAGCCTATTTTGAATTTGCAGTTTTTGCTGACAACTTTAGGCCATATTACCGGTACTAGTAGCCTAATATCGATATGCATAAACATAAAAAGTGTTGGCATAAGCCTATCTATATGAAATTATTGGTTACCTGGGCTATGCTGCATATCATAAGCTTAGGCTATTAGTATTACAAGCATTAGTGAGTGCAAGAATAACCTAGTCTAGTCAGTTTTTTTGAGAGGTGAGCTGTAAGCTGTTAGTAGCAGGTCAGGGATAGGTATATAGAAACAGAAATGTCTTAGTCTACAATCTGAAACACCTGCTAGCATTGTATAGTCACTGTAAGGCACAATACGGTAACACCTGCACACTAAAGTTTCATCTTTACATTCTTTGGCTACGAATCTAATGTTCGATTTAAAATATTTGAAAGAAAAGTAAAAATTACTAGAGTCTTAACTAGGAAAGAAACAGTGCAAAAACTATCGTACAATTTAGGCAAATTGAAAAACACTTTACCTAATGACATTTATTTGCCAAAGAGGTCACAACTGAATACCAAACAACAGTTACCTTTTGGCAAACAAACATGCTGTAGGCCTACTGTTTTGAATTTACAAATATCAGTTAACCATGGTAGGCTAGCCTACTTAAGTTTAAAGCACTTAAAAACACAAAAGCTTCTGGCAGCGTAAAATTAAAAAAAAAATTTTTTTTTGACTATATCTGTTTCTTTAGGATTAATTCACATTACAGTTTAGCCCAAATACCGCAGTACACTCGCCACAGTAGATGGGGACTATTGTTGATTGTGCAGATGTTTGTGAATTTAACTTTCTAATGGTGTGTGCCATTTTCTCAGGAGGTGCAAGAATGCATTGGTTGATTCTTTTCAACTCATTCTTAGCAAAGCAGTTGAATATTGTTTGCAGCATCAACACAAAGTTATTCACTTATTGTGCTCTTGCGCACAGGTTTGTTCAGCCAAAACTAGCCTATATACGTGTCAGATTCCGCAAATTTTGTCGCAGCAAAAATAAAGTTGCCCTCTGATTTTTTGCCGACAACAGCTTACTTCGTGCAGATTCGTTAGCAAGGATACAGTTGTGCAATTGCACTGCAAAGTAGCACAGAAACAGCATCACACTTTCGTATTCCTACACATAAACATTTTGCGATAAAAAATTTTTAGTCTTTAACACAATGTAAAGTTTATTAAATAGCATGTCAAGAATATTAGAATTTACGGTGGTGTTCTAAGCCAATGGAAGAGTTTATAAGTTGGATTTGACGTCCTAACGTAATTTGAAAACGGCATGCTATAGTTAAGTACTGCTTTTACTCAATCACCTATGGCTTTTTTAGGTCTGGTAAAATGAACAATATTGATCAGCCTGTGGCAATGACCTGTCTTAGAATCATTACTATAGTTGTAGATTAGTAAAAAATTGCAGAGTACCAAGATACATCTCGTACCTTTTGAAGGAGATTTTAACGACATGATTTTCCAGATATTTAAAATAAATTTAGTATATCTAGCAGTGTCTTTAAAAGAAGGATGACTATCACTGTAAAATTCTAAACCTCGAACAGTCGATTCACTGAAAACACTTGTAATGAAAATTAAAACATAAACTTTTGTAATATACACTAAAATCTTTCTTGTAATAACCAGAAAATATTGCAGTATTTATCGGAAAGGATTGAAAAGTCTCTGCACAATTAGCTAAAAAAACTTATCATTCATAATTTTTTGGTGAACAAGCGATTTGATTAATTGGTTATAATGCGCTCTTTGCATGTGGAATACTGGGGTACAACTTTTGGTCAAGTCATAAATAAGAATACAAATAGCATTCTCATCTTTTTGTTTACAACACGGAACAAACATAAAGCAAAGCAATCGGTGATATCTCCTACCCAGTAGCAATACTAATAAAGTAATAATTTAAAATTTCGCTTGATTCTGAGTAAAATTGCAACTGTTTCTTTTGCAATCTGCATGAAGTAAGCTGTTGTCCGCAAAAAATCAGAGGGCGGCAATTATTTTGGCTGCAACAAAATTTGCGGAATCCGACACGTATGTAGTTTTATCTGAACAAACCGGTACTCAAGCGCACAATAATTTTGTGTTGATACTGCAAGCAATATTCAACTGCTTTGCTAAGAATGAGTTGAAAAGAATCAACCAATGCACTCTTGCACCTCCCGAGACAATGGCACGCACCATTAGAAAGTTAAATTCACAAACATCTGCGCAATAGTCTCCATCTACTGTGGCGAGTGTACTATGTGGGCTGTACTGTAATGTGAATCAAATAAGGAAACAGATATAGTCAACTTTTTTTTTTATTTTATGCAGCTGGAAGCTTTTGTGTTTTTAAGTGCTTTAAGTTTAAGTATCATGGTTAAATGATATTTGTAAATTCAAAACAGAATGTTTGTTTGCCAAAAGGTAACTGTTGTTTGGTATTCAGTTGTGACCTTTTTGGCAAATAATTATCATTTAGTTAAGAGTGTTTTTCAAATTTGCTTAAAATTGTAGTTTTTGCGCTGTTTCTTTCCTAGTTAAGACTCAAGTAATTTTTACTTTTTCAAATATTTTAAATTGAACATTAGATTCGTAGCCAAAGGATGTAAAGATGAAACTTTAGTGCGCAGGTGTTATTGTGCCTTATAGTGACTGTACATTACAATGCGAGCAGGTGTTTCGGAATGTAGAGTAAGACTTATCAGTTTAAAATGTAACGAAATATATATACTTTTTGGATATTATTTCACTGAATGGTGAAACTTCAACGAGCAGCTATTATTGTGTCTCTCTTTTGATTCTTTTGTTAACCGAAAAACTGAGACTTTTAAGCTTTTTTTATCCAAATAATTTGCTGAATTCCTTTTTATTTGATAAATTTCCTGATGTTTGCAGTTTATACACCTTTATGCGGTTGTGGTGAAAGTGACCAGACCATGTGCCAGATTTTATTTGAATGCAAAGGCTCTTTGAGCATACGTAGTGATGCTGCTCATCAGCTCAGAGAAAGGATATGTGAAGCAGAAACTAACTGTTTCCCTAATATGCATGTTCAGAATTTCTGCACTATACTTCTGAATTACAGTCGTGATTAAGGTTTTATGACTTTGCTGTTGAAACGCATTCAGGAATGTGCTTGTTATTTAAAATCCTCTGTAGAATTAACGCCATAGCTCTGTTTTTTTTTTTTTTACATATCATTGCTCCTTTTATGTTGCGCTTCAATGTGTTTTTTTTTTCTAATACTGACCTGCGACTAACCACTGTCAACTGTAGTGTTGTAGCAGTTTAGTAATATTATTTTTCTTCATTGTCAAGCGTATTACAAGTAACATAATCTGATTGGCATATAATATATATTTCAGTGTTTTTTATTTTTTTTACCCTCACAAGTGTCATAAGTTTTTGTTTTTTTTTCATCAACAGAAACGGTGACATAGGCCTACTGTATTTCCATGTAGCAGTTTTTGTTATTTATTACACCAACTTTTTCTACTTTTTCTCTTCATAGCAACTAATCGTCAGAATTTTATAATTTTGCTCAGTTTTTGCCTAAACGTTTGAAAACAAATCTTTTCAACTTCTAGAAAGATGTGTTTTTATTTGGCTAAATGTGTATATTATATCGCATTGGTAAATAACCGCAGTGGATATTATTTGTGTACGTTCTTAGACACATTTTTTCTTGATGTGTACATATATATATATATATATTGTGTCTCTTATCAAACCCTTCGTCCATTTTACAGCGCCAGTTTGGTGCGGTGCATTAGAGCGTTGTTACTTTCGACAACCATGATTGGAAGGTTTTTGCTTAACTTCTAGCTGAGCTTCGTCAAACCAAGTCATCTGACCGCGAACCAACGGTTACTAGTGATTTTGTCTCTAAGTGAGGGTTTGGGCAAGATGGCTCTGAGGTGGTAGAATATTTTTATGATCGGCCTTCTCAGCCAATCGGTGTCAGTTGGTTCGCGTTCAGTTGTCGTGGACCCTGACAGGTACAGTAGCATTCGAATTAATTTGGACAAAACTATATTTTTGCATTTTTAGAATTTTGTTTAGGTTAGTTTAGGGAATGTATGATAGATAGTATTGTAATGATAATTAATAAGCTAAGTAAAGAATATGAACCACTATTAACTGCTTTTATGCTCTATTTTTTCAGATTAAAAGATTTTTTTATTTTAAATTATGAAGTAAACTTATTCGTGGCCAAAAATTTTATTTTGATTTTTGCATATTACTATTTGCCTGCTTGCAATAAAATGAATATCGCTCCAAGATAGAGGGCACAAATTGTTACTTTACGACAACACTCTAATATGACAATAAGAAAAATAGGAGAGAAGCTGAATGTGTCAAAATCAAATGTGGGGCGAATTTTTTAAATGATGGATACCAATGGTGACGTCACCACAACTAAAAGGTGGGATCAGCATGAATGAAAGCTTAAAACGACCACTCGTGATGACAAAATGATATTGCAAAATACTTTTAAAGACCTTAGAAAAACTAGTAAGGACCTTCAAAAAGATTTAGCAACTGCAGGAGTCAACGTGGATTTGTCAACCATAAGAAAGTGACATCTTGAAGTTGGAAGAAAAGCCAGAAGTCCTTGCAAGAAGCAATTGCCAACAGTTGCTATGAAAAAGAAACGCCTAAAATGGGGTAACAAATACAATAAAAGGGAAAACAGGAATGAATAAAAGTTGTTTTCAGATGACAGCCATTTTGAAGTGCATGGACTCAAATCTCAATATGTAAGACGAAGTGTTGGAGAACCCCTCAATACCTTTTATATTTTACAGACCCCAAAACACCCCCCAAAAGAAAATGTTTTGGGGTTGCTTCACTCTTAATAATACTGGAAGATTATGTACAAGCGAAGGAATGATGAAATTAACTAAATTTTGGAAAAAGACTTGGTTTCAACAATGCAAAAATCATTCTCAGATGGCAGTGGTGTTTTTCAGCAGGACAATGCACCATGCCATACTTCAAAAAAATGCAAACATTTTTTAAAAAATCGAAATTAACTTTGCTAGACTGGCCTGGCAACTGCCCATACCTAAACCCCATTGAAAACTTGTTGGCTATCATAAAAAGGTGTCTTTAAGTATGTGACTGCACAACTAAAACCAAACTCATAGAAGCCAAAACACGAATTTGGTACCATGATGAAGAAATTAAAGATATTTGCTCAACCTTAGTTGATTTCATGCCAATACGAATTTCAATGCTCATAAAGGCAAAAGAAGGATATATTAACTATTGAACGTGCTAGAGTTGATATAATTTGGATTAAAGACGCGTTTTTGAGAATTTTCCTAATTTTTTGACCCTCTTCGTTTTGTCCCAATTAATTTGCACACTATTGTATATAAATGCAAAAAAAAATCAATCAATAGCTTACAATTAGTAATGGCACTTGACTTTCATTTGGAAAATATTGCACGTTTTTTATGTATTTTCCTGTCTATGGGTATCATAATGATGTCAGTAATGACGTCGGTATTACGTTATTTTTGTCATTATGTTAACTTTGGTTGAAAGCATTATATTTTGCACAATAGTTGGTATAGCAATGCAATAAACAAAATTTTCCAAGTAATCCTTCTGTTGTCCACCCTAAAATTCAGCAAGCAATCCCGGTCTTGATGTTTCTATATATCCCTGTACAACATCGCACCTTGAACCTTACCATAACTGCGTATCGTAGGTCAGTTAAATTTTTGAAGCATACTGTACCATTGTACCATACCCGTATACTGTTACAAAAAAAGCGTACCGTACTTCTGAGCAAAAATTGAGGAGCACCGTACCGTAGTTACGTATCATACCGTACCGTACTGTCATTCTTCCTTTTAAATACTTGCAACTTTAACTGACTTTGAAACCACGAGCGGATTAATCAGCGATCTCAATTCACACATTTAGCGTCCACTTCAGCTGTCTTTTGCCTCTGCATACAAAAAGCCGGCGCAGTGTGCGAAAAGTCTGGGATTTTTTAACCACTGCGTATTCAGCTGAAGTGTCGCAGTTGTTTCTGTTCAAATTTTTCTTCAACATATAACATGCCTCGATAGTCCTAAGCTCTTTGCTCTATAGACAATAGTTATGACATCAAAATTGGCCTTAATTGTGACTGTGACTTGTGACATCATAACACAATTGTAACGACGAATTAAGAGGCTACAATGATTACTTAATATGACTATGTGCACGCCGAGCACACTGGCACAGTCACATGAATCTTCATGGACGGCCGCACATAGCACGCTTAGTAGGCAAATTCAAACAGCGTACGAACATTCCATACCAGTATCTTTGCCAAAACGGCGTACCATACCAGCGTACCATACTTAGCAAAAATTGAGGCATATCGTACTGTACCTACGTACCGTACCATACTGCAGTCCTTGATTTTCAATTGCTTTTCAAAAGCACAAGAGTTACATAAATTTATCATGGATCCTTTATAACATAATAAGATGTGAGAAAATGTTCCCTTTTGCAAAATTATTTTTGAAAAAAGTCAATATCACAAAGACTAGAAGAAATAGGCTATCCAAATTTTCACTATTAGCTTAAAAATCATCAAAACTCAAAAAAATTCAGTTATAGCCCGGTTTGTTTTACTTAAATTTGTTTTACTTAAATAAGTTGTTTTACTTAAATTTTTTTGAGGCAGTAATGCGAGTGGTTATAGGCAGGCTTCCGTTTCAAACTCTTAACTTCTGGTATTTGAGGGTTTCATCCCAGATCTACAGTATGTGTGAGGTTTATTCTTCCAAATTATGTTAATTTTTTTTTCCAAAACGATTACGCAATCGCTGGGCTTTTCCTCTGGCCCCGACGCAAAACCTCAACTTTTAGTTAATAAAAACATAAATCCGGAAAAATAGTCCATTAAAAGTTAATTAAAATACTCAAAATTTCAGAGCAACTGGAGGCTTTGACCCCAGATCTCTTTATCCAAAACATAGCAATAAATACTTGATTTATTAAAAATTTTTGCTTCGCCCTCCCACACCTCTAAAATCCAAATGCCTCTTACCGATTTATCAATGGCTACGGGATCGCTGAGTGAGTGCAGATTGGTCCAAAAAGAATTAGCTGCACTGTTGCTTTTTCTTGAAATAATGAAGATCGAAACAATCAACATATCGGTACTGCCAAAGATGACGTAAACATATTGAAAAACAAAGTTTCAAGACAAACCATTGAATGGAAGTAAACAGATTAGCCAAACAAAACTATAACAAAAAGGTTGGAAATGCCTTTTTTGATGTCAGTAGCATTGCAAGTAGCAATAAAACTTTTTGATCAACAAGCAGCAAAACTACCAACATTATTTTGTAGCTTAATTTTGATGTTGCAAGTTAAATACCAGACCAGAAATTTGACGTGCGATAATTTCCTAAAACCCAATTCTACACCCACAATTCCAAATTGCATGTTGCAGCATTTTTTTACAAGAGCTATGTTATATGGACAGTCTGCTCAAATTTTAAAAACAAAATCAGAACAATGTCTGTCTCAGTAATCATCATGGAAAAAGGATTAAGTTAAGACCACAGACGAAATTCACCAATATAAATCAAATTCTTATCACTTATCAATAATAATGCAGAGTCTAGTTTGAGCGGTAAAAATATTATAAATTTTGGAGGGCCCATTTGGTGGACCAACTCAATCTTCCCCAATCCTCCAAAATGGTCATGTATCATTTATATCTAGTTACATCAACCTATCCTTAAAATTTTATTTGTTTACCTCAAATAATAAAAATTTTACATTTAAAGGACTTGTTTGGGGTGTTCCACTGTCGCAACACCTCCATTTTTTATATTTTACATCTCTTTTACTCTCAACTATTCTGAAAATTTTGTTTGTCGATAGCGTGATAAACAAACACATTTTATTTTTAGGGAAAATCCTGTAATGTCGAACTCCTAAATTTTGTCATTTAATTTGTAATTACAATCACAAATTACAATTGTCGTGCTTTATCTTTCATCAAACATCCCTAAAATGTCATTTCTCTAATTTAAGTGCTAAAAAATTTCAAATTTTTAGAGGCCCCTTTGAAGGAGGACCCTATAACGTGATATCCAAAACTTTTTGCCATTCTCCATCCTTCATCATCACCTGTCCTAAAAATTTTAGCTTTTTGGTTCTAGCGGTTAAAAAATTTGAATTTTGGAAGACTCGTTTGAGAAGGACCCCCTAACTCGATAACCCCAAATTTTGTCATACCATAACTTTCCTTTATACTTGCTTATCCTGAAAATTTCATGCGTCAATCAAGAATGGTTCAAAAGGTTTGATTTTGGAGTACTGGTTTGGGAAGTACTGTCCACTTTGGTACCTCCAAATTTTGACCAAGTTTACATTTATTTGTATCTTTCCTAAAAATATCACGTATCTACCTTAACCCTTTACTGCCAAACTCAACAGATATGTAACGTTTCAAAAAAATGTGTTTTATGTGATGATATAAAGTTTTTTCAAATGACTGCTCAATTCAGCAGGTTTCTAACATTCAAATTAACATTTTATTTTTGGCAACTCTAGTAAATCGCTTTCTTTGGTTGTTTCATCTAGCAATTTATTTCCAGATTTTTTGTGCTTGTGATTGTCAAAATGTAGGTAAAGCTTAGGCTAATATATTTACAGTAAATTGTAATGTAGCAGATTGTTTAATTTTTCTGTATGACCTTAGTGATTGTTTAGTTGATTGAACTAGCCAGCTTTTGCCAACTGGCCTAATTTTTTTTGTGTAGGCCTAAGTTGAAATGTAACAGATTTGAGCATTTGGGCAGTTAGGCTTCTGAGACTATCTAAGGATAGGTTTACAGTACAATATTTTGATTGAAGATGTATGTTGGCAATTTTCAATTCATTCAGAAAAACAAGTGACAAGGTTAATTTTTTTGTACTTCAACGAATTTGTTGGTCAATAGTGGTACGATACTTCAACAGCAAGCTAGGCAACTGGTATGCTAATCCCCATGTCAGATGTAGACAGCTATTTGAGAGTTAGACTAGGGTTGGCCTACCACTGCCTGATGTATTATTTGGGTGGTGTTTGGTAGTATTGTGCTTTATACAGTTTATTTCTTTCCTTTTTTTGCATGTTTTTGTTTTGTAGCATGCCATATTTTGAAATAATTGTTTTAAATTTTTTTTATGTATTACTGTTTTCTAATACTGTATGCCAGATCTGAAATGTTTTAGAATTTATGTTGTATTTTACAGCATTTTCTAAAATAGTGATTGTCTTGATATATCTGTAAGCCTCTTGATGAGTTCTCAAAGATTCTATAATGCATTAGCAGCTGCTGCACTTATTGGTGGAGAAGCTGGTGAAAGTGATGATGAAAATTTAGTGGAATCTGATGAAGATGATGAAGAATATTTACCTCCTCTTCAGCAAACTTATTGGAGTGAAGTTGAAGAGAGTGAAGATGAAATTGATTCAGGTATATACTTTGATGCAAATCTTCGGCTTTTCGGCGAAATTCGCCGATTTTTTGACCAAATGGGTCATTTTTGTGAATCGTCCAGAACCGATGAGAAAAATTTAGGAGTGTTGGCGGGTACTTGGGCAACTGTGAATGCACTTTCTTTATTTAGAGGACAAATAAGCTTTGTTTGTGCAGTAACAGAGTTACGACCATAAAAACGTTGTTGTTTTTTCGACGTTACTTCTTCATTGAAAAGTTACAGCTGAAGAGAAAAAGCGCTAAACAGCTGTGCAAGAAAGAAAAGCAATTGCAGATTAAGAAAACAAAGCAAAACGTTTCTTTTTCGGTCGTTTTCTTCTTACATTTAATCAAAGCGATTGCGTTGCGTGGCAAAATAGCACAGTGGTTTTTGCAGCAAGAAAAGTTTCTCTTTTTATGTGATTTTTTGCTTTGAAGACTAAAGATGTGAATATTGTTGAAAACCCATTTTACAACTGAAGCCGAGCGCGGCAAAAAAAAATTGTTTTTTCACTGGTTGTGATGCGGTGCATTTGACTTGTTTTTAAAGAGCTGTCAAGGAAAGAAATACATCGACACGCTCTGCTTCGGTGCAAAACAAGCTTTGTATTTTGTGATCTGTTTTTTCATTACAAAAAAAAGCAATTACTATAATTTAAATTTAGGTTCTTTATTCATTTTCAGTGTTTTGGTTTTAAACTTTGTAGCTAATTCCAAATGCGGCATTGATTCTTCATGGTGAATTACTGAAGCCAGCGTTGTTTGTGAATGCGCCTCTGTCCTTCCTCCCCCAGAGCTTGGCCTACAACAAAATCTTTATTGGTCCTCAGCTAATATTGACGAAATAAATTGCCAAATTCTTAGTGGAGTTCAATTTTTTCAACTTGTGCCATCAAATAGTGGACCTTCTGAAGCTTTTTTCCCCAGGCACAAATCTCTTGTTATGCCACTGGTTTTCCCTCTGTTGATGTAAGGAAAAGGTTTAGTAGTTAGGCAGTTACTAATATGTCCTAAAATGGATACTTTTCTAAAATTTCGTCGAAGCATAGCGGTTTTAAACCCAAGTCGATTTCTATCCATTGTTTGAGCTTGATTGTATGTGAATCTCCCATAGACGATGCATTGTTTAATTGAAATAGTTATTGGCTGCTTTGGGAAACCAGCAAGGCTCGGTTTTGCCGATTTCACTTATTGTTGCCTATCTGCTATTAGATTCATTCCACGCAATGACGCCCTGAATGATAAATTTTGTTTCTGAGATTTTGTTACATATTTATTAATTTGAAACTATGATGGAATGGGTGTAAAGAATTGATTGCCGTCTTTAATTTTCACGCAGCCAAAACGTTTATATCGAATTTCTCCATTCTGCGCAAAGTTCCCTCTAAGAGCTTGCTTAGTGTGCACGAAATGAAAGGCCGTATGAGCTCCCAAAAATAAGGTTTGCGCCTTAAAGAATTCGAAAAAATAAAAAATATAAATTAACTAATTCACTGAAAAAACAACGATTAGTTTGTAAAATGAATGCATAAATAACAAATATACTGATATCGATAAATTTATGTAGCAGCATCTTTTGTGTGTTGCCGATTGTTAATGACAAATTTAACCCCTCACCGTCTTGTTTCACTCTATTAGGGATCTTCAGGCAGAGTTTTAGAATTTAAATTACATTGAAGCAATTAATCTACTTAAGTTTTCCTGAAATATGTATCACCACCAAACGTAAATAGGTTTTGAACGTCTCAAACCGTGACCTTGGTAATTGGAGCTATGCACTTTATCACTAAGGCCACGAGAGCAGTTGAAATTCAAATCTGATTTCAAGTATTAATGCCGTTAGCTACCGCGTATCCACACTGTATGCTAGGAACTGTATATCAGTGATTTTGCCAGCAATTTTGATTCCTAGCCTATACAGTGTGGACACACGGTAGCTTACGGCATAAATACCTGAAATCAGATTTGAATTACACTGCTCTTGTGCCCTAGTGATAAGGTGCCTAGCTCCACTTACCAAGGTCACGGTTTCATCAACCTCTTACCAACCATTATTTGATTCCTTCTCTAAACCTAATGTTTTTGAGTGCTTTTCATTGAAACACACAACTAACTGTCACCTGTCTTGTGCATATTGATTTATCCCTTATCAGAACAGTACTTCCAAGTAACTTAATCGAAACATCTGTTAACTAAGTTAACATTTTGTCAACAGCATGTCGTTTTCATGTGTTTTTTTATGGTAATGCGCTCTATTGAGATTGTCAAATAATTATGACGCATTTTAGTTAATATGCAGGGTTGATTACTGGCACAGTAGAAGTTCATGATGTTATTTCAAAATTAACTTATTACAACTTGATTTTGTAAAGTAATTTTATCAAATCTCAATTATGGGGCTTGCTTTTATCAACACTTATACAGTGCGCAGCAGAACTAAAGTACTGTGTAGGGTTTCTAGGCTATCGGCGCGGGCACGCAGCTTTGAGGGAACTTGGGTTCTGCGACCTTTGAATATTGCACGATTTTGACTCTATCTTTTTAAATATTTTTTGCCCTCCAGTAATAATAAAGTGGCGTTTAGGTCTGGCAAAAATTTTCTGGTTTTGGTATGCAGTATACACTCTCTCTCGGTTGTGTTGCAAATTACAGTAGTGGGTGAGGTAGCTGAAAGCTTGCTATGGTACACTGTTTTTTGAAGATCAAAATATTGCAAAGTTCCCTCAAATTCCCTTGCAGGTTTAGGCTTCTTGTAAATTGCTTTCATAATTGATGCCCTACTTCACAGGAAGGTGTTTGGATTTTGCAATTTATCCGCCATCCGCCATAGCATGTTATGTAAAGTACTCCATTCATAGCACCATTGTTGTGGTAAAGTATACCTTTGACACCACACAAAAGTACACCACTAGTACATCACAATATAAGCAAGTTTCAAATCTGTAGTTTCTTGCATTCTTTCTAAACAATTCTTCTGTTGCGGTACTTAGATTTTAGAAATTTAGATAAAAATTTGTTTTTCTACACTCAATTGTTATCGTGGCTAATTTGAATTTAGCTTGATTGTTTTTTGATAAATGTGTACAACAGGGCTGTATTATTTTGCGGACTTGGGTTAGCTACTTATTTTGATCTAAATTGCACATATTTTTGTGACGTTACTTGTGTCTCAATTCGTACTTCTGCAGTCACATTGCAATGGCAAACCGTGCTGGAATTGTTTGTGACTTCACTGCGAATTGATTTCTCATCAGTAGCATACGCAGGATTTTCGAAAGGGGAGGGGCCAGGAAATTCAGAAAATTTGAGAATAATGGAGACCAGAATGAAAATTTTCCAGCCTAAAACCAAACCTGTTTTCCTGCCCAAACTTAGGTGAAGACCAAAAAAAAAAAAAAAGGTCTTCACTCAAATGTAGTCCGGTTTTGGGCCCAAAATTAGGTGAAGACTAAAAAAAAAGATCTGTGCCCACCGTTTCTGTGCTCAAACCTTCAGCCCAAATTACAAAGGGGAGGCCATGCCACAATTTTGCATACTATTTTATGCTAATTATATTGTCCTGGTCACCCAAAGGTGTTTGGATTTTGCAATTTGCCCCTGTTTCTCATAAACAATTTGCCATGATGGCGTAACAACGCCCCTGTTTCTCATAAACAATTTGCCACGATGGCGTGACTAATTTGAATGCTCTGTGGCTTCACTGATTCTTTGTGGCTAATCTAAAGTGAGTTTGAGTCGCCATAACCTCGCAAACGACCATACTGCACAACATTTAAACAATTGCATACCGCATAGTGCTTTCATGTATTGATGACAATTGCTCCTAATTGCTATGGTAAATTAGCACTATGCAGTCTTTCAGTAAATAAAACTGTTGCTAGTCCTAAAGCTTGCGGGTTACGCTTCGGGCCCCTGCTTGATGGGTAAGCTTTCTGTTTTTTTCCAAATGCCTTTTTTTTGCCACAACTGATCATAGTCACTCAATTTTTCTCGTTTTTATACTTGATCCTGTTGTGGCTCGATCGGAGTTGATAAGTGTGGATTTTTAATGTCATTTCATGTCAACTGATCCCGGCAATTGAATCCACCCTCTTTGATTTTCATATAAATTTGTAGGTTTGTGGAACTTTTGATGCTAATTCCAAAAAACTAATTTTTTTGAAATCGGTCAACTGTAGCAAAAGATATGGATGTTTAAAATTTGGAATTTTGTGATCACTCAAGCAGAAAAAAATAGCCAAAATTTAGGCATACAATTTGAATTGACTGTATTTTTGTCAAATGCAAGTAGTTAGGGGTGTTCTTTTCAAGATTTGTTCTCCACATCCTGCTGAAGACATTCACAAGTCGTTTGATCTTTGTAACATCTTGAGTTGATCTTTGACCTCTCGTTCGATATTGTCAATTTCGAAAATCAATCACGCGTGACAAAATTTTGATTGTATATGTCTCATTGTTGACAGGGAGCATCATCAAGTGTAAGGTATCATATGAAAGGTCTTGACAAGGGCTTTCAAACAAAACAATAAAATTTTTGGGTTATTGTTTCTAACATGTGATAAAATGGTTAAAAATCGAAAACTAGAAAAACTCGTGATTGGAGAAAAATTTTGCCTTGGGGCACTAGTAAAAGAGTAGTTAATAATGGTATCATAGGTATTAAACTTCAGGTCATCAGTGTTTATTAATTGTTTGAAATATAAATCGTCAAGTACATACTAATCGTAAAGAGTTTTTCCAATTCCACAGAAAGATTGTTTGCCCTCATAGGTTATTGGGTATCACAGTGTCAAGTACAGGTATCAGACGAGTGCTGACTGCTGACAGTGGCAAAACAATCAGCATTTCAAAAGGCATTTATGTCGAAAAAATTTTTGCTTGTTTATCTCTCAAATTGTTGACAAATCTGAGGAGTGAGGACTTAATTTCAGCAAATTTGAGCTTTCTACTATCTTCCGCTCCCAAGATATGACAATACAGAATACGGATTTCCCCTTAGAAATTTCGAAAGAAATGCCTACTACAAAGTTTCAAAAAGTTACAGCATGCTTATTATTTGTAACTCTGAATAAGTGTTTTTGTCAAACCGAAGTAAAAAGTCAGAATTATTATTCAAGTAAATTCAAACCAACTTTCCTAAAACGTTACTGTCACAATACTGCTAAAACAGCAACACTGAAATAAGTTGAAAATTGTTAATTTTGTACTGCAATATCTTGAAATCAGCAAGACATAGTTCAAATGTGGTGATAATCGATTTTAGGCTTGAAAAACTTGACTTCAAGCTGAATGCCCTTTTAAGAATGTTCATTCAACCAATTCAAATAGGCAGGTGGCAGCTTGACTGAAAGACCAAATGGCTCCTTTGCTGTCTCCTGACCAAGGTTATTTGGTGAGAATGAAACTGCAGTAATTGCAATGAATTCAATTTAAAAAACTCATAAAGGTTGATAAGTTATAATTTACACATCCTTTGATTACTGGCAGAATCGAGCATGGATAAGATTACTGATACATACAATGTCAACTGAATAAAGCTGTGTATTTCTGTAAACTAAAACGTAGTTTACAAAAAGTTATAGCTCTTCTATTATCTGCCGCCAGCAAATACTGCATATATATGTCAAACCTAAATTATGCCCAAATGCTCGTAAATTTTCAACCAATGAGTAATTAATTTTGCTTGACTACGCTGCTTGCAGAAGATACAGAGATGTTAATAGACACTTTTAGCTAACCAGGAAGAAAATTTATATCATTGTACTGCATCGCATTTCAGTTTTGGTATAACTGATACAAAAATTACCTAAAATTTTAGACTTTTTGAGTTCACGTTCAGTCGATGCTCTGTCTAGTTTGCACCAAATCAAATTGTTATTAAGCATTACTGATGATCATCATTTTTGTGTGAACTTTTTACAAAGTTGGTCAAGATGTAGATTTTCAAAAAAAAAAAAAAATCAAGCAAGTCAAAATCAATTTCACCTCACAGCATTTACAGCCTAAGCAGGACATGAAAAAACAACTGAATTCAAAGAGCAATTTTGCAGTTTTCGTACCAGCATAGGATTTGTTATGATTTGATTTTTCAGCAATTTTATCACATGTTAGACACAATTACCCAAAACTTTCATTGCTTTGTTTGAACTCCCTTGTCAAGACCTTTCATATGACACCTTACACTTGATGATGCTGTCAGCACTGGTCTGATGCCTGTACTTCATGCTGTGGTAACTGATAACCTACGTGGGCAAACAATCTTTCTGTGGAATTGGAAAAACTCTTTACGATTAGTATGTACTTGGGACGATTTATATTTTAAACAATTAATAAACACTGATGACCTGAAGTTTAATACCTATGATACCATTATTAACTACTTTTTTACTAGTGCCCCAAGGCAAAATTTTTCTCCAATCTCGAGTTTTTCTAGTTTTTGATTTTTAACCATTTTATCACACGTTAGAAACAATAACCCAAAAATTTTATTGTTTTGTTTGAAAGCCCTTGTCAAGACCTTTCATATGATACCTTACACTTGATGATGCTCCCTGTCAACAATGAGACATATGCAATCAAAATTTTGTCACGCGTGATTGATTTTCGAAATTGACAATATCGAACGAGAGGTCAAAGATCAACTCAAGATGTTACAAAGATCAAACGGCTTGTGAATGTCTTCAGCAGGATGTGGAGAACAAATCTTGAAAAGAACACCCCTAACTACTTGCATTTAACAAAAATACAGTCAATTCAAATTGTATGCCTAAATTTTGGCTATTTTTTTCTGCTTGAGTGATCACAAAATTCCAAATTTTAAACATCCATATCTTTTGCTACAGTTGACCGATTTCAAAAAAATTAGTTTTTTGGAATTAGCATCAAAAGTTCCACAAACCTACAAATTTATGTGAAAATCAAAGAGGGTGGGTGGCATTTCTCAAAATTTCTGGATCAGTTGACAAAGAATGACCCTATAGCGATGGTTGCGGTAGTAAATCTACCATACATTTGACGTTCATTTAGGAGGGGTCTAGTAGGCTTCAGACGTTGCAACACAATCTCTGTTACTGCTTGCTGGTTGTTTCAACGACGTTCGCATCAGGGTCATTTCATGCCAAATGAGCAAATTTTTTTTCGAAATTACGCCATATGTTTTGTATTTTGATGAAATTTGGCACAGTTGTAGATCTTAATGAAAAACCAGGAACGCAAAATTTTTTTTCGAAAAACTCCAATTATTTACGGAGTTATGATCATTCAAAAAAGCGCTATTTTTGCTCGTTCTGCATCATTGCACATGCTTAAAACTTTTTTAAATCTTTTAATTTCGTTATCTGTGGTCGTAAGAGACTGCTGAAAATTGCTAGACAGGGGTTTTAAGACTCAAGGAATCCAAAAATCTAGCTTAAAACATGATAAAAGAATGATTTCATTGAGTAACTGAGCTTCCAATTTATTAATTACGTTTTTCGGATGCCCAACTTCGAAAACCTGTAAAAAAATGGATATAAAATTTAATAGCTGCAATTCACAAGTTTATTTCTTGTACCATTGCTCTTTCATCTCATATAACAAAATTAAATTAATTTTGATGCCTACCATAAAAAATTTTGTTTTTAAGTGACATATGTTTTTTCAGTAAAAATAGCATTGAATCAGTTTGAGATAAAAAGCAAAGCAGCACAAGATCAATGGAAAAGAGTTGAGGGAAATGAACAAACAAAATATGACCCAAACATGCTAAACAAGAGTTTTTATCCAACGGAAAATCTGCAACACAAATTACTAAGCGGTTGTTTTAAAGCTGAGCATGAACACTTAAGTACAATGATATGTAGCACATGTTCCGGCTTGTTGGACTACATGGGGTCATTTATGCATGTTGTGTAGTGAGACAAAAAATGATGAAAAGCACATGATTGCTAAAGTTTGAGATGGATTTGATTCGTGTTCAATCAATGCATATTTCATTTATTTGTAGAAGCTATTTACTCGAATAGCTGGAAATGTAGGTCGAAAAATTGCTGATTTCAGTATTAAATATTCGAAATCTTTCAGGAAAATCTCATTTCCTAGTTCTGCAAACCTTAATATTGTTGCAATCATATCTGCTTAATGTAGCACAGTTTCAATGAGTAATGGCCCGCTGCTTTTTGTAATGGGATTTAGATTGTTCTATGTTATATCAGTAGTTGTGCAGTGTTTCACAATAAGATGAATGCAATGAGTTTGCTACAAAAATGTGGCATTGGAAGAAAATTGAATATGATGTGCCACAATTGCCCACAAAATCCACTTTGCTGAAAACACTTGGGTTTGGCATGTTGAACTAATCTGTTGTAGAACTTCAGTGCCGTGAGATGAGATTAAAAGTATCTGCAAGCATCATCAAGGAATATCTCTTAAAATATCATTTGCAGTGGAAAAAGTGCTGTGAATCATATGCAAAGCATAAAAACCAATCAAGACAGGCCCGGAAGCATTTCTCTACTTCAAGCTAAAAAATGAGCATTGGGCTGTGAAAAAGTTGTTGTGCAAGGTCAGAAGATCTGCCGAGCATGTTGGCGCATGTTACAAGTCGTAAGTGCTGATGATGCTACCACCACCACATCATCATACACAGAGAGCGAGATAGAAGGTCCCAACTATATTCAAGTATGGATTCTGAAGTTATGAACACATCAGTTGAATATTGCTCTATATCACGATCCTTAGAGTGGCATGGTAAAAGCAAGCAAACACAGGTGGTTAAAGCTCTCAACAAAATTCTGAAAACTGCTAATATACTTCTGAGCAAAGTAAACCACGAAAGCATATCAGTAAAGATTGATCATTCAGATCGACTTTGCAAAGCCTTTAGTGAGAAGCTATAATCAGCTAACCGAAGTATCAAAACCAAGCCTCCACTATAATCTCTGAAACTTGGTCAGTAAAAAAGGCTGCACAACATTTTGGGGGTATCAAGTGAAGATGGAACAAAAAATGAAAAAGAAGAAAGGAATGTTTTGCAGAGTTTCTTACTGATCAGGTATTAGAGGTGAAAGTGAGAAGTTTGATTTTGGTGTGTTGGTTAGCTGATTATACCTTCTCACTAAACGCTTGGCAAAGTAATCTGGATGTTCTTGTAATACGATTGTCTTATTTGTCACAAATCTTTCCTGATTTGCTTTGCTCAGAAGTATATCAGCAGTTTTCAGAATTTTGCAGTGAGCTTCAACCACATGTATTTGCTTGCTTTTACCATGTTGCTATAAGGGCCATGATATCAGATATAGAGCGCAATTCAACTGATGTGTTCATAACTTCAGCATCTATAGTTAATGAGTAGGGGTTACTGCCTTACTGACTGTGGATGATGATGTGTTGGTGGTGGTAGTGTAATCAGCACTTACGACTTGGAACATGCGCCAATAAGCTTGGCAGATCTTCTGATCTAATAGAAAATATAGATCTAATAGCAGATGTTCTACATGCCAAACCTAGTGCTTTCAGCAAATTGGATTTTGCGAACAATTCAGAATTGTGGCACATCTCATTCAATTTTCTTCCAATGCCACATTTTTGTAGCAAACTCATTGCATTCATCTTATTGTGAAACACTGCACAACTACTGATATAACATAAAACAATCTAAATCCCATTAAAAAAGCAGTGGGCCATTACTTATTGAAACTGTGCTACATTAAGCATGGGGCACATGCTATGCTCTTCGTGCGAACAAAAATGTTCGTGATTTCTGCTTGTTCGCATTCGCCAATTTTCTTCGCGAATTTTTCAAAAATCTTCGTCATTTGACAAATGCGAATGCAAATACTAAGGTTCGCAATTGGTATGCAATGCTTTATTCGCATTCGCAATTTTCAAACTTCATTTCTCCGTAATAATGATTGATACATATAACAATACTTTTGACGTCATAAACGACCACCTGTTAGATACACTTTTCCTATATAGAGATGTATAGCACGTGTATATCAAACTGTATTAAAAGTGCACTGCAGAGTTGAGGATAATCCTATACCCTCAATATTGATAGAAATGGCGTCTAAAGAAATTGGCCGAAGATGGACTCAAGAGCAGGTAGCTATTAGTTGATTTAGTGAAGGACAATTATACGTTTTTGACTGGGGCGTTAACAAATGCAAAAACAAAGTCGATAGTGGCTAGCAAATGGAGAGACATAGCTAGTGCTATCAACAGCCTGGCTAAAGGAACCCCATTTTCAACCGAAAAAATCAAGAAAAAATGGTTTGATGTTAAAAGCCGCGCAAAACGTGATGTTGCACTATTTAAAAAAGAAGCAGGTCAGACAGGAGGGGGTCCAAATCCAATTCCAAAACCAACAAAACTTCAATTTAAAATTTCGAACATTATCGGAAGCATATGCACTGAAGGTATACCCGGCACTGAGTTTTGCGATACTGGTGACAACCAACGAGAAAATAATGCAAGTAGTAGCGCGACCCATGTAATTAGTGCAAATGTTTGTAATGCCACGATTGTAATTTCAGAGCTACCTTCTATTGCAAACACAACGCACCCATTTGCTTGCACGAATGAAGATAATTCTTTGCCCCCAAGCAAACGTCCTCGAACTACAGGGGCTAAGCGCGAATTACAAGGTGAAGAAATGCTGAAAATTGAAAACAATATTGAAGAAGCTGTGCTAGTTGTGAGTCATCAACTGGGTCAGACTAATAAAACACTCGGCAATCTAGTTCAAGAGTTTCGGCGAACGAATAACATGCTTCGAGTCTTTTTGGAAACAATTGGGAGCAACGAGCAAACTTATCAAGTCCCACTTTATGAACAATTGTAATCACATCTTAAAAGCCAGAATGGGTTACGAATTCGTTGTTTAATAAATTCGTTGTTTAATAAAACATTGCTGGATATAATTTTTTGTCTGTTATAGTATAGCATACTGCACAGTAGGATGTAAATGTGACCTCACAAAAAACTAGCAAATCATTGAAAGCTTAACTGAAGTATTGTATGACAGCGATAGGACTGCATAAGGACTCATGCTATACAAAATCAACTAAAAAAATGACAGAGCCTGAGCAGCAATTAAAGCATATCCGCTAAAACCGGAAACTTGGGGTTGTGAGTGAAAGCAAAATTCAATTCAACTAAATGCAAGACGTATTTGAGCATTTTGATTGCCTGTACACTACCACAAAAATCCAAACTGGACACGCCTCTTATGTCAGGATGTATAATTAACTAGCTATTGCAAAATGTCTACGATTGTTTGCCGTTGAGCGATTCCAGAACAGTCAAGTTGTAAGTGTTCGGGTGAATCACTATCCTCTATAACCAGTGGTGGTACGAAACAGTTTTCTCCAATAATCGGTGTACCATTGCGACGACAAATATTGTGGAGCACGCAACAATAATAGCTATTTTCGAAACTTTAGCTGGAGAATAACAAAGACTCCCTCCAGTGTGATCCAATATCCTCCATCTACTTTTGAGAACTCCAAATGCCTGTTCTATCACACGCCGCGTTTTTCGGTGCAGCAAATTAAATTTTTTTTCACCTGCACTAGTTGGTGTGCCAAAAGGAGTCATCAACCATTTCTTTAAGCTGTAATTGCCGTCTCCAAGTAACCAACAGCTGTCACCGAATTCGTTATTTGCAAAGTGATTTCTCAAGGATGACATATTCATAATAAACGAATCCTGATGGGATCCTGGCCATCGAGCAACAACATCGCGAAAAAATAAATTTGAGTCGCATACTGCTTGAATATTTATGGAATGAAATCCTTTGCGGTTAATGAAGACAAATTCATCTTCTGGAGGTGCAACTATAGGAATATGCGAACCATCTATGCAGCCAATTACTCCTGGAAATCCAGCAAGCTGATAAAAATCGTGTTTCGTCTTTGCAACTTCCTCTCTGCTTCTTGGCATATAAATATACCTAGAAGCTTTTGTAGTAATGCTATTCACAAACTGAGTTAGCACTTTGCTGACCGTTGGTTGAGCTACTTTGAGAAAATCTTTACTTGTTGATTGAAAACTCCCACTTCCAAGCGTTTTTAGGCACAAAAGTACATTTTGTTTGAGGCTCAAATCCATCATCCTATGACGAACTGGCTGCATTTCGTCTTTGACCAGCTCACAAATTTCTTCGATTTCTTCACGATTCATTCGAAATTCTTTGATTAATTCAGTGTTACTCATACTTAACATGTGATCTGCTACTGCTTGGCGAGAATTTCTAGCTCTGTTTTCTTGCAAATATAAAAATCTGCATGCCATTTTAACAATTTTTAGCCTTTCAACCTGCGTTTTTACACTGCAAAAAATGTTCGTGGAATTTTGCGAGTGGCCACCCGCAGAATTCCACAAACATTTTGCCAAATTGGCGAAGATTTTCAGACAACAAAAAAACGTTCTTGCAAATATTTCTGAATTTATTCGTCTGAAGAAAGCATAGCATACCAAATCTTCGCAGACTTTTTTCTATGTCAATTTTGCAAAGATTTTTATTCGTACGAAGAGCATAGCATATGCCCCTGATATGATTACAACAATATTAAGGTTTGCAGAACTAGGAAATGAGATTTTCCTGAAAGATTTCGAATATTTAATACTGAAATCAGCAATTTTTCGACCTACATTTCCAGCTATTCGAGTAAATAGCTTCTACAAATAAATGAAATATGCATTGATTGAACACGAATCAAATCCATCTCAAACTTTAGCAATCATGTGCTTTTCATCATTTTTTGTCTCACTACACAACATGCATAAATGACCCCATGTAGTCCAACAAGCCGGAACATGTGCTACATATCATTGTACTTAAGTGTTCATGCTCAGCTTTAAAACAACCGCTTAGTAATTTGTGTTGCAGATTTTCTGTTGGATAAAAACTCTTGTTTAGCATGTTTGGGTCATATTTTGTTTGTTCATTTCCCTCAACTCTTTTCCATTGATCTTGTGCTGCTTTGCTTTTTATCTCAAACTGATTCAATGCTATTTTTACTGAAAAAACATATGTCACTTAAAAACAAAATTTTTTATGGTAGGCATCAAAATTAATTTAATTTTGTTATATGAGATGAAAGAGCAATGGTACAAGAAATAAACTTGTGAATTGCAGCTATTAAATTTTATATCCATTTTTTTACAGGTTTTCGAAGTTGGGCATCCGAAAAACGTAATTAATAAATTGGAAGCTCAGTTACTCAATGAAATCATTCTTTTATCATGTTTTAAGCTAGATTTTTGGATTCCTTGGGTCTTAAAACCCCTGTCTAGCAATTTTCAGCAGTCTCTTACGACCACAGATAACGAAATTAAAGATTTAAAAAAGTTTTAAGCATGTGCAATGATGCAGAACGAGCAAAAATAGCGCTTTTTTGAATGATTATAACTCCGTAAATAATTGGAGTTTTTCGAAAAAAATTTTTGCGTTCCTGGTTTTTCATTAAAGGCGGTGAATCATCCAGCCAATTCCAGTAGTTTACAATAGCTAAAATTGAACTATAATTTTTGATACTTTTTGTTTTAATTTTGGGACTGTGGTTGCAAAGATATTCAACAAATACAAAAAGATGTCCCCCTGAAAAAAGTTTTTGGAAACGCTAAGTTTTGTTTTTCCCGCCAAAACCACAGTAGGCTAATGGTTTAGAGAACTGTGGTAGGCCTAATAGTTTAGAGATAGTATATTTCTGAATAGTTTAGACCTAACTATCTCTAAATTATTACGCCTAATAGTTTAGAGAACTGTGGTTTTGGCGGGAACATCAAAACTCAGAGTTTCCAAAAACTTTTTTTGGGGGGACATCTTTTTGTATTTCTTAAATATCTTTGCAAATGCAACCCCAAAATCAAAACAAAAAATATCAAAAATTCTAGTTCACTTTTAGCTATTGTAAACCACCAAAATTGGCTGGATGATTCACTGCCTTTAAGATCTACAACTGTGCCAAATTTCATCAAAATACAAAACATATGGTGTAACCCATTTGCTCATTTGGTATGGAATGACCCATCATTGATAATATTATACAATCTTGTGAGACGGTAAATGGGGATTCTGGGGGGCTTTGCCCCCAGACGTGGATAGCATATTTTTTAAAATGTTCGCCGATTTTTTGTAAAGTCGCTTGTATCACTGTATATACCACAATATGACTTATTGTAATGCATTATATGTATTATTAACGTATTTATTATGCGCATCCGTGTACGTAGTTTTCAATTTCAATGCAAAATAGTAATGGCATTTGTCGGATTTGTGCAATAAATTTTTACTTTTCAGTACTATTTAATGGATTGACTCAAGACAAAAAGTTCACAATTAGTAATTACTAATACCTTTTTGTTCCAGACCAAGAGAATGAGAGTGTGTCTTCAACTTCTACTGGTGTCTCTGCAATGCCTCGGACCTCTACCAGTACCACTCATGTGTCTCAAGCATCAAATGATTCCAAAAGAAAACCTGTTTGGAAACTAGTTTCCGAAAGAAATTCTTCAATGGACAATCCTTGATGGCTAGGAGCATTACCAGAACCTGACCTGGTTGGTGCAGTGATAAAGTACTTTAGAAAATTTTTTGACATCATAATTATGAAACTGATTGTTGAGCAGTCAAATTTATATGCTGCTCAACAAGACCCATCGAAGCCTCTAAATCTGACATTAGATGAACTGGAACAATTTTTGGCTGTAATGATGCTAATGTCGATTTTTTCTCTTTCAAATTCCAGGCTCTATTGGTCACTAAATACGGCTATCACAATCATCCAAAAGATCATGCCCCAAAACAGATTTGAACAATTAAAACGGTTTATTCATTTTAATGACAACACCAACATGCTACAACCTGGAGATCCAAATTTTGATAAACTATTCAAAGTGAGACCCTTGGTAGACCACTTGTGGCAAAAGTTCAATCGGATACCGATGTCAAGAATGCTTTGCATTGATGAGCAAATGATACCTTTCAAAGGAAACTCTTGCCTAAAACAGTACATACCAAGCAAGCCACACAAGTATGGTTACAAAGAGTTTTGTGTTATGCAACAATCAAGGTATTGTGCACAACTTTGAGCTATACTCCGGAAAATACAACCTCCTGATAACACAGTTGATTTTGGTGCGAGTTCCAATTTAGCTCTAAGGCTGGCAAAAGTTATTCTCGTGCACCAAAATTATATGCTATATTTTGATAATTGGTTTACTTCGATGTCATTGTTGTATTATCTGGCCAAAGTAAAAGTTTTCTGCTTGGGCACTGTCTGGATCAATCGACTGAAAGGGTGTAGTTTTTCTACAGACAAAAAAATGAAACGAAAGGGAAGAGGTACTTATATTGAGAAGGAATGCAGTGACGAGGATAGCGTTAGTCTACGGGCTGTGAAATGGTTTGACACCAAAGGAGTTAATTTCTTACATCATTTGCTCATGCACAGCCATTGACATCATGTCTTCGTTATGATAAGTTTACAAGAACAAAAATAGCTATTCCATGTTCACAAATCGTTTCAGCCTACAATTCGTTCATGGGTGGAGTAGATCTTTTGGATGCATTGATAGCTCTATACAGAATCAAGTTGCGTTCCAAAAAATATTACCACATAATTTTTTTTCATTTTGTAGATATGGCTACTGTAAATTCTTGGCTGGTTTATTGCCGAGACTGTGTTGGATCTGGCCTTCCAAAAAGAAAGCAGTTATCACTGCTGAAATTCAAACGCTCAGTAGCTGAGGCCCTTGCTAAAGAAGGAAAATCTGCAACACCACAGAAAAGAGGAAGACCATCAACATCAGCTGAAAGGCAATTTCAAGAATAAAAAGCAGAGGGCACAATTCCAAATCGATTCCACAATCGGCAGTCCGCAATGATAATTTTGATCATATCCCTTTGTACATGGAAAAAAGAGGAAAATAAAAACTTTCTGGCTGCAAAAGTAGCCCACTTATTTTGTGCCAAAAGTGTGAAGTTCATCTTTGCATAGGGAAAAACAAAAATTGCTTCTTGAACTTCCACAAAAGCTAACTTTTGACGAAACTAATTGACTTTGTTTGATTCTGCAGACTCCTGTAAGCATTTCATGTGCTGCGGTGCTGATTGTCAATGTTAGGCTTCGCTGATCATTGTGAAGTTTTTACTGTTGTGTTTTGGTTTTCATAAGATGTGCGTAGAGATGTAAAAAAACAGTTTTTTTTGCTCTTGTTTTTTTTGAATGTTTTTTTTCTGTTTTTTTTTTTTTTGTGTTTTAAATGTTTTTTATTTGTACTCTTTATAAATTGCTAGTTTTGAGTGCAAACATGTGCAAGAAAGGTATCGAAATTGGTTTGTTAAAAAATGAGATTTTTTATTAAAGGAGCACGAAATTCTGCTGTAAAGGGGCATTTTTAATTTGCAAAATTGAAACTTTGCATACTCGTAGCACCAGAGAAGCATCAAAAACTGCATACTTTTTCCAAGAGTGAAGAAAAACATCTTTCAGAAGTTAACTGCTTTAAAAAGATCAAAAATTGGGACAATATAGACAATAGGCTACTTAAAAAAGAATGATAAATCTTCTTACGTCTTAAAGAACCAAAAATTCTTTATTAGCTGCTACTAAAACGATAATATCCTTTGCGTTATTTGCTGATCTGTTCTTGAAGACAGACTCCTGATCAAGACAGTTAGTTTACTAGGCATTCCAAGATTGTAATTGCTATAGCCTAAAGTACATTCATTGCAACTGAAATTACAAACGATGTGAACAAGCAGCAAATGCGGCTGTGAAAACGTTCGTAAATTAAATAAAAAATGCAGACAACAGCTGGGCCAAAGGCACAGATTTATGCTTGTGAAGATAAGCAAAATGCTGAACGTACATATTTTAAGCTTTAAATTGAAACACGGCTATACGAGAAACACTTGTATATGCAGTTTATGCACTGATATAAACCCGTATTTAATTTTGCTCCACTCAGATTGCGCTTCGTCGCAGTTCACGTAAAAACTGGCGTTTTATTATTGGCAAGAATTGTGCAATCAGCAAGAAATGGGCGAATGAGCTAAACAAAGAGAAAAAGTCGTTTTTTTTTTCTCTTTTGCACATGTCAAAGTGAAATCCTGCTAGTTGCTGCATTGTTACGAGCGTCAGTTTAGTCAGTCTATAGCTGCAAGAGTGTACTGTACGTCTGAGTGTCCAAATTAGTGGTCTGTTTAGTGACAAAGTGTAAGGATTGTTTTAACGAATAGTAGCCTCATCAGCTAGCTTTCGAAAACCCCTTTTTAGTTCAGCGTTTTCCTGGTTATTTAGCTTTATTGCAGTATAACTGTTGCAGAGTCGGTACCGGTAATTATGTTCACTTGTTCAGCGTGTTAACCTCAACCTTTTAAGTTCAAGGTACTGAAAGTATTCTAGGTCAAGTACAGTACAACTTGTACAAGGACCGACCTGTCGAGTCCGTTAGCTCGCGCAGGAGGCCAAAGGTTGAAGGCTTAAAGCAGACCCAAATCTTGAATGTTAAAAGCTTAAAAACATTACAATTATTTATTAAAATGTAATTTCTCACGAGAAGTTAGGTGCGTTGATTGGACAGCGGAAATAAAAGTTGGAAAAATAACGAAATTTTAACGAGGATGTCGAATCTAAATTATGTTTTCAACTAGCAACTATCATCTTTGCTTAGTTCTTTTCAACCTGGAAGAATTTTAGTTACTGGTACGAACAAATCGACTGTCTGCAGGGATATTCAGCTCCTATATGAGAGGCGTAGACAATAACATACTTTATGTAAATGCAAGTTATAAGAGTATAATTTGACTGAAGATGTTACTGGATAGGCGCGTAGTTTATTTATGGTACTCGTTAAACAGCGAACTATAGAGCATCGGTAAAATGATGTTGGTACTCCAAAGTTTTAAGGCAGCTAATTTACACCATAATCATTATTTTTAGTTAAAGTCACCTCCTAATTATTTAAAGGTAATGTCATTAGCCTGTTATTAATATATGGACGACTACAAAACTGCATTGATCTGAAATGCCTGGTCGAAAGAGAGCTGCAGTTACAGAACTCTTCCTCGATTTAAAAAGCAGTGACACAAAAGTGCCGCGGGTTCAATGCAGATTTTGCGAAAGCAGCATAGTCAAAAATGGTACGCGACTAAACCGCCATATTGAGCAATGTTTGTTATGCCCAAAGTTGGTCAAACAAAGATATTTGGATGAATTTCGCGGCAAAATCACGGAAAGCGACAGCGAGGAATCTGTTGAAAATTGGCTTGTCGATTTTTCAAGCAAAACGTTGAAAAAACAGAAGCAGTCTGCCACTATGTTTAGCTTCGTCGATAGAATAACCACACATGAACAGGAAAGGTTGGACATGCTGTTAGCTCGAGTGATTTATGCGAACGCCACGCCTTTCAGTATGATGGAAAACCCACACTGGAAAAACTTCTTCTACGCGATTCGACCGTCATACGTCGTGCCAAGTTGGTATAAGATAACAGAGCCCTTGCTTGACTCTGAATATGATAAAATTCATATAGAAACACTGGCGGCAGTGGGTGCTTCTGATTCAGCAGGACTTATGTGTGATGGATGGAGCAACATTCGTAATGAAGCTATAATCAATTTCGTTGTCAGCCTGCCAAAATCTATTTTTGGAAATCCTTCCACACAGAATTGCAAAGTCATACGGGAGAATATATTACAGATGAAGTTCTTAAAGTCATCGAAGAGGTAAAAAGAGAGTGTGGCAAAATGGTCATTGGAGTAGTCACGGACAACGCAAGCAACATGAAAAAGGCTTGGCGACTAATAGAAGAAAAATTTCCTGCAATAACCTGCTATGGATGTGCTGATCACGGTCTCAATTTGATCTTTTGCGATATAATGAAACTGGAAACTTGCAAAAAGATTATGGAACAAGCCAAAGATGTTACAAAAGATTTCAAACACAAACACATGTTAGTCGACATGTTAAAGGCTATGCAGAAAGCGGAAAACGTGAATTGCACGCTTAAATTGCCAGTCAAAACCAGATGGGGCTCTATGGTTACCAGCTTTGAAAGTGTTCAAAAAAACAAGCTTGTTCTGCGCAAAATAGCTGTTTCCGAACAGCCAGAAAAAGGCAACTTGTCAGAACAAGTGAGGCGCACTCATCTCGATGATACATTTTGGCATGAAAACGAAGCCATTGTAACTTTGTTAAAGCCATTGCAGTTCGCAATTATTCTACTGGAAGGAGATGCTCCAAACTTGGCTGATGTGTGCGGACTATTCTTCACAATCAGAAATGAAATCCTGGGGAACATCGATTTAGTTTCGTTTTCATCGTCGAGCAAGAAGAAATAAAATCTATTCTTGATGCACGAGATTATTTTTGCATAAAGATCATCCATAAGGCTGCATACTTTCTAGATCCTTGGGAACAAGGGCACTTGCTTAATGATGATGATAAAGTCGCTGCTATGGAATTTATCTGTGGGCTAGCTGAGAAACTGTCCTCTTGCAATATGCTGAATGTGAACGCACCAAACTTCTGGAAGAGTGCGCGCTTTATTCCGCGAAAGAAGGATTTTACGAGAAGCCGTTTCTATGGAATAATATCTCCGCCATTTCCCCAATTGCCTGGTGGAATGGGTATTGCAGTCGCCAAGAGCTGCATAAAATAGCATGCAGGATTTTGAGGTTACCAGCAGCAAGTGCAGCTGTGGAACGATCGTTTAGCTGCTACTCTAATGTCCATACAGCTAAACAAAATCGACTATCCAATGAAAGAGCGGCCAAAGTTGTATACGTTTCCCAGAACGTAAATTTGTGTAGTGAAAGTCCTGCTAGCCGAGGAAATCCGGTCAATCAACATGTATCAGAATCAGATGATGCCATGGCGTCCTTTACAACCGCTGATTCCCATGCAAGCTGTAGCACTCAGAGAGATGAAGTCATTGAAATAGACAGCTGTGACAATTGTGACAGTTGTGATTCCTACGATTAAATGCTAATGACTGGTTGTCTTTTCAAATGATTTGTTATGCTGTTATATGAAAATGCGCAATTGCGCATGAGCTGTATTTATTTTAGAACCCGAACAGTTTTTTCGATATTAGTTTAACAAGCAGAGTCGACAACTTTTCGTTGAAGTGCAAACTAAATGCACAAAATGTTTTTGTTTTTGCTTTGTCTTCTGTTTTATTCATACCCCTAGTTTTACGTCATTCTTCAAAGTTACCATGGAAGGCAAAAAGTGTATCACAATATATTGATTAAAAAATTGTCAAGATGACAACATAAAAGACAAACTTGAATGTTATACCTATGCTAGTGTCCCACAGGGCACAGGCGACCAATTATTTATCTGCGACTAACGTGTAACAAAAAGCAAAAATTTGATGTAGGCAAAAATTCGTCAGTTATAGACACCTGTATAATGTTTCAAATGACTGCCCAATAATTTGACATAACTCTAACGGTGTCACTAACGAATTTTTACCCGCAACAAAAAATTGCTTTTGTCTCACATTGGTCGCAGGTAAAAAGTCGCCAGTTTCTTTTAATCGAATTTTGAAAACCACTCAATGCAATATCACCTAAAGTTCCGTAATGACTCGCTAAGCTATGACTTCTTACGGTTTTAATTTTTAAAGGCTATTGTATTCACCTTGGTTTTAATTTTAATGCTTATTATTCCGCACTTTTCAGTTCATAATACCAATAACCGGTAGTGCTGACGAACGTGTTTGTTATTCTTTTAAGTGAGATGCAGTCGAGCTCCATCCTTCAAGCTGCGAGGACTATATCACTGCTGGTAACTTACAGCCGTTATTTTCGTTTGTTCTTTTACATGGTCATTTAACAAAAAGAGTTACATTACGACTGATATCGGTGTGTTGTTTTACTATGCGATCATGATGCTGCTGCATTTTTGCATATGTATTTGCCGAGTTGCCTCACCAGGAGACAACGAAATGACCGTACGGTCGTCGAGTCGTTCGTTACCACCTGCCACTTGTCTACCACACCAGTGTCGCTTCAGACTATCCCTTCAATGCTGAGCGCCAGGCAGGGAAGCTGCGAATACTATTTTTTAAAGTCTTTTGGTATGACTCGACAAGGGAATTGAACCCAGGTCTATCGATTGCGAGACGGACGCTCTAATCACTACACCATCACGCCGGTAATCATGATGCGATAATGATTCCACACTCAATATCACACACGAGAAAACGATATTGGTGTCCTGCTTTCGACGACTCCCTCTTTCTGCATCTTTGCTTTCCCGAATTTATTTTCCATTCGTTACCTTTCATCTGAATAATTTTGATGCTTATTTGTATTCGCCAAAAAAATAATAGCAGTTAGCAACAGCAGTGCCTTCATAAGAAAGAAAGCGATTAACTTATATGTGAGTCTAAAAGGTGAGAGTTAAACAGAAATTATTTGACCAAGCGAACGTCCTTTGTTTGTTCGATCGTGCAGCATTTAACCATGTCAACAAAGGAGGTTCTCTTGATACGTTTTTAGTCCGACTGGACCAGTGTAACTCTGTTCGGCAAGAGTGCTACACATGAAGCATATAGCTGACTAAATCAAGGATGCGAGCTCAGTCAATTTTAATTCGAGTTCGGTAAAATATCAAGTTTTTCAAGTTCAGCTGAAAACTTCAATTTTTTTTATGAATTCATATGCGTTTTACTGCATGGTGCTCACTGAAACAAGAAACAAAAATATTACTCTTCTTCAGTAGGTTTATGATTTTTACCCTCGCTGTGGATAACCATAAAATTCTACATTTAACTTTGTTTGCTTGAACTCCAACATGCTCTAATAAATGTATTCGTGTTCCGAAAATTATTTTGTCAAGTTCTAATTCAATAAAACGCTCGAGTTTTTTGGGCTCAAGTTCTAGTTTGCAGCCCTGTATTAATGCACAGCATGGCTTGTCAGTGCTCATTTGCGTAAGGCAGATTACAATGAAGAGATTACACCGGGAAAACTTTCCAGCACAAATACTCGCTTTTATGCTATATTTGCTTTCTGCTGAGAGACTCTCACTATTTTCTAACCAAAGAAAGCAAAAAAAAAATAGAAATAAAAAAAAAACATGAGTTTTTTTTGCCAAGTTTTTTTTGCAAAAAAAACAGTGTTTTTTTTGAAAAAAAAACATATTGTGTTTAAAAAACATGTTTTTTTTGATAAAGGTTTCCGAAAAACATCTTCGTTCAAAAAAAACAAAAAATTTTTTTTGAATTTACATCTCTAGATGTGCGTAATTACTTTCATTACAATTTTTTGAAGTAACAAAGATTTTGTGGTTAGAGTAAACTTTGTAGAAGAGATTCGAACGCTGAATCTTTTGATTTATTCAGATTAATTTGGTTTGGCATTTACAGCAAAATTTAGCAAGTATATGGTAGTTTTTGACTTGTAAAGGTGTTGTTTATTGCTGAACCGAACTACAATACAATTTTGGCAGCACTGCTTTTTATTGCTTAAATGACCAGTGTTATATATATGTCACGTTTTAAAAACGGGGAGAAGTGCAGCCAAAATTTTGTTGCAGTTGTTTTATTACACTATTTGGATGAAGATAACTCAAACAAAGCAAAAAAAAATTTTTTAATTTTTTAAAATGAAAATTTGGGCAAAGAGGGTTAAGTGATTAAAATTTTTGAATTTTGGAGGACACGTTTTGGTATTCCCAATTTTGTTATGTTATAACTTTGTTTATATTTATACCTATCCAGAAAATTTCATGACTTTGTCTAGTTCGAGTGGTTAAAATTTTTCAATTTGGGAGGGCTCATTCAAAGGACAACCCGATTGTGTCGCCCCAATTTTTGTTAGGTTTAGTTTATTTTTTATATATTCCCATTCTGAAAATTCAATCCATCTATCTCCAGTGCCTCAAAATTTTTAACTTTTGGAGGACCCATTTGAGGGGGGAATTTTCCATTGTGCTTTCCCCAATCACTGGAAGGACCTTGTCTTTCCTGACACCTACAATGGCTCAAAGTTTGAATTCTTTGCGTTTAGCAGTTTAAAAGTAGATAGGTTGGGAAGAAAAATAGAAAAAAAAAAAAAGTATTTAAGTCAATCAGGGTAAATGAGCGTTACCATAAGAAATGAGGTTGATAACGTGTTCAAACACCACGAACAGTTTTTCTTCAATATCAGAACTACCAAGATATACTGGTTCAAGCTTGAACACTTTTGACAATTTTTGGCTTCTAAAAGTGTACGTACAGTATGAAGTCTTTATTTGCCCAAAGTATGAAGCCTATTTCAGCCGTTTTGAGGGAAAAGCGAATTAATAAACTTTCGACAAAAAACTGGCCGTTTTTATCCAAATTTTGATTTCTTAAATCTCGATTAGGTGACTTATGATCCCCGAATTGGCATGTGTGATGCTTTTATTCATTACCATGTTGTGTCCAAAATTTAGCTTTCTGGGTTTAACGGTTTTTAAGTTTTAAGCAAATCAAATAAGTTACAAATCTCAATTGCTCATGTAACAAAATGGCCTAGTATATATAAACCAAGGTTCAAGGCATGCGCGCGTGTGAAGTCCTAACAAAAACAGACAAATAGGGGTTGCAAAATATACATTATAACACCTAAAAAAAGTCAACTGTGTTGTGCATTGAAACAGTTTTTTATTCCTTTCTAACTTTATGAATGCCTCGGAAAAAAACTGCAAGAAAATTTACTGATTTTTAAGCCACGAAGATGCTCATTTTAAGACAACTGCGGGTTCCGTTATTTCATCTTATTCAATCTCTGGCTTCAGTCAATGCGCTCCAAAACATCCTTGCGGTTTTGTTTTTTTGTATATATTCTATTCTGCTGCGTTCACGTTGGTACAATACTACTGGGAGTATACAAAATGTCCACGTTTTTTATATCAACATCAGTACATCTTGTCGGGCATGATAGTTGCAAACTCCTAAAATATAATGAAAACCAAAAAAATGTGAATTCAGATTGATCATCAACTGTGATTTTTTAAAAATTTTATTTAAACATAAACAGGATAGTTAATTAGACACCAAATAATGATGGATTGATTGGTGCATCTTTATCCTCCTATCACGAGAAAGCAACGGTGCGCTATATTTTGGACGAATCTGCACCTGCTTAGGAGTTGACCATATTCCAAGCTTTCCTGTTGACGTTTTGACTTCTTTCCACGTAAATTTGCTGCTTGTTCGAAGCCACCAAGCAGAGATAATTATCGTAAAGCGTCTTATCCAAGGACGCAACAACGTGACCAGAGTGCGGGTTGAACTCATGATCTTGCGATCAGAGTCGTAAAAACGACGCCTTAACCCATTCGGCCACACTGCCAAATAATAGTAGAGGAGCTAAGATGAAAATCGTTCACTTTCGGAATGAAGTGTGAAATTTGGCACAAACCTTCCCCAGGGTGAGTACAACGATTTTTGCAGGGGAGCCAAAAAATCGGGTTCGGGCAACTCCTACAAACGGCCCATAAAGTTATGCTCCAGCTCCACCTAGTGGTTAAAGAAAGTTTTGTTGTTCTAAACAAGCTTACAGGGCCAACTGGTGATTTTATGATTTTATTTTATTGTTTTTGCAATCTAAAATATTTTGGCATGCCATGACGTCACATATGACGTAGATATGACGTCATTTTTCCAAAAATTATGATAGCAAGCTAAGTATCGCTCAGATTGATGGAGTCCCTCAATGATGTCAAACTCTGTTAATTGGTGATTGGTGATTTTATGATTTATTGCTAATTTAAAATATCAGTTAGTGACAACATTTTGCAATCACCTTATTGCTTCAAGATACATTAGCTGCTTGTAGCAGATGATGTCATTTTATGACGTCATGTTTGCCAAAAGTTGCAACAAAACAACAGAATGTAATGCAAGCACAATTGTTTTTTCAAAGCATTAGTTTAATGACTACATTTTGTAATCAGCGTATAATTTAAGATGCAGTACAATAGCTGCTTATAGTAAATGATATCATTTGGTGATGTCTTTATATCTGGTGATGTCATATGGCAGTGTTTTGTCCTTTGCTGCAAAGTTGACAAACATAGAAGATGTACTTTGTGTAGGAACAATGAGAGGACATGGGCATAATAAATTATTAAATGCAAACCAAGCGAAAATTGTCAAGCGTTGACTTGTGATTTATGCTCCATCCAGGGTTGTTAGGCAGCTTGCGCCATATCAAGAGTGGTTTCGAGATAATGGTTTCAGATTGAAATTATAGTGCCAAACGTTGAAAAACGCTGTTATTGTGAAATCTGACGTCAAAAATAATTGCCACTTTGTTCGTTGTACGTCATTCTTTTGACTGTTCTTTGATGCAGATAGTGAGTCTCCCTTAACAAAATTCTGGTTGCACCCCTGGATAATAGGAAAAACAATGTTTTACAATGTAATGTTGAGTATTACCGATGCTTATGGGGTAATGAATGTAAAGCAAGCACAGTTTGCTTCAAAATATGTCGATGATGGCTGCCTTCTCGATTGTTTTTGCTAGCATTTGTTGTCCACTGGTACAGTTTTCCAAACAAGCACTTACTTTTGTGCATACAATTTCGTTCCTTGCACACTTAGAATACTTCTTGCTCCCACATTTGCTGTAAATAGGACACAACAAACGTTTGAAGCTTCCGGCAAGTTAGTTTTTGCTTAGCGAAAGATATCCCGTTTCTGTTGGTTGCCAACCCCATGCCTAAACTTGAAGATGGATTTTTTATCACCCACACTGACTTCATTTAATGGCTTGAAAAGCAGATCGTTTAATGTGCTGTTTCAAAGCATTCAACATTGGTGGTATAGTTTCTCCAGTTTTCCTCCTTTAGCTACAGAACTCTTCTCGCAAGATTTACTTCGCATGTGTTGATAGTAGAACTGTACAGGCACACGTCAAACTGTTCCAGTGCCTAAAAATCAGACTCAGATATTTGTAGAGGAGAGCTAGCTGTTGATGGAAGACAGTTTTGCAAAAGTAGACGTTATCTCTGGAAACTTTTTCCAGGATTCAAACAACAACTTTTTACCTTTTCCACAAATTGAAGATGGGGAATTGCAATCGCTAAAAGCTTGAAAAAAATTAATTATCTGTTACATACAGGTGGTCCAAAAGTTTTGCTGATTTTGTGGACGGAAATTTATTTGTTTTCTCGTGGTCGTCTTCCTAAGGATTGAAAATCATTTTTGCGCTGTGATGAAAATAAAAAAGTGTTTTCTCTGCTCGCAAGTTCTGCTATTGCAAGTATTCAGAGTAATCGTATTTTGGTTACAATCTGCAATGAAGATGTGCTATGTAATCATAATCTTTACTTAGGTGAATTAATACCATGTACCCATGAGGAAGTCGATGAAATATTATGCCTCCACGCTAAAGCATGCTTCCATAAGTAGCAATCAGAGGTGGAGTCGAGAACACAAGGCTCGAGGCCAAGGGCACAAAAAAAATCCGAGGCCAAGGCCAAGAACAGCCTTTCTGAGGACAGGAATGCTCGAGGCCAAGGACCGAGGACACAGCTGCAAGTGTTTTCAAAAAAAAAAAAGGTCTTCAAAAAAGTTTTTGAGGCAATGTCCAATTTATTCGCTGAGCCAGAATTTTTGATTGGGGAGGCACAAATCTCATGCAATGACGTCGTCAAAAATTTGCCTTTTGGCACTTAACTAGGATTTTGCAAAGAGAGACTGCTTAAACTAATATAGCATAAAACTGCAAAGACGTAGCTTTGGAGACGTTTTGAGAGAGCCAGTGTAACTCAAACGTATCACAGACAGGGGGTCTTGGGGTGGGGCCCCCAGCTGCCGGAGGCTTTGGGGGTCTGGGGGCAAAGCCCCCAGCTGTTGGACGATTTTCTGTGATTTTTTGGTAAAAAAAGCTATTTTAATGCCACTGAAACACATTTCGCACGTGTTTAGAGCCATTTGAAAAACTAGATTTTTGACATTAGAAAGCCAATTAAAAAAATTAAATTGTTTAATCCTCCTTCTAGTTGCAATTTAAGTCCAAAACACGTTTAACATCTTGCATTTTGGTGTTAAAGTTTAATTGTACGTGATTTGGTCCAGGTAGGGGGAAGTAAGGTGCATTGTCTCGTGCAACATTTTAGCAGTAAATGAAAACCCACTCAAAGATTTTCCTTAGAGATTTTTGTTTTGTTATGAAAATAACCAGTTATAGAAGCACATGTCAGGCCAGGAGGCTCAGGCCCCCTCAATTAAAGCTCAACAATTTGTTCAATCAGCATTTTTCATGGCTAATTTTTTGAAAAGTATTTTGTGCGTAAAAACTGGCAAGTTGGAGGTGAATTAATGAATTGTTATTGAAAATAGTATAATAGATGGTTACGCCTACTAACCATGTTATTGCCGGGCCGGATTTACATCGCGTTGGGCCCCTGGCACATTGGAGATTTTCGCAACTTTTTTCTGCCAAATGTAGGTGAAGACCAAAAAAAGTCTTAGCTGATACTGTGCCATATTGTGGTAAATCCGGCCTTGGTTAATGCATTACGTTCATAAAAAGGCTAGATGTGATCCTGCGATAGCAACTTTTAGGACAAAAACTATCCATTTCTTCCAGGTTTACGTTTAAAGTTGCTGGCAAAAATTGATTTGAGGTGGTCCCGTGGCCCCTGGTCTTCAATATTGTTGTTCGCTACTGGTGTAAGCGAAAAATGCTAAAAAGAAACTGAAACTGAAGAAACAATGGGCTTTTTTGTCTTATTTTTGTCATTCGTGAAATTTCAATTGGAGGGGAGGCCCGCTTGGCTAAGCCTATGCTCCAATTGCGGAAATCAAAAAAGGTTTTAGTAAATTTTCTGCGAGTTTTCTGGCGTTTTCCAACAAAATTTCAACTCTTCAAAAAATAGTGCTGTCCTCAAGCCGAGGACAGGGCAATTTTCGAGGACCTAAGGCTTCGAGGCCAAGGACTTGAGGCTTCGAGGCCAAGACCAAGCACTTCAAAATGTGTCCTCAAGGACTTCCTTGAGGACTCCACTTCTGATAGAAATCTACTTTCTTTTTGAAGCGGTAAACACAGATCTGGTTGTCATTGCAGTGTACGCTTTTCTACAACTTCCAAAACTAATTGAACTTTGGATTAAAATAAGAAGAGGAAAAACGATGGAATTCCTTCTCGTCCACAAAATCAGCAAAACTTTTGGACCACCTGTATGTAACAGATAATTAATTTTTTTCAAGCTTTTAGCGGTTGCAATTCCCCATCTTCAATTTGTGGAAAAGGTAAAAAGTTGTTGTTTGAATCCTGGAAAAAGTTTCCAGAGATAACGTCTACTTTTGCAAAACTGTCTTCCATCAACAGCTAGCTCTCCTCTACAAATATCTGAGTCTGATTTTTAGGCACTGGAACAGTTTGACGTGTGCCTGTACAGTTCTACTATCAACACATGCGAAGTAAATCTTGCGAGAAGAGTTCTGTAGCTAAAGGAGGAAAACTGGAGAAACTATACCACCAATGTTGAATGCTTTGAAACAGCATATTAAACAATCTGCTTTTCAAGCCATTAAATGAAGTCAGTGTGGGTGATAAAAAATCCATCTTCAAGTTTAGGCATGGGGTTGGCAAGCAACAGAGACGGGATATCTTTCGCTAAGCAAAAACTAACTTGCCGGAAGCTTCAAACGTTTGTTGTGTCCTATTTACAGCAAATGTGGGAGCAAGAAGTATTCTAAGTGTGCAAGGAACGAAATTGTATGCACAAAAGTAAGTGCTTGTTTGGAAAACTGTACCAGTGGACAACAAATGCTAGCAAAAACAATCGAGAAGGCAGCCATCATCAACATATTTTGAAGCAAACTGTGCTTGCTTTACATTCATTACCCCATAAGCATCGGTAATACTCAACATTACATTGTAAAACATTGTTTTTCCTATTATCCAGGGGTGCAACCAGAATTTTGTTAAGGGAGACTCACTATCTGCATCAAAGAACAGTCAAAAGAATGACGTACAACGAACAAAGTGGCAATTATTTTTGACGTCAGATTTCACAATGACAGCGTTTTTCAACGTTTGGCACTATAATTTCAATCTGAAACCATTATCTCGAAACCACTCTTGATACGGCGCAAGCTGCCTAACAACCCTGGATGGAGCATAAATCACAAGTCAACGCTTGACAATTTTCGCTTGGTTTGCATTTAATAATTTATTATGCCCGTGTCCTCTCATTGTTCCTACACAAAGTACATCTTCTATGTTTGTCAACTTTGCAGCAAAGGACAAAACACTGCCATATGACATCACCAGATATAAAGACATCATCAAATGATATCATTTACTATAAGCAGCTATTGTACTGCATCTTAAATTATACGCTGATCACAAAATGTAGTCATTAAACTAATGCTTTGAAAAAACAATTGTGCTTGCATTACATTCTGTTGTTTTGTTGCAACTTTTGGCAAACATGACGTCATAAAATGACATCATCTGCTACAAGCAGCTAATGTATCTTGAAGCAATAAGGTGATTGCAAAATGTTGTCACTAACTGATATTTTAAATTAGCAATATATTGCTATCGTTTTGTTGGAATTTTCGGCAAACGTGACGTCATAATTACGTCACAAAATGAGGTATATTGAGCTACACAAGATGTTTATCCAACAATTGAAACAATTAACAGAGTTTGACATCATTGAGGGACTCCATCAATCTGAGCGATACTTAGCTTGCTATCATAATTTTTGGAAAAATGACGTCATATCTACGTCATATGTGACGTCATGGCATGCCAAAATATTTTAGATTGCAAAAACAATAAAATAAAATCATAAAATCACCAGTTGGCTTTGTAAGCTTGTTTAGAACAACAAAACTTTCTTTAACCACTAGGTGGAGCTGGAGCATAACTTTATGGGCCGTTTGTAGGAGTTGCCCAAACCCGATTTTTTGGCTCCCCTGCGGAAATTGTTATACTCACTCTGGGGAAGGTTTGTGCCAAATTTCACTATAACTTCTATTCAACTTATTATACAACGTAATATCATTCAAATTAGGCTTGATTTTCAGGTTTTAACTTTAAAGAGATTTTACGCTGTTAAATTTTTGGTTATTCGAAGATTTCTCCGCAATTTAAACAAATTAGCGCATGTTTTATTTAATCTAAAACGCGGTTTTTAATTTGGCAAAAGGGAACATATCTTTTTCAACTTAAAAAACGGTTTTTAATTTAGCAAAAGGGAACATTCTGATTTTCCTTTGTGACATAATAGGCTTAAAATTTGAAGGCAAACTTCAACATAGTATTTATTACGTCATAGTTTGACAACAAAGGCTGATAAAAACTGGATTATCTTTTAAAGTTAAAATTGAAAAATTAAAATTGTTCCTTTTTGCAAAATGACGGGAATGTATTCTTAGTTATTTTTCTTATTCTGAGGCTGACATTGTACTTAATATTTTGATTGAAATTGAGCCTCATGCTTTGAAATAGAGTGTATTTTGTTTTTGTACCTTTAATTTTATCCAATGGTATTCTTTTGTCGAAATGGCAAATTTCTAGAAGTTAAACAAATAGAAAAAAAGTCTTATTTTGACTAGTTTACAAAACCTTAATATGCAACTCGTCGACAAACAATTATATACTCAACTACCTATTGAGTGTTGTATATTCCTATTGAAAATATTGCCAGCATTACGCTGTAAATTGACAAAAAACTATTTTAGAACCTACAGAGCACGGAAGTCCTCAGAGCACAAGCTACCCTTTCTTATGCTGCAGAATGTGACAGATGTTAGTGTGAAACCAGACACTCCTCCAATAAACAGGTTTGTTTGGTGTCAAAGTCTTTAAGAGTTATACCAGTGTGCTGCTTACAGTTAAAATGTTACAAGGGTTAGCAGTTTTCACAGCACATACAAAATATAGTGCTCGATGCCCAAAGCAGAGCTAATATCTATGAGAAACTATTTAACACGAGCTAATGTATGACCATTGGTTTCAGTTGAAACAATCATCAGGCACATTGATTTTCTGAAAAAAAAAAGAAATGCATCTTATATCAACTGAATAAGTGTCAACATTCGCTATTTAGCGCTAACTATATTTAAGGTTGCTGAGCAAGCAAGCTTGCAGGCTGATTGTAACAATTTATACAGTCTTCATTACTACACAAATAAACTATAGAGGTATATTAAGTATCAGGGAGTTATGATTTGGAAATGCATTTCGGCAGATATTAGAGCATTCTCACACCATAGACGCAAGAAATTCAAATCTTGCTGCAACAGCTTTCTATTATCTTTGTACAAATATTAGCGTTGAAGATTTTTTATGCTGTTTGCATGTTCCTTTTCGTCAAGGTTGGTAGTACAGTATGTTGAAAATTTGAACACGGCATACTTCAAAAATTTACCGTATCATACCTACATACTTTTCATCGTATGGTGCACACTAAACGTACCATACGAGAAAGGTACGTTACGTAGGTAAAAAATTTTTAAGATTTTGCCAAAGTTCTCGTTTTCCACGTTTTAAAAAACAGTTGAACTGCTTATATACAGGGTGTCCGTAAAGTTTGTGTATAGTTACTTTTAATCAAAAATGACACTTCTTATAGTCTTTATAAAATTCTGGAAATGCTGTAACAAAGAAGTCAATCACAACAAATGTTCAAATTGTAAGCCCTTGGCTTCAATACACTCTCAACAATGAGACAACACACTGCGACAAACAGAAGTACACAAGTCATGATCAAAGTTAACAAATGTGTCAATGACAAATCGTCTAAGATCTTAAATAGTTCTTGACTTCCTTGAATACACGAGGTCCTTGATGATTCTTCAGACACAGAAGTCCATGGGCGTTAAGTCTGTGACCGTGGAGGAAAGTCGATGGGGCCTCGCCTGCCAATCCATAATTGCGATAAGATCACAGCAACTGCGTTTCGAGTTTTTAAGAATGGCTGGTCGGCCAGCAAATCAATAAAACTATATATTTTTAGAACTGATGCCAGACTCTCTATTTTTAGAACTGATGCTAGACCAGCCAACCAAAAATGTCTTGTAACATTGTTAGGGCATGATGACTGCAAATTATTCCCTTGCTGACATGCTAACTTACTGTATACAAACTTTACGGTACTGTATACAAACTTTACGAACTTCCTGTATATTATATATTCTAAACTAGAATTTATGAAAATCAGTTTTGCATGAGTTTGGAGTTGTTTAACTTATATGACGCCTTTTGACCTTAATTTTTGGGAAAAAAGCAGGGGAACAAATAATCAGAACTCTGAAGTCAAAACACGTATCTTAAATAATTTACAGTCGCGTGCTGACAAAAAAAAATGGTAGGTAGCATTGTCAACGAGTTGAATACGTTGTTACATAATGCATTTGTATGGTACGGTATGTTAGTACATTTAGTACGGACATTCAACCTACATACCATACTTGCTCCTTCACAAAAAACACGTACGGTACACAAGCGCACCATACTTTTTAACAAAAATTGAGGTATACCATACTTCCATACCGTACTGCGATCCTTGCTTATCGTGGGATCAGCAGATCTCTGCTTTGGCAACATGAAAAGTTTCATGCTGCTGACGAATCATCATTTTTTGAAATCATCAAAATGTTGCAACTCACTTAGACAAAGTAATGAAAACCATCCAGGATACTGTCATAAATTATCTCTCTGACAAGAAGGTGGTTGCTTGACGTGATGACCATAAGGTCTTTTCCAGCTTCTCTGTTGCCTTCTTAAAGGGGCATCGAACATTAATTTAACTTTTCAGTTCAGTTTATTCGCCACAACATGTATGTATGGACACTAGCAATCAATAAATGCTTTATTTCGCTAAAAACAAACAAATATGCTAATATTTCAAGTGCACACAAACACAGGCAGCAGGGGTAGCCACAAATAGACCTCTCGGTCTTCAAGTCAAGCAACACCCTTGAGATTAAGTAATTACTGTTTGCTAATTCAGAAAATCTGAGCAACGTCGCAAATCGTGGTAACACTGAGTCATTAACTGTAGTTCCCCAAAATACGTTTCTTAAGTTTAGTTTTAAATAACCTGTAAGTTTCAGTTAGAATATTTGCAGGGATTGCATTCCGAACCTTGACATCTTTATTTTTAATGGATCTTTGAAGTCTTGCAGTTTGAAATCTGGGTATGTAAAGAGATAGGTTATTAGATGGACAGGAGGATCTGGTAGTCGAGTCGAGATTTTACTTGTTTTAACAAAGCTATTAGACAGTTGTGGAGGTGGTTTGTGTCAAAAATGTAGATGCACAAATTTAACTGTTTCAAGGTCGTGTAAATCTGGTAGTTTAGGTACGCCAAGTTGTTGAAAGTAAGGAGTAACATGATTCTTATAGCTGCTGCCTCAAGAAAGTTTTATGGCTTTGTGTTGAAGCGTGCTCAATTTTGTTAGATAAAAAGGAAAAGTTTTCCTCATGCTATCAAGCCATATAATAAGTGGGCGTGAACCAAAGCATAGTATAATTTGATCACGGCAGATTGAGGAAGAAAATGTTTTGAGTTTGGACATTATTCCAACTGCTCGAGATGTTTTATGTTCGGTTGCTATAATATGACCCCAGAAGTTTAATTGAGAATCGAGATAAACACCCAAGTATTTAACACTTTTTGAAGTTGATGAGGGTACATTACTCTGTACAGGTGTATTTGCGGTAAGGTTTCTCTTAATGTAGATAGAATTATTAAGTAATTTGATTTGGTGGGGTTAAGACCTATTCCATTAGAATTACACCATTGGGAAACTTTTTGTACTGTAGGTTTTGATTTATTGTGGTTTCTAAGCATGGTATCGTATTACTATTCAAGATTAAGCAGGTATCATCAGCGAATAATCTTCGAAGGCTGCAAGCCTGGTTTGGAAGATCGTTGACATAAAGTAAAAATAGTAACAATCCTAGAGTTGACCCTTGTGTAACTTCATATTTGACTGGCTTTATTTCTGAATCAATGCCGTTAATACTTGCGTACTGAATTCTATTAAGAAAGGTCTCCATGAGCTTGTTAGGTGTTCCTCGTATACCATAATGTTTAAGCTTAGCTAATAAGATATCGTGCAGAACACAGTCGAATGCCTTTTGCAGATCCAGAAAAACTAAGCCAGTGCATAGTTTTTGGCTGATATTGTCAGATGCAGTTAAAATAAAGTCCAAAACAGCATGAGTGGTAGAGGTATGTTTTTGGAAACCGTATTGGGTTTTATGTATTACATTATGTTTTTTTCAAAAAAGCTAAAAATCTATCACAAATAAGACGTTCAAGAATTTTTGCATAGCAAGTCAAAATCGAGATTGGGTGATATAATTATTGGGATTAGTTTTATCTCCTTTTTCGTGAATGGGAATGATTTTGGCGTGGTACAGTTTTCAGGAAAGATGCCATTTACAATGCCAACTTGATGAAGCATTGCAGGTAGGGTGCGACATTGGGAGCAGCTATGCGAAGGAAGCAGGCAGAAATGTTGTCATGGCCGACAGCTTTATTCACATTAAGGGAGTGTATTGTGTTCACAATTTCATCATGGTTCGGTGCTGTTAAAAATATTGACTCGGAAATGCTTTTGGATAAATAATTTCGGTAGTGATTGTTTTGATGTTTGGGAATATCCTCATCCGGTTGTTTACCTATTATTAAAAAAAATTGTTAAATCGACCGTTGCTTTTTGGTCAAGTAATTTGTTTTTGTCGATAAAATCTTCAACTGCTGAAGATTTTGCTTTTGTAGTAGGAAGTACTGATTGTATAATTTTCCATGCAGATTTAGGACTAAGTTTTTTGGTTTCTAACAATGTTGCAAAATGTTTGTTTGATAATGCTATCGATATAGTTAACTTGTTTGAAAATTTATGATAAGAAGCTGTTTCGTTTTCATCTCCTTACAAAAATTGAGAGCGAAACATCAACTGTCTCTTGTGGATGAGGGCTAGAAGCTCTTTTGTGAGCCTCGGTTTGTTTTTTAATCTTGTTTGTTGACGAGATAATTGTCTAATTGGGGCATGGACATCAATTGTTGATCGTATTACATCTACAAAACCGTTGAAAATTATAAATAATTAAGGTGATTGAGAACCTCGCAATTTATAAAATATTGGGATAAATTTTGGTCTAGTTTGTTGCAAAAATCTTTGTAATTGAGGTTTGAAGTGTTCCGATGGTACTTTAGTGTTTTTGCAAGCTTGTAACGAATTATATTTTTTATGTTACGTTACATACTGTAATATAATGATCGGTTAGGTCGCTATGAATTACAAAAGGTGCGATTTTGTGTTTCAAATCATTAGTGATTATATGATCAATAATGGTAGAAGTTGCAAAAGTCACACGAGTCAGGAGAGTAATTAGGGAAATAGCGCTATTTCTTATCATTACGTTAATGTAATCATTGGCAATTTTGGATCGTTTAAATTTATCTAAGTTAATATTTAAGTCTCCCAAATATATTGTTTTATTGTTAGTGAAGAAATGGCTAAGGCAAGTGGAAAAATCTTCTAAGAATTTGTTTATATTAGTTAATGATGGGTGACAATATATGACCCCAACATTTACAGTGCGGTTTTTTGCATAAATGGTTAACCACTGGGATTTCGAGTTATGCAGAATGAGTTGATGGTTTGACAATTCAAATTTAAGTTTTTTGAGATATAAACTGCAACTCCTCCAGCAGTTAAATGCAAATTAACGTGAATAAGGCTGTAGCCAGTAATTGAAGTATCTGTCAAAGGTTTATCTTTAATACGAGTTTCAGAGAGGCATATTGCATCAGGCAAAAAGTCGAGTGACTGAAGAAATTTATAAATTGCATCAAAATTTTTGTGGAGGGAACGAATGCTAAAATGCAGAAGACTCAAAAAATTTTCGAAAAAGGTAGGTTGCACATTTACATTGTCAAGGTAACAACAATTACTAATCTCTCTCAATTACTAATACCAATTACTAATTGAAAGCTCTGGCCAGCAAACGTCCAAACATCAGAACTAAATTGTTATTAATAATTACTAATGTTACTCACAACACTGTTATACCAGTCGCCGCTCAGTGTCACGAATAATAATTTTGTATGCCTGAGATAATGACTATTTGCTGTATTTTAATGCGTACGTGACTGATTTACTACTTTTGCCAATTTTTTTGATTTAGAATATTTGAGATATTCCAGATAATTCCTTTCTAATATCTACTGTCTTCTATTAGTCACCAGAATAATTAGTTGTTTACATGTCTTAATTGCTATATTTAGACTTGAAGTTTGTGACATCATAATTATGTTGAAATCTGTTATCGTAAGCTCGTGTTTTTTTTCTATTGTGATGTATCATGGATTGTTCTGGGATATTCGATAGCTTTCGCCATAGTATAAATAGGCGGGTCGTTTTTCATTCTAATATTCTAAAAGTGGATGATTTTTAGGTATTAGTTTCGTAGGCAGTTAAGCTGAGTTTGTGTATCTGGGGTTGGCTCGTATAGCCGTTGAGTAAGAAGTGTGAGTGGAGCGATTTTGCTCAGTTAGTTGGTTTGTGTTTCAATCTTAAATAGAAGTTTTAATTTAAGATTGGTGTGCTGTTTCTGAGATTTAAGAAGCTAAAGAAACTGTCAACTGCCATTTTCGATTCGTCAATTAACATCTCAGTTGTTCTCTAGTTTCAGCTGACGTGGGCAATTCTAGGGATTAAAGGTTGTACTCTAGCCAAGTATCAAGGATCGCAACACTCAGATTCTCATTTCCCTTAAAAAATTCCTTTCTCGGTTTGGCTTCCTGACTAGGCCGAATAAATTCATTTAGAACTTATCGATTTGTCGCCAAAAACGCCATAGCACTATTCCAAAGAAAACAAAACTAAAATACTCAATGTCGACGTGCAGCGGTGCAGAATGCCAGTAATGTATGGTTAGAGAGTTGACTTAGAGATATTGCTGCAAGGTACACAGAGCAACGTAGTATATACACAGTTTCACAAAGTTATTCCCATTATGATAATTAATTTAAGTAACCCATTGTCATAATTATATATACAGTAAAAAATAATCGCTCAAGTATGTTTTTTTCTTACAATAATTGACCCAAGGCGGCTCCTGCCGACCACGTATCCCCTCCGTGCATGTGGATATCTTCCACACCAACTAGGAAAAAAATTTTACTGGTGCACAAATCCCCGCTGACAACAAAACTCGCCTTTAACAGTAATAATTGGGTTTGGGCAATTAGGAATATTCACTCAATCCCAAGTTAAATTATCTATGCAGCAATTACGATTAGCACAATTTGAAAATGTCAAATTATTGCAGAATTTCGATTTTTTGGTCGTCTACATGCAAACAGTATTCACCATTAACAGCTTTCTAAATTGTTTTTTGATTCATTTCTTTGGCTTCTTTGTAAAAAGACATTTTTTCGCTGCTGTTGGAACTTAATCGCAAGACGATCACAAACACATACAAAAGGGCTTTTATTGTCTTCTTCTTAAAGTTTTTTGTTGTAAGTTCTTAGATGTTTTGCTAATTGAAAACTACGGCTTTTATCTTACATGTTGAGCAGTTTGATTACTATAGGTCTAGTTATTCTTTTTCCATTTCTCATTAGCGGGTGCTGAGGCAGCCTATGTATATCTACTAGTTCAATGTCATCAAAGTCATCAATGTTGAGTCCGTTTTTCAAAAGGTTTTCTAATTTGAAAATTGTGTCTTCTCTTTTCTCCCAGATGTCCTCCTTCACACCGTAAATCAGAACATTTAACCTTTTCCAATACGATTCCTGCATAATCATCTTGTTTTCATGATTGATTTGAATTTTTTCAAGTTCTTCTATTTTCGCAGTTAGTTTGGTTGCCACATCTGCTTCAGCTTTAGCAACAAGGCCACTTTCAATTTTTTCGATTTTGTCTTCCAACCTTTCTCTCCAGCAAGGTTAGTCGGTTGTTGAAACTGTCATTTTTAGAGTTAATTTCATCCAGTAGTTCTAATTGGGATTTCCGCAATGCTTCGTGTTGGAAGTCGATATGTTTTTTCTGGTAAAATTTATGAATTCGGCAACAAAAATAAATAACGCTATAACTTTGAAACAGCTAAAGGTAGAAACTTGAATTTTAGATCTTAGATGGGGCACATATGAATCCTTCTTCATGTAAATTTTGGGGTCAATCGGTCATTTGATACGGGTTTCCGAGCCGAAAACTGAAATGCCAATTGTAGGTTTAAACAGCTCTAGCTCGAAAACGAATTGCACTAATGGAATAAAAGTTTCGATTTTAGAAGCGTCTGGGCAAGCAGTTTTAGCTCTCAAAAATAAACTAAATGGGAGTTTGCTAGCAAACCCAGTGAACGACCAACGCGTAGCTAATGCTGTGACGCTCAAAAGTACTTTTTGTCTATCGTAAAATCAGCAATTGTTCAAAAATATCTGATTATGGAACCTCCAGAAAAGTAGAGTAAAAATATTTGTCAGGTAGATATCTGCTGATATTATAAAACACTGGCACCCTAGCTTGGGCCGTTCAAAGAATTGATTTTTGGGGGGTCCCCGGGGGGTGGCAGCCCCAAACTATGTCAAAATATTTGTTTGTTAAATATCTGCTGATATCAAAACAAACTGCCACCCGAAGTCAAGCCGTAGAAAAAATTGATTTTTGAGGGGTCCATTTGGGGAGGTCTACGGGGGAGTGGCACCCCCAAACTATGTCAAAATATTTGTCTGTTAAATATCTGCTATTATCAAAACAGACTGGCACCCTAAGTTGAGCTGTCAAAAAATTGATTTTTGGTGGCTCTATTTGGGGGGTCCCCGGGGGTGGCACCCCCAAACTATGTCAAAATATTTGTCTGTTAAATATCTGCTGATATCAAAACAAACTGGCACCGTAAGTTGAGCCATTCAAAAAATCAATTTTCGGGGGTCTTCGGTGAAGTGGCACCCCCTAACTATGTCAAAATATTTGTCTGTTAAATATCTACTGATATCAAAAAAAGTAGCATTCTAGCTTGAGTCGTTCAAAAAATTGATTCATGGGGGGCCCGTTGGAGTAGCCCCAAAAAATTTCGGGAGATAAAATTGCGTTTGCAGTTTAACAACTTCACACAAAAATTAGATTTTGATGTTTTGTGGTTTAGGAGAAGAAGAGCGGTCAAAAATTAGGAAGAAAAAAAAGGAAAAAACCTCATTGTGGCCAAAAGTGGGTTGGTTGGGATAAAAGGGTATCTTACGACATTCAACCATATGAAATATTTTTTGCTGTACTCAGGCCGTTTTTTACGCCAAACTTGTGGGGCGGTTTTCGGCTTTTAAAACCAAACTCACGTGACCTATTGCCTCGAAATTTGGTACAAACATATACCTCATTAATCTCAAACTGCTGTCAAAATTTCATGTAGTTAGACCCAACCGTTCTCGAATTATAAGCAAAAGTCTCAAATTTCGCACTCATTAGTTAGAAAATGGCCGAGTAAAAACAAAGGAACACGCGACGCCAGCATCGGTTGTTTGTTCCAATGAAGAAGTAAGTATGATTGTTCAGACAAATAAGAAAAGCAAAGGCTTTAAATGAATGCTTTGAAAGAATATCGGCTAATCATGTTTTTTTGCTAATTGGCATTTTGCTAATTTTGCATATTGGCATATGCCCTGCTCTTTGCAAAAGTCTGGTGCTGATCTTTATCTTAGCACTTATCATTCTTCAATCTTCCAACTTGTGACTTATATACCGGTATATTTGGCATCTCCATTGCATCATACAATCAAACTAATCAAATCTGAATACGATCTATGTTGGTCCCAGTAGCTATTATGTGCAGTAATTCTGAAAAAGAAAAAATTTAGCGAATGATTGAAGATCATTTCGTATCAGCTACAGTAGGGCCTATCTAGCCTAGCGGTCATTGAAATTGAGCAACTTGTTACCAACTTAATTGGAACGACTGACACTCACGTCGCGTGTTCCTCTGTTTTTACTCGGCCATTTTCCAACTAACGAGTGCGAAATTTCAGACTTTTGCTTATAACTCGAGAACGGTTGGATCTAGCGGCATGAAATTTGGACAGCAGTTTAAGATTAATGAGTTGTACGTTTGTACCAAATTACGAGGCAATAGGTCACGTGACTTCGGTTTTAGAACCCGAAAACCGCCCCGCAAGTTTGGCATAAAAAGCGGTCTCAGTCAAAAACGGCTTAAGTACGGCAAAAAATATTTCATATGATTGTATGTCTCAAGATACCCTTTCATCCCAACCAACCCAATTTTGGCCGCGATGAGGTTCATTTCTTTTTCTTTTTTTCTTCCTAATTTTTGTATGCTCTTCTTCTCCTAAACCACAAAACATGGAAATCTAATTTTTGTGTAAAGTTGTTGAGCTGCAAATGCAATTTTTTCTCCCGAAATTTTTTGGGGCAACTCCACCGGGAACTCCCCCAAAATGGGGCCCCAAAAAATCAAGTTTTTTAACGGCTCAAGCTAGGGTGCTAGTTCTTTTTGATATCAGTAGATATTTACCAGACAAATATTTTGACATAGTTTGGGGCTGCCACCCCCCAGGGACCCCCCAAATAGACCCCCCATAATCAATTTTTGAACGACTCAAGCTAGGGTACCAGTGTTTTATGATATCAGCAGATATTTAACTGACAAATATTTTGACTCTACTTTTCTGGAGGTTCCATAATCAGATATTTTTGAATAATTGCTGATTTTGCTGTAGACAAAAAGTACTTTTGAGCGTCACAGCATTAACTATGCGTCGGTCGTTCACTGGGTTTGCTGGCAAACTCCCATCTAGTTGCAAACGTGATTCTGTTTAATCAGCTTGCAGTCAAGAGCAATCAAACTCAAACCGTAGACGCATGAATATTCTGAAACTAGTTCGTTTTGAACTTTTTTGTCTTGATTCTGTTGTATTCGGTACCTGGTAAGTTGCTGTAAACACCGCATTGCAGCTAGCTTTACCTTCAAATTGAAGCGTTCACTGCAATTAAGTGTGTCACCAACTTTGCAGGTTCCAAGTACCAAGATAACTGCAATACCTTCTCACAAACTGCCTTTGTTATGCTTTCTTTTTTGGCTATCGCATTAGTCAAGTTTTTGGCTCAAATGGCACTGAACTGGGCCTCTACTTTATTTTCTTTGTGATTTTGTGAGCAAGCGGGGTAGGAAGGGATAAAATAATATGACCCTCTCCTGTTTTCGACAGGATTTCTACGTTCTCTGCTGCCCTCATCATAGCCTATACTCGGTTATTGCAAGATGATAGGCTAGTCTATTCGCCAATTTTATCATTCTCACTCCAACATTCCGCATTACGCATTTTTAAATACATAATATCAATAGCAAACCATTTTTGAGTTCGTTCGAGTCCTAGGCTATTCACCAGCAAAAAAACAAAAATAATTCGACCTACTGCACCTCGCTCCATAAGAAACAATGCATTTTGATCAGAAATCTAACCGAAAATTTGAGCATTACCCATGCGTGACAAGAACAATTAACAATGGTAGTTGGCAATCCCTTTTAAGTATATCCCTGGTATTACTGTACCACTGGTACCAGTACTGAATTAACGACTACCAGTAGGCAGTACCAGTACCCATCTAGCCCAGCTGACCCGGTGGTACAGGCTGCATGATACCAGTAGCCTACCGTAAGGCAGGGAATGGAATGGAAGACAATTTTGCTATATTCCATACTGGCAATTTTCTTCCATTCCATACTAAAATTTTCTTCCATATTCCATTCCATACTAAAATTTTCCGTATTACATTCCATACTTCCACACCAAAGAAATTTTAGACTAGAAGCAATGCAACGTATATTTTGTTGCTTTGCACCTTTGCAATGTTGTAAGCAACCGCTCGTGAAGGTGAGCCAACAATACTAAGATGCAACGACCGGTATCTGGTATGCATATTGCACATGGTTTAATGCATAGGCGTAGCTTGGATTTTGAATTGCGGGGAGGGCTAAACCGCAAATCATGCAATAACGTCATCAGAAGTTTTTGAAAAGAGGGACTTTTTATGGGACAAAGAATGGAAGATCAAAAGCTGGGCGTCTGATTTGGCTCGTAACCTGGATTTGCTATAGAGGAAGGACTAGAACGGCAAGTTAAAAATTTTTCTATCCTATCAAAGTTGGGAGATGTGGTGAGCAAATTAGTGCAACTCCAACATGTCACAGAGTGGGCATGGGGGCGGAGCCCCCAGCTGCTGGACAATTTTTTGTACTTTTTGTGGAAAAAAACTATTTTAATGCAATCCGGATCACATTTTGCACGTTTCAGAGCCATTTGAAGGAACAAAAATTTTGATGTTTGAAAGCCAATTGAAAAAATCACTCCCTTTACTCCAGGTCAAGTCCAAAACACGTTTAAAATCTTGCATTTTTGGGGTTAAATTTTTGACTTTGCCCAAGTCAGGGAAATCAAGGTAAATTGCTTCCTGCAACATTTTTAGCATTAAATAATGCATTCGAAGATTTGTCTTTGGAGATTTTTGTTTTGTCATGAAAATAACCAGTTTTGGGAATATATATGTACGACCAGGGGCCCAGGCACGCTCGATTCAAATTCAATAATTTCTTCAATAAGTATTTCCCCTAACTAGGTTTTTTCAAAAGCATTTTGTCACATGAAAACTGATGAGATGAAGGTGGATTGTTATTTAAAGTTGGTAATTTAAAGTTATTTAAAGTTGGTATATTAGATGCAATAAATGGTTACTAATCATGTTATTGTAATATAAAAGTGAGCTGGGGGCCTAAAACGTATTTTTCCATAAACAAGTTAGATGAGGGCCTGAGATTGCACCTTATAGAACAAAAACACTGGATTTCTCCCGGCTTGTACATTTAAATTGGTTGGTAAAAATTTAAATTGAGAGGGCATGGGCCCCCTGGTCGTCAATATTAATATTAAGTTATTGCTAATTGCCGTTGTACGCATGTACTGTTGCACTCCAAAATACTAAAAGAACTGAATAAATAGGCTTTGCGTCATCATTTTTATCATTGGTAGCTTTTCAATTGGGTGGGGGGGGCAGAGTCATCTTCTGGCGTTTCAATTGGGTCCTTCTGGCTATGCCTATGGTTTAATGATTACCTTACAAGTTTGCCCTCACATCAACTAGAACGTTTAGTTCGAGTAAAGTTTTTGTTGAGAGCAGACGTGTGTGATGAGCTCGATGCAAGACAAGCTGTGAACATTGTGCAAGAGTGCTTTATCACTACTTAACAGCCAAATCATCAAATTTGCAGCAAGCAGTGTTTATCTTACAATACATTTTAGCAAGAAGGTTTATCAAGTTTATAAAATATCAAACACTGATAAGAAATTGTTAAAATTCATTGACCTAGACAGCGATTACCGTAAAATATGACTGCAATTAATGATAAAATCGATGAAATCTTAAAAACTGTCTTAAATCTTAAAAACTGTCACCAGTCTTGATAGAAGAATGAAACAGATGGAAGACAAGTTCAAGTCGTTTGACAGACGGATTGATAGCAATACAACCAAAATTGGCGAAGTTCAAATTGAGCAATTAAAACTGAGACAAACAATTTCCGAAATTCAAGACAAACTTAATGAATTGCGACAGGAAAAGGAAGAAATTCGAATCGAGATTAAAAAGCCAAATCTAAGCAGAGAAGTGACAGCAAACGATTTAATTATTTGATTCATGGGATTTCGGAAAGCTCTGATAACGTTTGGGAAACCCGCCAACAAACTGAAAAACTGTTCAGAAAATTCATAGCTGAGGGCCTCCAAATTCAAGATAGTAATTCTATAAAACTGGCCGACATTCACAGGCTGCCTCAGCATCCAATTTACGACAGCGACAAACGCAAAATCAACCGTCCAATGATAGGTAAATTTATGGATATTTTTAATAAACAAAATTTTGTTAAAAACTTGAAACATCTCAAAGAATACAATGAAAAACGTCCTCCAACAACGAAATACGTTTACACTACAGAACATTTACCTATTGAACTACAGAGACAGAATAAAAAATTGATACCTTTATACAAAAAAGCTAAAGAAGAGAATAAAAAGACTGTCTGGAAAATTGTCGACTGTGAGTACTGCTTATTTGTTGATGATGTAAGGGTGCATGCCGATTAAATTTTTATGCCGTACAGGCTTATTGTAAAACTGTTTTATCAGCGAAAATTACCAAGCTCTGTTTATCTATTTTTTATTCTTTTCTTTTTCCTTCATCCTAACTTTTCTTATTTAAGGCTATGTATAATAGCTTACTCTGCTAACTGCAAACCTATTAATGAACAAATCCTCTGAGGCGTAACAGTTCAGAATATTGAATAATTGCTGTATTTATCATAGTTTTTTCGGTCTATTGTGAACCAGCCGATATCACGTACCATACGTGAATTTAGCGCCGCCTCCAAGCTAATCCTCGTTGTAGCTGCATTGCCAGTATCTTGATAATATTTTTTTTTAGTAGTGATAGGCATGTTGCGCGAACTCAACAGCTGTGTCCTGATTTTTTTTTCCCTCTACTTATAATTAACTTGGTTTTGTTTTGTTTTTCTGTTGTAAAATGGATTGTGTGAAATTTATTCAGGAATTTTGTGATTTTAACAGGAACCTGTTGCAGTCTATTAGCCCTAACCAAACAGCCCTTGACCAAGATATGAATATGACTAATCAATTTCAAAGTATTGCTGCATGTAATTATTATCACCCAGACAGTCCTTTATTTGCATCAAAGCCCTCAAACTCTCTCTTGATTCTTCACATTAACATTCACTCTATAAATAAGAACTTTTTTTTTTTTTATGACTTAATTCAATCGCTTCCCAACCACCCAGATATAATTTGCATTTCCGAGACCTGGATCACACATCAACCTATTATTAACGTATCTTTACCTGGTTATGAATTTATTTATTACCCTACTAAAAAGAGAGCTGGCGGAGTTGCAATGTATGTTCCCACCATTTATCAGTTTGAAATTACTGATATGTCTAATATAGACTATGACGATTGCGAAAACCTATGGATAAAATTATCTCATGTAAGAACCAATGCAAAAAATATCGTAGGTGTGGTTTATCGACACCCCACTCCAAAACACAAAAACTTTATTTCAGCTCTTAACGAAAGCATTATGAAGATCACAAAAACTATTCCAACTTTTTACCTTTGCGGAGATTTCAATGTTAATATTTCACCAGAATCTTCCAACCCTTTTGCAAATGATTTTTTGAATATTATATTAGGTAATAGCGCATTTCCCACAATAACAATTCCCACACTTGTCACAGAGAACTCGAAAACCATTATAGATAACATTATAACTAATGACTCAAATATTATAGTGCCAGGCATAATCCAAACAGATATAAGCGACCATTTTGTCATATTTTCCTTTACTATGAATTTTGGCAAACCCCTGAGAAATAACATAAAAATCTACCACAAAGATAAAAGCAAATTCAACTCTGAGGAATTCTGCTGCCAACTAGAATTAAACTTGCAAGCTTTTAATCTGCAAATCTACAGCGTTACACCTGACAATTTTAATCAGCTGATTGCAAAATTCGTCACGTTGATTGAAAACACAATTGAAATCCACGCGCCTCTTAAAAAGCTATCACGTAAACAGCGAAAATTACAGTCAAAGCCTTGGATTACAAAAAGCATTTTAATTTCTGTTCATCACAAACGTAAATTGTACTAGAGCCATTTTTTGGCAGGCACCGAGATCCAGAAAAGGTTTTACAAGAAGTACTTAACACACTAACTAAAGTAAAAACCGCATCTAAGAAAATTTACTACAGACAAGAATTTGATAGAAATCTGAACAATCCTCGCATAACCTGGGAGCTAATTACAGCTGCTCTACCTACAAACCAATCCTGAACTAACAAATCGAAAATAAATCTCTTAAAAATTGATGGTCAAGATATAAACGAAAGTTTCTCAATCGCTGAAAAACTCAATGAACATTTCGTATCGGTCGGTAAAAACCTGGCCGGCAAAATTCCAACTAATGATAACAACTCGTTTTCAAAATATCTGTACTAAAAAGTGGCCTCATCAATGTTTCTTCAACCACCTAGGCACAGCGAAGTGTTCAATATCATACACTCTCTGCGTCTTCGCAAATCTTCTGGGCACGACAATATTGACTCATACTTTATTCGCGTAGCATGTGATGTACTTACACCATATCTAACCTATCTTTTTCATTTATCTTTTGAATTCGGTATCTTTCCTGACTGTCTAAAAACAGCCAAAATAATCCCAATCTTTAAAGCTGGACCTAAAACTGATATTAATAACTACCGACCTATATCATTGCTATCAAACTTTTCAAAAATCCTAGAAAAACTCATCTATACCCTTCTTTCAAAATTTTTTGAGACAAATAATGTCATTAACCCTAACCAATATGGTTTTCGACAAAACTTATCTACTACACATGCTATGCTGGATATAATGAGCAAAATAAATAACCATATGAACAAAAAAAATTTACTGGATTAATATTTTTGGATTTAAGGAAGGCGTTTGATATGGTTTCCTATGATAAACTCTTCAAAAAATTACATCATTATGGTGTTTGTGGTGTAGTATATAACCTGCTCAAATCTTACCTCACTGAACGTAAACTGTTTGAGTATATTAATGGGAGCTATTCCACAACTAAACCAATACAATTTGGTGTTCCTCAGGGATCAAATCTCGGTCCTATACTTTTTTCTATTTATGTCAACGATATATTCAACATTTTTGACTTTACCCTGGTGCTATACGCTGATGACACTTGTCTATATGTTAAAGCTTCAAAAGAAAGATTTAGAAACCTTAATCAATCGCGAAGTCGAAATAGCTAATCATTGGATGTTTGCTAATAAGCTAACAATTAACGCTACAAAATCTAGTGCTTTAGTTATCACTCCAGGAGCTAAGACTGCCACACTAAAAACGAAAATATTATGTGATGGTCTTCCAATAGCTGTAAATAGCAATGTCAAGTACTTGGGACTATGGATTGACGAAAACCTTAAATTTGACATTCATCTCAAATTTGTTGAGCGTAAAATTGCTTGCACAGTAGGTATACTTAATTAACTTAAATGCTATTTTTCCAAAGAAATTTTATTGCAACTCTATCATGCATTAATTTATCCTCATCTTCTCTATGCAATTCCCATATGGGGTTCGACCTATAAATCTTATCTCCACAAAATTTCTATTCTCCAAAACAAAGCCGTTAAAATTGTTACCCAAACAAAATAGAATTCCAGTGCAAACTCTTCATATACCAATCTAAAGGTCTTGAAACTGAACAAACTTTACCATTATGAAGTTGGTAAAATAATGTATAATTTATACCATAAACAACATCCATATAACCTAATCCAACACTTCTCAAAGTCCAATGTCAGACATTCCTGCCCTACCCGCTGTTCCTCTTTTCTCAAGTTTACTATCCCATTGATGAAAGCTACAAAACTGCAACAATCTTTCTTATAACCTGGAATTCTATTCCCCACAACATCAAAAATTCCTTCTTCTCTAAGTTTAAATCTGATTCTAAGCAGTTCTTCGTTGAACTAGAATTTTTACTAGAATTGTCTCATCATATCTTTCTCATAACAATAACTTCAAATACTCGTAGGCCTAAAGCTCTTATGAGCAAAAAGGTGCATAATTGGGGGCTGTTTGACTAGATGACCGTAACAGGTCTCTTCCAGTCTCCGGTCGTGAAAAAAGTTATTTTTGGTTTGCTTTCGCAGGTTATTTTTATGTATAGTGTGTCTTTTATTGCATCTTAGCGACAAATAATAAATCGAATTTACCGTAATAGAAATACCAAGCTTTAACACCAAAAAGAATCACTATAAGCTTAAAAACAAAAAATATGAATAAAGCTGAAAGGGGGATGAAACATCAAATCAGAGTTTTTGTGACGATGTAAGAAAACAAAATTTACGACTGGGCAAATTGTCAGCCTCAAAATAAAAAAACAACAAGTCAAATCTATCAAGATCGTCAACTGTAACATCAATGCTGGCATGCTGCAATTAAATTGCAATGTACTTACAATGATGCAATACGTACACTGTTTGCGCAATGCACAAAACCAAAGTACTGCGATTTGTCGACAAATAATATGCGTAAATATTGAAGTTGAATACTTCTGTGGCAATATTAATTATCACTACCCGACATGGGTATGTAGTTTTCTGTAAATACAATGCACAAAATCTAGTATGAAATTGGTATGGAAGTATAGAAGATTGTCTTCCATTTTATTCTTGAAATCTTCCATTTCATTCTGGCATCTTCCATATTCCATACCGAAATTTCCATTCCATACCATGCCCTGCCGTTAAGTATGCATGGTTAGCCTACGATTTTAAGGATAAACCTAGGCTATCGGTAAACCACCTTACCTAACAGACCTGGCCTGGCTACATTGAGACTGAATTTAACAACTGCAAACAGTGACTGATTCCTAACATAATCCTAAGAAGTGGTCTCGTTGTCCACGCTGCAACCGCACTGCACTGCAAAACTAGTGAAATTTATCACGCTGCGCAGTTATCTAACCTTCACTACAGCGCATACGAAAAAAGTTAGCTGTTGCTAGAACCTTATATCACCGAATCGACTCCCACATTCAAAAACCATCTAAACGCAAATCACATTTTGATCTCACCAAGAAAACATTGACCCTCAATGGTTTCCCTGCTAGATTTACACATCCCTTTTCTAAAAGTAAAACCGACAAGCCAGCTAGTACTCAATTAATTTTTTCTGGATTTACAACCCTACCCTACATCAAAGGTGTATCGGACAAAATCAAGCGAATACTTCTGGAAACCGGTGTTCAAGTGGCGTTTAAACCATTTTTGACAATTGGCAGATTTCTCCCTTCCCTTAAAGATGAAATAAATCATAATGAAAAGTCCAACTTGGTTTACGAAGTTTCCTGTCAGAATTGTCCTTTTGTTTACATCGGACAAACCAAACGGGACCTCAAATCTAGAATAAATGAACATCAACGAGCAATAAAATTCCAACGGCCCGAAAAATCAGCACTTTGCCAGCATTGCATGGAAAATGATCATATCATTGATTGGTCTAAAGTCAAAATTTTAAAAGTGGAACATGATTACTTGAAGCGTCTTTTCACTGAAAGTTGGAACATCAACGAAAAGCCCCAAGTACTCAATAGAAATGATGGGTTATCATTCCCTGCTGTGTACAGAAAGTTGCTGAATTCCCAGTGTTGAATTTCTTCTGGTTTAATCTTTTCTAGTGTTAGTTCCAACGTGTTTTGCTGCAATGTTAATTCGTAGAAATTATTTTCATAGAACTGCTTTCTTTCATTTTTATACGCACCTATACATTACCTGTATGACGTAGCCTATCATAACAATGAATTTTATCGGAGCTTTGTTTTGAATTTTTTCGCTAGTTATTCTACTGCAGCAATGTGTGGGATCGTTTTTCTGTTTTTTGCTATCAGAAGTTGATGGCGATTTGCCATCACTACTGATAGCAGTGCTCTGAAGAAGCTAGTTGTTTCTAACTAGTGAAACGTCAGTAATAAAGTTAGTCTTTTGAGTAGCACCTGCGTGATTTCTCAAAGTTAACCTAGAACACCAGAGGAACCTCAGGAAAAACTTTTAATTTGAAATGCCTGGTGTACAACTCCATTACATTTTTACAAAAAAAGTGTTGCCAAAAAAAAACTTAAAAGAAAGCTGAAAGAAATCCTGCGCAAAATAACAAAATACACAACGAACAGGTTTAATAAAAGAGCAGCTGCATTGTTATTTATCTATAAACACAGTAACTAAATGTTCTCAACTTATTCTGCAAGAAACAAGTCTAACTTCGGGCGCCCCATTACGGGGGGTGCCAGCAGAATGGTTTTACAAAAAACATCAATTCTTAGCAAAAACCGGGAATTTGCATCTCCACTTTCAAACTATGTGAGAAAGAAGATGAAAGGAAGTCAAAGACTACAGAGATGAGAATGTTGTGAAAGATGTGTGGAAATGCCTTAAAGGATCAAATGAACGATAAGAATATTCCTGAGATAACGAGTGTGGAGATAATGAAGAATTTTTGTGAGAACATTGGTTGCGATGGCTGGGGCATGTTGAGAGAATAAATAAAGAAAGAGGTCCATAAAGACACTACATTTAGAAGTTGGAGGGTTTGAAAAAGGCCGAAAAAGGGAAGTGCTGCAATGAAACATAATTGCCACAGGTTTGCAAAGGTTGGATGCACAAGATGGTGCTGGTAGTTTAAAAATCAGATCGTGACTTTTAGGTGCAGACGTTTAGGCGTGGCAGAGGGCGGGGTTAGAAGTTTTGATAAAAGTGACGTTATTGAAAAAAATGCAATAAGAAATCAATTTTTTGTGAAAGTTTCGCTCTCCTTCTATCTCTGATCTATCTGCTTTTGAAGTCACTTTTTTCAAAACTTCTAACTTCGCTTTCTGCCGACAAAAAGAATTTGTTCCCAACTTAAATGTTGTACACAAATGACACTCTCTGATTGATCCTTTTCCAGCCAATTACTGCTTGGCATTTTCCTATAGCTGCTCCTTTTTCTGCACTCACTATTTTGACGATTCCTCTTGATGATTCCTCGTGACAATATTAACATATCAAGCAAAGTAAACTTTTCTGTTTGAAAAACGTTTTTTCTTGAAAAAAAGCTCATATTTGAAAGAAAAATATGTTATTGAAAACAAAAATTAAAAAAGTTGTTTTTTGAGAAGAAAAACCGGTTATTTGAAACAAAAAAAAATTTTTTGAAATTTAGAAAAAAAAATTTTGGAAAAAAATTTTTTTTTTAAATATTTTTTTTGAAAAATTTTAAAAGTTTCGACACCTAAATGTCCTGTGCCTAAACGTTCTGTGCTTTAAAGTCGTAGACTGACTAAAAATACCTATGTATGTGCCAAGATTACACTTTTACACAAGCAACTCGTGCCGGTGCTCTTCAGAATTTGAGACCATGGGCATATTGCATACGTCCGGCTTAGGAAAGAAAACTATGTAAACGTGTTGGAGAAAACAAATTTTTTTTTTGAAAAAAATACAATAAGAAAGAAATGGTGTGAAAAAACCTTTTTTATGGAAAAATTGTATAAAAAAAATATTCAAAAAACTGTTTTCCAAAAACAAAAAAAATTTATTAGTAAAAAAATTTCAACAAGAAAATTTTGTTTTTAATTTTATTGGAAAAAACACTTCTTTCTTCATTGCCCGCTTTTCCATGCGGGTTGTGGGGGCAGTAGCTCAAGATTAAGCCACCACACCTCACGGTCTTCCATCACCTCCATCATTTCGCTTGGGCGAAGTCCCAAGCGATTCCATCCAAGATCCTCAATGTAATCGGTCCATCTAGTTCTAGGTCGTCCGACTGGTCTTCTCCCATTTGCTTTGGCATGTAAAGCTTGTTTAGGGAGTCTTTCCTGAGGCATTCTGCTTACATGGCCAAACCATCTAAGCTGAGATCTTTCAATTCAGAGAAGTAACGGCTTGATGTTGGGAGATTTTCGAATTTCAGAGCTACGCACCTTGTTAAACAGTGTAACTCCTTCGATTCTTTGTAAAAACCTCATTTCGGACGCTTGCACTTGTGATCGCATTCTTTTGGTCATTACCCAAGAAGATTCAGGACCATAAGTGAGAATGGGGACAAAAACTGCATTGAAAACTGAGAGCTTTGCCTTTTTCGACAATTCTCGTTTCATGACAACCGAGTAGTGCAAAGCTCGCATTACTGCACTAGCCTTACTTATTCGAGTATCGAGTTCTTCGTCTTGTCTTCTGTCACTTGTAAATGCAACCCCAAGATTCTTGAACTTCTCTACCTGCTTCAGTGTCGCTCCATTCACTTGTAATACGCACTGATCAGGGTTTCTTGAAAGATGAAGTAGGCTACCTCAGTTTTGGCCGTGCTTATTTTTATTCCGACGGTATTGCATGCATCTGCAAAGCTATTTAATGCGCGCTGGAGGCCAGATTCTGTGGAAGAAAGCAGAACCAAATCATCTGCAAATAGCAGACGACTAATTTTGCAATTTCCAATCGTGGCACACTCATCAGCTTGGCTGCATTTGTCGATCCAATTCATGTAAATGAAAAGGAGAGGTGACAAAATCCACCCTTGCCGGAGTCCAACGCCCACATGGAACGGCTTTGATTGCTTGCCATTTACCCGAACACAAATCTCCGGTCTGCAGTAGAATGACTTAATAGTGCGTAACAATTGACCATCAACACCATACTCCTGCAAAACCTTCCAAAGTTTATCCCGAGGAACTCGGTCATGTGCTTTTTCAAGATCGACAAAGCATGCAAAGAGATTTTTGCTGTACTCCCAAGATTTGCTTCGGAGTGAAGATTTGGTCCGTGGTGCTGTGACCCTGACGAAAACCGCACTGACCATCTTCCAGTTTTGATTCCACTATTTCTCGGCATTTCCTTTCAAGGCATTTGGCATATACTTTCCCTGGCAAACTAAGGAGTGATATCTCTCTGTAGTTTGTACATTGCTTGCGATCAAAGACTACTTTTGAAAAAAAATTTTTTTAGCACCATCACCTAAAAGTCTGGGCGCATAATCGTCACATGACTAAACATTTTTGCCTAAAAGATGTAGACCTTGTAGTTTGGGAGTGCCACACCCCCCCAAAACCTCCCAAATGGACCCCTAAAAAATTAATTTTTTGAGCGATTTATGCTAGGCAGTTGCTGCTGTTATGCTACATAACACTTCACTCGTAGAATAATATTACGTAATTTGTAACATTTCAGCTGTGAGAAACTTTTACGTGAATTGTGCCACTTAGCTCTTGCGATGTGTAACTGCAAGTGCAACAAGACTGCAAGTGCAAGAGCATGTTGCATCGTAGAAGGTAGAAGCCGCAAGGGCAATTATTAAATTAATGCTTTAGGACCCATCATAACAAACCGATACTTTTTTTAGGATGCTATCAAAAATCAACTCAACTCGAATTTATTTAATTAAAAGTTTAATTGGAAATCAATTAAGATTACCTGAAATCTAATTTTTAATAAAAAATTAAATGCGAATTTGTGTGATAGTAAATGCAGTATGGGAACATACTAAAACACCTGGGTCCTAAAAAAAACTTTTAAAGACTATCAGAATCTTTCTTTGTTGCACTTGGATTTGCTATCTCTCAGGGTGGCATTGCTGCCCGAACCCTAACTCTAATGCAAAGTTCTGAAGAAAAGATTAAAAAAAAGATGCTCTGCAAATCTTCGTCATCATGAAACATGCCCCAGCGTTCAGCTCGAACCAATCTTGATTGCGAGAATCGACAGACGCATGCCCCTACCACTACACTACCAGGGAATTACCTTAATCGTGTCAAAGTACCGCATACCAGTCGAAAAAAGTTTCAAAGTTTTTTTAGGACACTATCAAAATCATTCGAAATTTAATTGTTTTATTAAAATCATCAATTTAAAGGGATGTGAAGTTTAAAGATAAATGACCAATCATTCTAAACCTGCCAACAAACCAAATGCAACCCAAATTCTTAATAAATTCATCCTAAAACACCTTCGTCCTAAAAAAGTTCAGTGCCCGAAAAAAAGGATCGATTTGTTATGATGGGTCCATATGCGTTATACAGTCTTAATGTGTTCTAACAAAAAGTATTAATTACCCTTGCGGCTTCTGCCTTTTATGATGCTACACGCTCTTGCACTTGCAGTCTTCTCGCTTCAATAAACATCGCAAGAACTAAGTGGCGAATTTCACGTAAAAATATCCACCCGATTAGTTTTGGATCAAGGCTTCTCAATACAAAAAAGGGCTTCTCAATGTAAATCGTTTGGCTTTCAGATGCAGAAAAAATGTAAACTTTCGCACTTTAAGGTGCTTTGGATTAGCATTAAATGCAGTGAAAGTACAAATCGCAAGAAAAAAGAAAAAGTTCGTTTCTGATTGGCCGGTGTGGTTGCTCAAGTATGTCAGTTATTTCCAGCTTTTGCAGACCGTTCATATCAATTCAGTTGACCGTGGATGACAAGGAATTGAACCTCCAATCAGATGCCGTGATAAGATGGTAAGGGAATATTAAAAACTTTACTTTTCTTTTTAATAAAAAGCATAGGTGGGCAAGTTAATGCAAAACGTTAGCTTCGTTAACCATTAGTCTGTTAACAAACTTCACACCTCCGTTAACGTTAATTCGTTATTTTCAGCTTTAAATAACGGAACTTAATAAAGTCTGTTAATCCGTTAACATTTAGCGTGTAATTTACATTTCGTTTTATTCACTCGTTTCTAGAACACATATTGATGCTGTTGAGCTGATTGTAAGGAAATATTTTTTGCTATGGTGATCTTTCTGTGTTTTGGAAGTTACATTTTACTGTCTAATCTAATTTTAAGATAAAAACAAGTTCAAATGCACTAACGAAGCTGCGATCGAAAAATCGTTGGAAATAGTGAACCGTGATAATTAATGGACCTATGAAGCTGCAGCTTATTATTTGCCACAAAAAAGAACTCCTTTCTTTGCTTTCTTCTATAAAACTCGTGCTAATACGCAACAAGTGTTACCAGTGCAAACTGGTTTGTATCGGTCCAATGAATGAGTGGTGCAAGATATTAACGATAAAAATGTTAACAGAAGTTAACAGAACTTAACGGGAGTTAATTTAATTCGTTAACAGAACTTAACGAAAGTTAATTTAGTCTGTTAACATGAAAAAACTTTTTAACAGATTAACAAGTAAATGAAAAAGTTAGCTTCGTTATTAACGGACTTGTGCCCAACTATGATAAAAAGTATTAAGTAATCACAATATTACAAGAGATACACTCATCTGTGATCTTTTTTGATGTCACGGAAGTTCGAAAACGCAGGGTTACCAATGGTGCGGAGTGAAACGGTTTAAATTTATTTTTCGAATAAGGGGAATAGAGTATGGGAGAAGGTTTGGAGCACCTCTTTGTTATCTTTAGTTACGATAAATCTCGCCAAAAGTTTATTTATCAAAAGTGGCCTAAATTATTTAGTTACATTACAAGGAAAATATAAAAGTAATGATTGAAACGTTATTATTTATAGAATAAAAATAAAATACCATCCGAGTTTAAACAATTTTTGTTTCAGTTTCGATAAATGTAGCAAAATTTTTTTCATTAAAACTGGCTTATTTAGCTTGCGTTTTGCAAAATTAATCTAAAAAATTTAAATTAAAGATTTAAAATTATTTTCTTATGATAACCAAACACAATAACAATAAATAATATTCAAGTTTATTCAGTTTGGGCCAGTTTCGATAAATCTCAAAAAAAGTTTATTTATCGAAACTGGCCTACATTTGTTGAATTAATCAGAAAAAACTCGAACTAAAGATTGAAAAGTTATTACTTATAATCAACAAACACAACAAAACATAAATCACATACAAGTTTAAAGTATTTTGCGTCAGTTTTGGCCAGTTTCAATAATCCCGAAAAGTTAATGATCTCGCGAAAAGTTTATTGATCAAAACTGGCCCTCCATTTGTTGAATTAATCGAAAAAACCTTGAACTAAAGATTGAAAAATTGCTATTTATAATAACCAAACACAACAAAACATAAATAACACACGAGTTTGAACTACTTTGCATCAGTTTTGACCAGTTTCAGTCAGTTTTGATAAATATCACAGAAAGTTTACTTATTGAAACTGGCCAATTTCAGCAAAATTGCAGGAAAAAATTCGAATCAAAGATTAAAAAATTACTATTCATTACAAGCAACATGCACTAAAACTTAGATATTATTCTATTTCAAATTATTTCAGGTCAGTTTCATTCAGTTTCGATGAATAAACCTACCCTAGGTAAGCTGGTAAGCAGGTCCGGGTATTCACGTAATGGGGTAGCCTAACCTTAAAATTTTTAGCTATTCATTTCTTGCACAGGGTTTTCCTTTCTTAACGTGCCCCTTTGGCAGATATTCTCAGTGCTGGTGACTTTCAGCATTATTTTAAGGGGTCAATGGAAACAAATACAGTTGGCCTACCATATTATTAATCAAGTGTTTTATAAACAAAACGAAACTAAATTTTCGAGAAAGTATCTTGCCATAACCTACTAGCACTATGGACTATTGACTATGGCTGAATTATGTAAACGACGATGTATCACTACCAAGGAATTGAACCTCTAACCTCACTTCAATCGTAGCCTAGCCATAGGGGGCTCGAGCCTCCCCCCATTGGCTTGAAAAGTATGCAAAATACCCTGTTTTTGGCACTTTTGAGGCCGATTTTAGCACTATAAACGAAAATAGCGCCCAAACGGTTTTGGCGTTGAGAGATGACCAGTCAAGAACCTGATGTGAACACAAAAACTGGGTTTCAGCCTGGATGAAGACTTTTTTTTGAGAGGTCACGTAAATTTGGACAGAAAAACTGTCGCGATTTCAGTGAAGACCTTTTTTTTGTTTTAGTTTGGATATCACCTAATTTCAGACAGAATAAGCAAAACAATCTGAGTGAAGAGCAATCAAAATCTGGGTTAAGATTGTTTGAGGTTTTTTTCAGCCTCCAAAACCACCCCCCCCCCAATGCAAATTCCTGGCTATGCACCTGTTCTGATTAATTTGTGATTCTTTAATTGCCTTTCTATGCTCATGTTCGAGGAATAAGAGATGAAAGTCGATCCCGAAACACTAGGCTGTTAATCAAATCAAATCTTTTATTATATTTGCTATATTACGCCAAAGCGAGTAACGAGTTTGCGAAGCCTATCTTTGCGTCATTGCGCCCAGGCAACACTGCTTCTTTTGAACCAATGTCACAGTGGTGGCAAACCAGTGGCAACACTGTTTGATTTGATCAGCCGAAGATTTGAATCTCAGACCTCCCGCTCCAGAAACGAATGCGTAACCGCTCGACCAACTGGCTGGTATAGGCTGTTAATCATAGGTTTAATTGTGCCTCTAAGACCTTGGATACGGTTTGTAGCTTACCGTTTCTTTTTCAGTACATGGATCGTTCTTAATAAATCACTACTGAACTGCAAAAACCATCAGCATTATACGGGAGCGTCGGTTTCCGACTTCCGAAGTCAAGCACATATAGTTTCTTCTTAGTGTTACTACTATTATCGGAACTGGCCGAAAATGAGCGAGTCTATATACAATGGTTACACTGCTTTGCCCAATCATGGGAAATAACATACGTGTAAAATGTCTTTCATTTGCATATCGTGGTCTAGCTTGAGGTTGCAAAAATAATACGACAATTGTGAAGTTGATTTTATATCATGATGATGGCGACTTCTACCGTGTTAACAGGTCCGGCACTTCAAATAAAAATCACAACTTTTGAAAAAAGATTGTTTAATGTAATACGATAAGTGATGGAAGCAAAAGGTTCGGGAAAATTAACTCTTCCTCATCCTTGATGTGGGTAGAGGCGTAGCAAGCAATTTTATTTTTAGTGGGGCTGGAGGGGCAAGCCTCTTATTCGTTGCCTACAGGGTCAAATAGAACCTCTCAACTCAACCATGTGCACAACCAGGATTTTCTAAAGGGGAGGGAGGAGGCTTGAAACAAAAGTTTAAATGTTTCTGTTTATAAAAGGTCGCAATGGGGCAGGATGCTGAGCGAACTGGTGCAATTCAAGTGTATAGGGTAGACGGGGGTTTGAAGGCTCAGCCAACAGTCGCTGGGTAATTTTTGCAAAAAATAACCACTTTAACGTCATTTTGATCATATTTCGAACGTTTTTAAAACCATTTAAAAGAACAAAGTTGCTAGGATCTGGAATCCAGTCAAAAAAGCTAAATTGCCTAGCACTGTCAGCCCCTCTTTTTTGGCGGATCAAGTCCTAAACACATTTAAAAGCTTGCATAGTATATGGTAGAGGTGGAGTCGAGGACACAAGGCTCGAGGCCAAGACCAAGGACACAAAAAAATCCCAGGCTAGGGACACACCTTCCGAGGACAGATCTTCTCGAGACCAAGGACAGGATTGCTTGAGGCCAAAGCCAAGGACACAGCGCGGAAGTGTTCTCCAAAAAAAAAAGGTCTACACTCAAAATTTTCGCAAGTTTTCCGCAAACTTCAGGCGATCTCAAAAAACCAAAAAAAAGGTCTTTGCCCACAAATTCACTAATTTACACAAAATTTGTGCGTTAAAAAATTTTTTTCACAAGTTCTCTGGCGTGCTCCAAGGCAAAACAACATTGCTCATAGCATTGGCCCATTTTCAACAGGTCAAAAAATAGTGCTGTCCTTGAGCTGAGTATAGGGCATTTTCGAGGACTTGTAGGGTTCGAGGCCAAGCTTTTTACGGACTTACAAAGCAAGATTTTTTTGGCTTTTTAAGGACTTTTTTAAACTAGTGGAAGTAAAACTACTACAGTTAAGCTATAAGTAATCACAAGCACAGCTAAAATGCAATACAGTTAAGCTATAAGTAATCACAAGCACAGCTAAAATGCAAAAAATACTTAAATTTAGCTGAGTTTTTCTTTTTTTGACACCAATATGTCTACCTTTTTACATAAGGTTTTGCAATGGTATTGGTGAAAATTTTTAGCACCATTTTGTAATAAATATTAGTTATTGCATTATTATCGCGATGATTATTTCCAGAGGTGGAGTCCTCGAGGACTCCTTGGCCTCAAAGCTTCAAGTCCTCAAAAATTGGCCTGTCCTCGGCTCGAGGACAGCACTTGCGCTTGTGTGCTTGGTCCTTGGCCTTGGCCTCGACGATTCCGGTCCTTGGCCTCGAGAGGGTCTATCCTCGGAAGGGCTGTCCTTGGCCTCAGATTTTTTTTGTGTCCTTGGCCTCATGCCTTGTGTCCTCGACTCCATCTGATTATTTGTTTCAAAGTTCTCATGAAAATTGTGATATTATCTTTTATGACAAAATAGTTTTGGTTTTTTTATAAACACCATTGCAAAGCTTCATGTGAAAAGACTGTGTGACAAGATTTAATGCTTTAGCAGATGAATTAACTAGCGAAATCAAACGCAGAATCAGAGCCGCACTAGCAGAGGAGGCAAAAAGAGGGCCTCATAAATCATCAATATACAAACGATTTCTAAGAAAGCTAGACCAAAGAGTAAAGTCATTATAAAAAAAAGATCTTCAGTTAATTTCCTACAAATTTTAGCTTCAAAAATGGGTATATTCAGAAAAAAAAACTTTCATCACTATTTGCATAAAATTATTTTCAAAATCAAATTTTCGTCAGTCAGTGAAAAAAATTGTGTGCTTCGGATTTAAATTTTAGGAATTGGTCCCAAACTTTCAAAAATGATATAAAAGCGTACCATTATTTATTGCACAGTATCATCTATAGGACCGTTTATTTTTAAACCTTCCCAATTGTTGTTGGGAAAACTAAAGATTATAAATTGCCAAACTAAGAGAAAATTCATCACGCAGAATTTGAGCGTTTGAAACTGCTATCTTGAGCCACATCAAGTGGTAAATTTGCGCTTAAGTCTCTTTTTAAGTTACTTTTTTTTCTGGAATTGATTGAAGAATAATCAAATTGACGATACACATAGAGGTAATCAGTGTCGTCGCCAGAGCAAACAAAGTGTGAGGGAGCACTAGCCAAAAGGTGGGAGGGCACTAAAATTTGCATACAAAAATTGATTTTCAGATCTTGTTCAGCTACAATTATGTGCAATTTTTTTAAAAAGGCTGGCTTCGTTTCTTAGCTCGTTTTGTCTGCGGCCCATAATCGCTTGAAAATCTGTCTACAGCAGTGGTTACTACCAAATGTACAGCCAGGATTTTGCTAAGAAAGGTGAACCAAAAAAATTTCTTAGCAGAAAAACCGCCTAATTTAGCCCCTGTGCTGAACAAAGTGATGCAACTCAAGCATTTTACAGACGGGCATAGTCACTAGATATTTAGTGAATGTGGACAGGGGCCTGGGGGGGAGCCCCCAGCCGTTAGGCGATTTTTGCAATTTTGCAGCAAAAAATTGAGATGTTAACGTCATTGTGATCACATTTCACACTTTTTGAAGCCATATGAATAACTCCGTTGCTAAAATTCAGAAGTCATTTCAAAGAATTAAATTGCTGAGCACCTTCAGCCCCAGCCCCCCTCCTTACTTCAGGTCAAGTCTAAAACACTTTTAAACGCTTGTATTTTGATACTAAATTTTTTAAATGACTTGGCTTAGAGGGCTTAAGCCCCTTCACTCTGGTTGCGCCAATGACTGCGACCACAAAATCTTAAGTGTGCTCTAAAAATCAGAAGAGCTGATCTGTGAAAAAATGTTTTCACGTATTGTTTCATGTCATGTTTTCATGTATTGTTTCATATCATGTTATCACGTATTGTTTTATGTCATAATCACTAACGAAGTGCCAACAACGATTCCGCAGGCTTACACGTCTCTTTTGCGACATATCTGTAAAGGCGTGTTAATAAGACGGAATACTGCATAAGATTTATGTGCAGCAGTGGGTTGCCAGCAATTTTGCAAAGAATCGAGAAAACTTCAAATGATAATTATGTTTAAACGTAATTATTCCTTTTTCCTTTATTGGCTGTTGTCTTGTCGTTGCATGATGTTCCAAAAACAGTATTTTGAGTAAACCAAAATGGGGGGAGCACGGCCCCCTCGCCCTCTCATAGCGAGGGCACTGGAGGGAATACGATAAAGTAAAAAAAACAAATGAAAAATATTTTCAGCCTTCTCAGCGATTTCCAAGTTTATTATATTGTACAGGAGTGCATGTTCGAAATTTTTGTTTAAGCGGCCTTCAGTTTTCAAAACCTCAAGATCCCAAACTTAGACCATTTGAAGATGAAAGCTTAAAACACTCAAATTTTGCATGACAAAGTTTTTCTTAGTTCACCGACTTTTTATCACTAACTCCCCCGCAAAAAATTGACAAAAAAGAAGTTGAAAAATGGGCCAACCTGTAGTAGAAAACCATATCAGTATTACTGCAGTACATGGTTAAAAACAAACTCAACATTGAGAAGTTTTTCAGTAACTTGTCATTTTGCAGTTCTGTGACGTTTTCTTTTGCACGGTTTTCTTCCACCATGTTTAGGTGTTATAGCATGTCTAGCCCCATTTGTTGAACTAGTTAACAGTGGGTTATGCATTGCTGGTGTTGCAAGAAGCTTATTCAGTAATAGCTGTTGCTTTGAAGCAGATTTTTTCGTCCACTTTTCTGGAGCTATAAAAAAATTCTGGAATTCTGTAATTAGAACAAAGTCACCGAATCCAACTAAAGATCGTTTTAATTTATTATACTGAGCATGTATCGGTACATCAAATGTTCTATAATTTTTTTAGCTAATTGATTTGTGTAGCGGTATTGTTAGTTGTGCACTGTACAGTGAACCCTTTTTCGACAGCTGTCAGCTTGACAGTATCAAGTTGCAGCACTGTTATAATTCATCTCTTTCCTCCGCCTATCGATCAATTTTGAGGAAAAGTTATACTAAGAAATTGCATTGCGATAACGCCTCGTGAATGGTAATTCATAAACAGGTTTTCCATACACTGAAATTAATTTGACCGACTAGACAAATGCAGATATTTTTGCTTTACAAAAATACCAATAAATACAAATATCATTGTGTCGATGTTTTTGTTTTCAATAAAACGTAATTTTCACACTCAAATTGTCATTTTTTTATCACTCCCTGGAGCACAAAGAAGTTGCATTTTTTTGTTTTGTAAGACTTTGACGGCCTTGAATGAAGTATTGGCATATAAAGCTCAGCAGCAGAGGTGGAGTCGTTGAGGACGTCCTTGGTCTCACGGACACATTTTGAAGTCCTTGGCCTTGAACTCGAAGCCTCAAGTCCTTAAAAATTGCCCTTTCCTTGGCTCGAGGACAGCACTTTGAATGGTTTAAATTTTGTAGATTAGCTGAAATTTTTTTCTCTAGACCGCTTTTTTTGGAGATCGCCTGAAAAAAATTTTTGAAAATCGTTTTTGTTGAAGACCTTATGTTTTTAGATCGCCTGAAGAATTTTTTTTGAAGAACTTTTTTTTAGAGAACACTTGTGTTTATGTCCTTGGTGCTTGGCTTCGAGTATTCTTGTCCTTGGCCTCGAGAGTGTCTGTCCTTGGAAGGGCTGTCCTTGGCTTTGGATTTTTTTTGTGTCCTTGACCTTAGTCTCGAGCCTTGTGTCCTCAACTCCATCTTTGCTCAGCAGGTTTTACGTTTAACATGTTAAATAATTTCAAGTACCCCTAAAGCCAATGCTTATTAACTTCTTCAGTTCCGTTCACCCTCATTAAAGAGTTCCTCATTTCACCATCCTCTGATGGAAATATGTTTATTGATTATTCCTACTAATTTCAAAAAGGTGAGAGTATGAGGGTAAGCTATTAAAGCTCTGAGATTTTGAATGAATTTCCAATAAAAATAGCATAATGTTAAGACTATTTTTTTTACAAACTGATGCTTCAACACATTATCTTTTAGCAAAAACCGTGTTAACTCTGTTACTCACATTAACTTACTAGTTTTTGTTGTTTTTGGTTCATACCTTTATAATGGTTCACACTCACAAACACTTCACCTGAATGCTCGTTTAACAACTAAATATAAAAGCAAGACAGGGGAGTTTGTGCGGCAGGTTAGAGAGTCATCTTACGAAAATATACATTGGGTGACAGGATGTGATATCTGATCCAACCTTTTCAGCTGGCCGTGTTTGCTTTTTTTCAACACAAAACAATGTATGGACAAAGGTGGGATTTTCAGATTTAAACCATTTTAGTTCAGCAGCAAAAAGTCATGAAAAATGTTGAGCTCATGTTCAAGCATTTTTGGAATATGCAATTTATTTCATTTACACCAACATACAATTTTACTCAAATCAGCAATAATTAAATCAAAAACAGCATTGCAATTGTAGCCATTTTAAAGGAAAAAACACATAATGTTTTGACACAAATAGGAAAAGCAGCAAAACGAATGACGTTATATCATGCATCAAGTCAAGGTTGTATGGCCGGAGTTGTCAATATCAAGCATGGCTGCTACACCTCAAAGAAACGGAAAAAAAAAAGAAAAAAAGCAACTCAATTTGCAATATTTACAGAGCAAAAAAAAAGAGGTATTTACAAACAAACTCGCACTCACACATGCATACAATTCACTCACACCATTACTCAGCAGTCACCTTCAGTCACACATTCAGTTCAGTCACACAATCAGTTCTGTTACTCAGCAGTTGCCTCCAGTCACACATGATGTTAGACACACATCCTGAATCAATGTTAGGCAAGCAGCAATGTTTGGCAAGAAGAGGATTAATACACTGCTTGACAGACAGCAGTAGCTGAACGTGACGAAGCATAACCAAGAAGTAAAAAAAACAGAGACGCTATGAAGAGATTAATCGATTTCGCTTTTTACTTGGCAAAGCAGTAGCTTCCTTTGAGAGGCCACGAAGAATCCGAGTTATCGCTGAACCGAGGTAATTACGTGGAATTATTAATTTTGCTTAAAGAGTACGATCCTCTTTTGGATAAACACTTGTAAAGCTCTGCTCTGTTCAAAGGAACTTCACCACATGTGCCAAATGATATAGCCGAAGCTTTGTCTCAAGTAATAATCAACTATATTAAAAAAGAAATATCAGACTCCCCATTTGTCGCAATTGGCAATCATTCTCCATAAGACATTTGACACACAAGGGAGTCGGCAGAAAAATTTTCAGGGGGGTCCAATTAGAAAAGAGCCAGCATTAACTACTAAAAATGGAAGAGTTTTTGAAATTTGGGAGGTTTTAAAGAGAGCATGTGAAAATCCAAGGAGGGTCATGCTCTCCCTGCCCTTCTTGCCAACGCCCAAGCTGACATAACTACCAAATCTCAATTAACAACAGTTTTGGGCTACATTGTCGACAGAAAAATCTGCAAACGGTTTATTGGATTCACTGAAGTCAGCGCAGATGGAATTGCCAATGGTTTGTTTGAACATGTTGAGCAAGTTGTCAATGACTTTGGGCTGCAAGAAAAGTTAGTTGGGCAAACGTATGACTGGGCGAGTGTTATGAGTGGTCATATCAACGGATTGTAGCAATAGGGGAATGACAAATTTTCTATGGTCATTTTTACTCATTGTTATGCACATGTGCTAAATTTGGTTTTACAGCAAAGTCTAAGCAGTATAAAGGAATGCCAGATTTCTTTTAAGTGCTTAAATGGTTTGCCGACGTTTTTTAGTAGATCATCAAAACGTGTTCACGAACTGCAACAGCAGTTCATATCCAGGAGACTTCCGTCCGTAGCGTCAACCATATGGAACTTTACTTCAGGAATAACCAAGACGGTATTTAAGCACCGAACGCAATTAATTGAGTTCTTTGAAAGCATTTTGGAAAATTCTGGCTGCTGGAATAGTGACACAATAATAAAATCGGAAGGATTTTAAAGATTTTTGCACAAGTTTGAAACAATCTGGCTTCTTGAAGTTTTCTCCAAGTTATCTACATACTTGGATGTTTTGTACAACGTTTTGCAAAGCAAAATGATGCAATGTTTTGTACTGTGCTAATAAAATTGAAGAGTTTCTTCGTGATTTACAACGCGAATGAGATCATGAATTTGATGGAATATGGTCTTCAGCTGTCAAGTGCGGAGATAACGCAATTAGTGAATGCGAACGTGAAAGGCGAAAGAGCTATGAAAACGATGTGAAAACTTATTGCTCGACCATATTTCTGCCATTATAAATATTATGTCAGAGCAGATCAAAACTAGGTATGCTTCTCTTTCAATACTTGACTCTTTCCAACATGTTTGACCTGCCAAATATGGTGAATATAAGGCAAGATTTTCAAAAGATGTGTTAAACAAACTACAAACAATTTATGGAACTTTGTTTGATTATATTTGCTTAGGAAACGAACTTTATGTGCTTTACCGCTCCAATGATTTTGTTGGAAAACATGCACATGAGCTAATTATTGTGTTGTTTCATTTTGTATTGCGCACTAGGGATTCGAACCTGAGGTTTGCGTGTGTTTCTGTTCTTGCTATTGTGACCTTATAAATTTGTTTGTTAACTTTTAACCTGTGTTTCCTGTACTAGTGCGCTGTTGGCTGAAATAATTTTTGCTTTTTCGCTTCAACTGCTTTTCCGTTTGCCGTGCAGTATTTTTCTGTGTATTTTCCTTTATAAGCGAGTGCCATTTTAATGCCTTCAGTTCACCTAAGTTTCTAGCTAACTTGTTAAATCTTTATGTTTCCTTTCAAAACCATAGCACTACAACCACTTTCATAAAATCAATGAACCTCCAACCTAGATTTTTAGAAGTGTACAAGCTTTGTCAACTGATATGTGTTATTCTGAGTAACACAGCTTCTGCTGAAAGAATATTTTCCGCCGTGAAGGGAATAAACACATGCTTTCTGTGTAGTCAACATCAAAAACGTCTTAGTGGACTAAGTGTAATTGCGTTCGAAAATTGTATTGTTATCAAATTAAAAAAACACAAATTCATTCTGTGACCTTACAATTGAACAATTCTTGTCTCAAAAGCGAAGAATAGAACTAATATATAGATAAAATCAATGCGTAAACTTGCTAACTTAGTGCAGTGTTTAGTTTGCAGTTTTGCTAATGGAAGCATATGATTTCTTTAATTTCAATATTTCATTGTATCACAATTTTGTGTATGCGAAAATGGCGACAGAGTTATGGGCGTAAGAGTGTTTATCAAATACCAGCGAGATTTGAGGTTAGGGGTTTCATCCTTTTAGAGGCAAAAACCATTTCAATTTTGTTTTGTTGTTGTTTTTTTATATTAGTATTTTTGCTGCAAAAGTGTTGACAGAATATAAACTGTAACAAATGCTAATCCACTCTTAGTGTCAGGGGTGCCAAAATCTGGGGTGGGGGAGATATATTCCCCCCAATAATATGAGTGCATCCCTTCAAATAATTTGACTATGGTCTACATCTGCATCCCCCTCAATAATTTGACTTTGGTCTGCTTTTGAGCGCTAGATGATGTTTGGAGCAGTTTTTTGGTCTTCACTTGAATTTGGGAAAAAAGTCATATTTTTGGTGAAAACCTTTTTTTTCTTTTTGGTCTTCAAAAATTCTTCCAGTTTTGGTGAAGACCTTTGTTTGTTTTTTTTCGGTCTTCACTTAATTTGCATATCTGAAAAAATCGTGGTGGAGGTTCATCCCCCCAATGTTGAAAATAGGGCAAGATTGGGGTAAAATGGCAAATTATCTCTCCCAATGCTCAACAAAGATCTGCACCCCTGCTTAGTGTACAATGAACCAAGCATACTCTCTTAAGGTGAATGTCTCCGAATCTGTGAACTATATGCGTCATTCCAATAATATGTTTGTTGCTTTGTTAGCTCTTTATTCAATTATAAAGTTTTTGACACTTCTAAATTTTAATGGCAAGGTATGCGACATCTTGCTATTACATTTATATTTTAACATTGCCGAAAGGTGTCACTTTTGTGTGAAATATTTGTAATGTCATTAAATTTTGTATTGGAAATTAGTTTAAACAGAAAATGACTCTTTTGCGATATTTTTAGGAAAAGAACTGGTTTACTTAAACTGAAGTGTCAGCGCACACCCTGAAAAAATGCTCATTGTATGCCGCTTCCACCAATGATAAGGAGATAAAGTATAGGTGGTGGGCACAAGTCCAGTAATTGTTAATCCTTTAATAACGAAGCTAACTTTTTCATTAACTTGTTAATCCGTTAAAAAGTTTTTTCATGTTAACAGACTAAATTAACTTTCGTTAAGTTCTGTTAACTTCGGTTAAAGTTTTTATTGTTAATATCATTCACCATTCATTCATCGTATCGGTACAAACCAATTTGCACTGGTAACACTTGTGTATTATCACGAGTTTTATTGAAGAAAGCGAAGAAAGGAGCTCTTTTTTTGTGGCAAATAATAAGCTGCAGCCTCATAGGTCCATTAATTATCGCTGTTCGCAATTTCCAAAAATTTTCCGATCGCAGCTTCATTGTGCATTTGAACTTGTTTTTATCTTGAAATTAGATTAGACTGTAAAATGTAACTTTCAAAACACAAAAAGACCACCATAGCAATAAATATTTCCTTACAATCAGCTCAACAGCGTCAATACGTGTTCTAAAAGCGAGTTAATAAAAAGAAAAGTAAATTACATGCAAAATGTTATTAACTTCCGTTAATTAAAGCTGAAAATAACGGATTAACGTTGACAAAGGTGTGAAGTTTGTTTAACGGACTAATGGTTAACGAAGCTAAAGTTTTGCATTAACTTGTCCACCTATGAGATAAAACATATAGGGGGTAAACCCCTCCGCACGTAAGCGAAAACCCCTTAATTGGGCGTGAACCAACGTCAAACGATATCCGGTGACTCTCAAACTTCACGTGAGCCTTAGTTGGGTTGTTTGGCAACTTTTTGGAAGACTTTATGAAAATCGGTGACATTCACCCAAAATTGGTACACCCTACTGCTAAGAGGCTTTGTACAAGCTGCAAATTTTGAAAATCTCACTTATTCTAAACTAGTAACAAGGGATCAAGCATGCATTTTTGGTCCCAACCATTTTGCGGTAGTTGTAATTATTGCAGTGAAAATATTCATTTTTAAACAGGGTTAAAAAAATTAATATCAATTATTTGGCTCAAACTGTATCAATGGAACTTTTTCATTGACTGTTCAAGGTTTTCACTAAAAACCTGATATCATGGTGCGGTCCTATGGGCCCTAAACCAAACTCATTTTGGCCTATTGCCTTGAAAAAGCAAACAAGCACATTTTTATTTCAAATTGCTGTCCAAATTTCGCGTAGTTATAAACCAAACTATTTATGGGTTACAGGGGAAAGTCTGAAATTTTTTCCTCGGTAGTTGCAAAATGGTTACCATATTTACTCGATTGTTAGCCGCCCTTGATTGTAAGTCGCCCTTGATTATAAGCCGCATGTGATAGTGTTAAAAATTTAGTGTAAGCCGCCCTTGAATGTAAGCCGCATTTACTGTATCAGTGGCTTCTTACACAATTTCTTAAAAGCACTGCAGTAGGCTACTCTTCAAATTTACCAGTATGTTCATTACTGACAATTTACCAGTAGGTTAATCTCTTAAATAAAACTAACAACTCCCTTTTTTCTTTAGAATGCACGTCATAAATGCATGTGATAATTTAGAATGCACGTCACAACTCTCAACTTCCTTGTTTAGACAGTGGAAGACATAGCATCAGACAAAAAATATCGTATCGGCATAGCAACAAATCGCTCAGCAAAAAAAAATGTAAGCCGCCCTTGAATGTAAGCCGCCCTTGAATTTAAGCCACAAACATGATGGAAAGAAAAACTTTATAAGCCGCGGCTTGCAATCGAGTAAATACGGTATGTAAAAATAAACACACGTTGCACAATCGTCGGTCGTTTCAATGAGTCTTTATTTTTATATTTCAACGACTCGAACTAACATACCAACATAGCAGAGGTGGAGTCCTCGAGGACGTATTTGGCCTGGAGGACACATTTTGAAGCCCCTGGCATTGGCCTCAAAGGTCAAGTCCTTGGCCTCGAAGCCTACAAGTTCTTGAAAATGCCCTGCCTTCAGCCGAAGACAGCACTATTTTTTGAATCGTTAAAAATTGGCCATGGTTATGACTTTTTTTTTACTTCATCTTGGAAAACGCCAGAAACCTCGCGGAAAATTTGTGAAGACCTTTTTTGTTTTTGAGAACGCCTGAAATTTTGTGGAAAATTTTCTGTTTCTTGGACGAATCCTTTTTTTTGGAGAACACTTGCGCGTTGTCATAGGCGTAGCCAGGCGAGTGGTGGGCCGCAGGGCCCAGGTCCCCCAACCAATCGGAATGCCAGGCATGAAAATAATGGGACAAAAAGCCTTGTTTCTTCAGTTTCTTTTAGCATCTTCGCTTACAAGAGTACACACGTATACAACAGTGATAAACAATAATATTTATCATTAATTACTGTTGTATAGCAAAATCCAGGAGACCCAGGCCCCCTCAATTCAATTTCGCCAGCAAATTTAGATGTATAACTCAGGTGAAAATTAAGGTATTAGTCTAAAAAGTTGCTACCTCAGGCCCCATATTTTACCTTTTTATGAACGAAATGCAATAACCAGGGCCAGGAGCGGATTTAGAGGGAAACAGGGGGGATGCATCCCTCCCCCACCAGCCTAAACCTAACGTGCATATGAACCTTATTAAACTTATTTGGAATAGACCAAAAGCAGCAATCAGCCATTTGCGGGTAAAATTAGCTCGTTGAACTGTGAAGACCTTTTTTTTTTTTTGTGGAGATCACTTCCAAATCCGGAGAAAACAATGTCAGCATTATTAACCATAAACATTCGTAATTTTCATACACAATTTGTGCTTATGAGTTTCATCATTTCCCCCACCAAAATTTTCTAGATCAGCTACTGACCAGGGCCAGATTTATCATATGGCACAGTGCCGGCAGGGGCGCCACGCTTAGATGGCAAGGCTTTTTTTGGTCTTCACCTATATTTGGCAGGAGGATGTTGCGATAATCCCCAAATTGCCCGGGGTCCTGCAGTATGTAAATCCGGCCCCATGAATAACATGGTTGGTAGACGTAACCATTTATTGAATCATTTTTCAATAACTATTCACCTCCACCTCGGCAGTTTTTAAGCCACAAATTACGTTTTAAAAAACCATCTAGGGAAAATGCTCATTGAATAAAATATTGAATTTGAATGGAGGGGTCCTGGGCCCCTGGTCGTACATGTACTCCTATAACTGGTTAATTTTACGACAAAACAAAATCTCTAACAAACATCTTTGAGTGAATTAGGCCTCTTGTGGCAGGTCAGTAGGAGCGCTCCATGATTGCGGTTAACCGGATCAACTGCGCAGCCTATGATCAGTATTGTCTGAGGACTTATTACGCTATTCTGTAGGGTTTGCAACTTGGTTGCTGCTATTTCGTTGCTTTGTTTCGCGACTTCATTGGTTGTAGCAGGGACTGCTACTTGCATCCCCTGTTTGAGTTTCTTGGTTGAAGTTGAAGAGGCAAGGGCGGTAAAGGAGGAAGGGCCTGCCAGTATTGACGATGCTAGCGTCAACGGTTCAATCACGTCATGGTCACCAGTTGTGGCAGGTTAAAAGGAGCATGCTCCAAATGCGGTTAATCGGCTCGATTGAATAACCTATGACCTGTATGGTCTGTTGGCTTATTATGCTATTCTGTTGGCTTTGCGTCTTGGTTGCTGTTATTTCGTTGTTTCGTTTTGCGATGTCATTGGTTGGAGCAGAGACTGCAGCATTATGATTTATGGCTAAAATATTGCTAGAGGCAGTGCATCTTACTTATTCCTACACGGGCCATATCGCTTATGATTAAAATTTAACACCAAAATGCAAGATTTTGAATGAGTTTTGGACAAATTGCTAATTAAAAGAGAATTGAATAATTTTGTGTTTTCAATTGGCTTTCAAATGTTAAAAATTTAGTTTTTTCAAATGGCATCACTCAGTGGCTTGGGGCTCTGCCCCCAGACTCCAGTGTGTGATATGGTTAAATTACACTGGCTTACTCAATGTGACTCGCAAGTTAGACATTTGCACTTTTTAACTATTAGTAAGCCCTCTCCCTGTAGCAAAATCCTGGTTAACTGCCAACAGGCCACAGCTTCAGATCTTTCATTCTTTGATATTTTTGCCCCACAAAAAGTTCCTCTTGAAAATTCCTGATGACGTCATTGCATGTGATTTGTGGTTTGCCCCCCCCCCAATCAAAAATCCTTGCAACGCCTATAAGCATTGTGTTCTTGGTCCTTGGCCTCGAGCATTCCTGTCCTTGGCCTCAAGAGGATCTGTCCTCGAAAAGTCAGTCGTTGGCCTTGTTTTTGGATTTTTTTGGGTCCTTGATGTCGAACTTTAGGTCCTCGACTCCACCTCTGTTATCTAACTTGAGTCACCAAAGTCGAGACTCTTTACAACCCTGATTTTGAGTGTGACTGTAAAACCACATTTTGAGGTTACTATTTGCTGGAGATATGAGGAGGGAATATGGGATCAGAGTTCTCTGATAAGGTTCTCTAGGGTTAATAACTTTTGCTCAAAAAAAGAAGTACATGAGTTGAATATATTTACACTATAAAGTGTAAAAAGGTCGATCACGATTTCTATACTACTTCATTATTTATTTTCATTTTCCAGCTTTTGTTGCATAATGTGTAGCGATAAGCAAAAAACGCCAAATATCAACAAAACTTTATTTACAAGGTATAAAAAAGTTCAAAAATGATTTGCTCAAAGTTTCTTGAAAGAGTTTTTTCCCTAGAATGCTTTTTTTTGACATTATTTGATCCCCAATAAACATGCAATAAATTGCATTTACTTATTCATTTCTTTTTTGGAAATTGGATACTGATATTGAACGCTCAATGTCAAGCAAAAATAACTGTTTTGGCCTCAACAACGGTTTTGACACAACACATTATTGTCGATCGTTAATACTACATTTGTTGAAATTAACTGGCTTACATTCGTTAAATTATTGGGAAAAACAAAAACTCCAAAACATAACAAATTAAAAACATTGTAGGTTAGTAGCCTAATAGTAGTTTAGGCAAGTTTTTGCATCAGAAGAAAAAAACTATATAACAGTCAAAATTAAGTGGATCGGTAAGAATGAATTATGAAAAGGTATCTTAAGATCAGTGGTAACCCTGGAGTGACTACTCAACCGACCGAGCGAGACAGCCTGCCCAAGGGGCCGACTCTCTTCCATGCTGTTATCTTTTACTGTTTTATTTTTCATTGGACCATACATTTTTGGAGCAAAATTTCTACAAAGAGCATGCCCTTGCTTACCTCCAAACATGTTGGGCATAAAGGAGTCTTTAGATAGGATGACTAAAGCAAGCAGTATACGGTGGTACGGTCATGTTTTGAGGAAAGAAGATGAAAATGAGATAGTGAAGGCTTTGAAATTTGAAGTAAGTGGTAGTAGAGGAAGAGGAAGACCGAAACAAACGTGGAAAAAGCAGGTAGAGAATGAGATGAAGAAAAATGGACTGGGGAAAGAGGATGCATGTGATTGAACGAAATGCAAGGAATAGTAAAGACAATGACCATCTGAAATCCGGCCAACTCCGTCGACGGGGAAAATAGCGGATCCAACATGTGATATGATGATGATCTTAAGACTTCAGCCCTATGAAATATATTTTGAGGTCCACTTCAGCTGTTTTCGCATGAGATCGGTTTTGACCTCAAGCTTTTGAGGCGGTGTCCGGGCCTTAAAGCCGAAGCCACTTGATCTATTGCCTAAAAATTTGATACAAACAAACATCTTGTTAACTTGCCATCACTAGGGTAGCCAGATAGAGGAGGGCAATGAGCATAGCCTCCTCATTGGCCTGTAGACAAAAATGCACAATACGGAAAATGACGTACGTTTTTTTGCCCTAATGTGACACTTTTTTGCAGTAATATTGACTCCAAAGTTGTTTAAAGCCACTTTTGAACCATTTAATACATTCTTGCAAAAAGATTACTTATTGAAACTGGCTTGTATTTCGTATCAGAAAAAATACATTCCAACTTTTTTTTATTATGAAATAAATTTATTATGAAAATTAATTATTATAAAATAAACATAAAACATTATCCGAGTTTAAACTATTTTTGTATCAGTTTTAATAAATCTCGCAAAAGTTTTTTTATAGAAAGTTGCCTCATTAGCTTACGTTTTGCTAAATTAATCGAGAAAAATAAAATTAAAGATTAAAAATTATTATTTAGCACTAACAAACGCAAAAACAACATAAATAAACAACATGGAAGTTCAATCAGGTTTGACCAGTTTCGATAATTCTCGCAAAATGTTTATTTATTGAAACTGACTTACATTTGTTCAATTAACTGAGGAAAACTCGAACTAAGCATGGGAAAATTATTGTTTATAATAAACAAACACAACAAAACATAAATAACATACGAGTTTGAAGTATTTGAGTTAGTTTTGGCTAGTTACGATATATCTCGCAAAAAGTTTACTTATCAAAACTGGCCTACATTTGTTGAATTAATCAGAAAAAACTCGAACTAAAGATTGAAAAGTTATTACTCATAATCAACAAACACAACAAAACATAAATAACATACGATTTTAAAGTATTTTCCGTCAGTTTTGGCCAGTTTCGATAAATCTCGCAAAAAGTTTATTTATCGAAACTGGCCTATAGTTGTTGAATTAATCGGAAAAAACTTGAACTAAAGATTGAAAAGTTATTGCTTATAATCAACAAACACAACAAAACATAAGTCAGGTACGAGTTTAAACTACTATGTGTCAGTTTTGACCAGTTTCGATAAATCTCGCAAAAAAATTACGTATCGAAAGTGGCCATTTTTTGCAAAATTAAAAGAAAAAATTCGAATTAAAGATTTAAAAATTTTTATTTATTACTAGCAATATGCACTAAAACTTAGATATTATTCTATTTCAAAGTATTTTAGGTCAGTTTTGTTCAGTTTCAGTCAGTTTCGGTCAGTTTTGATAAATAAACCTACCGGCTTATCTAAGGTATAGCACCGTACCACATTTAGATTCCTAGGATCAGAGGTTACTCAGTCCTGCTGATGCAGGGTAGCTTGGCTTTGAGTTTATTATATGTAAGCTAGGGGTACTGAAGCTTGCTCAGGGGGTGACATCGTAGCCTATGCCTACTACAATACTAGAGGGGGCTCTGGGGTTGCATTGCATTGTTGTAAGCCTACTAGTATATTATATACTACCAGACTACAGTCAGGGCCTCAGAAAGAAAATTTTTCAGGGGGTACAAAGGTCGATACCGGGCCCCCATTGTCGTTAAAACATTTTTGTCCAATGGGTGTTGATCTTCATTTAAAAGTGAGGGGGTGACGATGTTTGCATACAGTTAGGACCTATGAAAAACACAAATAGACATAAAATTGGTTTAAATGTAGCTAGGGGGTTTGGGGTAGCACTGTTAGCTCCTTCAGCAGAGCCCTGGAAGCTTTAGCACTTTTTGTGTTTCTCAAGGGTAAAATACAGCATTTGATCAACATCCTAGCACCAAACTTGCTTAAATTGACAAGCAGAAAACGTGATATACATGAAAGAAAGTATGTGAAGTGGGGGATGATGACATTGACACAATATTATACAATATAATCTGTAATGACTTTAATACTGCAAATCTAAATAATTTACTGATAAAAGTTTTTACAAGTCATCTGCAATCATAGACTTCACAAGCCCAAATGCTTATTAAACTCATACAGATGGAGTGAGTTACCATATGATAGTAGTAGAGTATGTCAACTTTGACTTCGCTCTCTGAGGTTGAAATGCCTTTGGATCTCTAGAAATGTAGGCCCTCGTACATTGTTATACGGTAGAATTAGGGCTCTGAAGTCAGAGAAATGTAACGAAACATTAATTTCGGTGCAAGTGTTTGCCTTTTAATATATTTTTCTCTTTTTTTAATCAAATCGGCCACTATTGGATGCCCTAAAGGCTGCTTAGCAAAAGTAGTGACCAATTACCAGTACTGAATAGGCTGACTGATATTTTTGCTGAAGGCAAGTTTGATTACGGTGTTATGGTACGATACCAAAACTTAATGCTGAAACCTGAACTCTTCTGGGCTTCTTGGGCCCAGGCCCCCCTAGGCTCAGGTACAATCTACCCCTGAACCCCCTCTCTCGCAGGCCCTGACTACAGTACTAGAGCAGTGGAGGGGACTCAGGTGGTGCTTGCATCAGGCATTGTACACAGGCCCAAGCCTTGGGGGGCAGGCTCATGGGATACTACAGTAATAGTAATCTGTGCTAGCTATATCCAGTAGCTTAGCCTACTGGTAAGCTATTCGTCTCAGACCCAAAAAATATTCAGGTGTTGTTAAGTATAAACTGTGTGATTTTTTTTTTGGAAGCTCTGAATCTCTTGTATGACTGCACGTGCGCTCTCTAGTTCTCATCGATCTAAGCTTTTCCCCAAATCTAGTCCTAACCCTAATGAGGGAACAATAGCGCAGGCACGCTCATACACGAATCGCAGAGTACCAAAAACAGCGGTCGGCTTATGCGTAATGGTATCCAAATATTGAGCCACCACCCACCAGACCTGCTGGAATTTTAGTCAGATGGTTTAGGTTTCGGTGATGTGATGGTAGGGATTTTCTGACATTTCTGACTTTCCCTAACTGACAGTTTGACAGTTGTGGATTTCATTCAAAATTGGGCCCAAAGCGATTGCTCCTGTTGTAGCATTGTGCGAAGCAGGACATCCTGATGCGACCGACCTGACGCAAGACAACTTACCCCGGGAATCCTGACGCCAGGGACATCCTGACGCTAGGGACATCCTGAGGCGCAGGACATCTTGATGCCAAAAGATTTAAACTTTCGCGCTCTACTTTTTTTTCTTTGCCGCGCTACGCCATGGCTACGCTTTATAATTCAATAATATAATTCAAAGTCAAGTACTGCAAATCAAAATTAATTAATGCAGCGATTAAAATTTATCATTTTTGCCTATTATTATTGCATAATTACGTTGCAATTTTACACGCATTTTCATGAAAAAAATTGTTAGTTTTTAGTTAGCAATAATTTGCTGATAGCATTTCAGTCAGCAACTTGTTGTCATTTTTGTGATCTTACTCTTTAATGAACTGAAAATTTTTGAGCTTATCGAAATTAGCAACTTGTTATTGTTTAAATGCTTTGATTTTGCGAGCAGAGAAATTGCGATAATTTGGAATGCTTATATGAAGCCTGTGACCGTGTTGTTTTGTCCTTTTAAAGTCATTCAAAGTTAAAAACTGCAATTGCAAAAACTAATGGCTCCATTTGTCGAGGTTAAAACTAAATAAACCATCCATTGGGAAATTAATTATTTGGATGATTACAAACAATTGCACTTTAATTGTAATCTCTTTTCATTCTTGGCCATAATTTCAACTTCAATTTCAAATGCTGTCTATCAACAAATTATTGCTAACCAAAAACTAATAACTTTTTTATGAAAATGCTTGTAAAATTGCAACGTGGTCATCCAATAATAATAGACAAAAATAATAAATTTTAATCGCTGCTTTAATTAATTTCGATTTGCAGTACTTGACTTTGAATTATATTTTTAATATTTTCTTTTAACGTACAGTTCCTTTTAGAGCATTTTTCTCTGTAAATTAACCACGCATATTATTATTTATGAAATATCAACGTGGTCAAATAGTAATCGCAAAACATATATTACTTTCAATCGCCGCATTCAGTCATTGTGTGAAATTTACCGCCAGCATATTTAAAAATTTGCTTTCTTGGCTTTTGATTTTATCACAGTTTTTTTCGCAAAAATACAACTCGCTTTTAAGTTGTTTCTGCAAAACAGAGATTCCTATAAAGTTTGCAATTAACGGAAAATATACTTACGTCACAATAACCGAACGTTAATTGTTAAAAGCAAAGCCGTGGCATTACGCGGAAAAGACCAAAGAAAAAAGAAAAAAAACAGAGCGCAAAAGTTTGGAGCTTTTGGCGTCAGGATGTCTCCAGCGTCAGGATATCCCTAGCGTCAGGATGTCCCTGGCGTCAGGATTCCCGGGGTGAGTTCTCTCGCGTCAGGATGTCGCAGACTGGCATTGAGAGTGTCCGTGCCATAGAGTAAGACACTCAAACACATCTGATATCTTTGTGTTGGATCTCTCCAAAGATGTCCCAGTATTTGTGGTAGAATAGGCTAATTCAATGTGCCTTCCTACCTCGAAAGATAGATTTAACGGGTTACCCACGATCTTGTCACATGGTGATTTTGTCACAGTGATTTCACCACAAAATGAGGGTTAGGGCAAGATAGCTCTGGGGATAGTAGATTTGTATGACTCCTGTTATCATTCAATGCTTTAATTTTAATAATGCAATAGTACAATGGAGTAGGCAGAACAGGCCCAAGGCCTGTTCTGTCTTTAGAATGCTGTCTGTCACGTAATCACGTTGGCGAAATCACTGTTACAAAATCACTTTGTGACGAAATCACTCGCAATCGATTTAACATACCCCAACTGAACTCAACTCATCCCGTAGGAAAGTGTTTGCACCGAGAATTGAATCCCATACTACTTTTATGTCTTTCCATTTTGCTGCTAATCCTTTTAAGTCAATTGACTGATCAAATGCTGTCTGGCTGTTCTTACTCTTTAGACAAACATTGAAAGGGCTATAGCTTTCATGGCTCTGTCCCAAACTCTGCGAGGTAAGCTTGTAGCACTCCTCAAACATCTAGATGATGCAAATGTCATCATTCCCTTGCTTTTAAAAGGAGATGTTCTTCCATAGTATTGATATGAATAGCAATTAATCTTGACAACAACAAAGGAGCAGGTAATATATGGGGGGATTCATATCTACTGGCCCAGCCAGAAATTTAAAATGGGAGTGAAAAAATTTTTTTTAGGGTTGTGATTGTATAATGCAGTAGCATTGTGCTGCTGGTTACCTTCAACAGCTAATTACCGTGCATAAGCCTTCTGCTGCTTATAGTTTTTGTGGTAATTGCGATGTGCTTTTGTTGAAAAAAACTAGTCAATTAAACTACAACAAATCTGAATCGCTTTTTCACGAAGTTCAGTTACTGTTTGGAATGATTTGCTTCTTGATATTTGGAAAAGTAGCAGCATTTTATTGTTCAAGACTAAAGTAAAAATGCACTATTTTAATGTGGTTTTTATCGATGTGCTTAATATTGATTGATTTGCTGTACCCCTGTACTGTCTTTATGATCTTTTAACTAGTCCTATTTTGTATTTTACATCAGCTAATTGGGACTTTGCGCGAGCGCGTAATTTAAAAACCACTTGGCGTGCAAGCTGAAATTTCGACACAATGTGGGTGCTTATGAATGCTTTATGCAAACCGAGTTAGGGGGCGCCCAGTCACATGACCAAAATGTTACAGGTAAAAAACGGGGAAAAAGTGGACGATTTTGAACCGATATATCTCAGTAGTTACCAATATTGATGAAAAATGGTTTGTGGTTTTTGAGCACATTATTATCTTTTGGTTATGTTTGTTTACCCCAACTTGAATACTATTTTTCTTCTTTTTTTTCTCTTTTGCTTTTTTTTCTTTATTATTCTTCTCCGGCTATCTACTTTTAAACTGCCATACGCACTGTATTCAAAGTTTGAGTGATTGAAGATATCAGGGAGGACTAGTGCCCGACTGAAATTGGGAGTGCCAGGTTGGGGGGGTCCCCCTCAAATGGGTCTTCCAAAATTTTAAACTTTTTAACCGCTAGAGCTAAATAAATCAAATTTTTGGAATGGGTAGTTATCAAAAATAAACTAAACCTAACAAAATTTGGGGGAGCCACAATGGGGGGTTCACCCCCAAACGGACCCTCCAAAATTCAAACCTTTTGCCAAAGGTTTTCAAGTTAGATACATGAAATTTATCAGGTAAGTAAATATAAAGAAAAGATAAAATTTGACAAAATTTGGGGGCACCAAAATGGGGTCCCCCTTAAACGAGGCCAAAAAACTTAAAACTTTTTAACCACTTTTGCCAGACACATGAAATTTTCAGAGTAGGCAAATATTACAAAAAGATTAAATTTGACAAAATTTGGTTGTATCAAAGTGGGGGGTTCCCCCTAAACGGTGCTTCCAAAATTTTGAACTTTTAAGCCATTAAAGCTAGATAAATCAAATTTTTGTAGTGGGTAGATATCAAAAATTAACTAAACCAAGCAAAAATTATGGGTTCCAAAAGAGGGGGTTATCCCCGAAGAGGGACTTCCAAAATTCAAACTTTTTAACCTTTAAAGCTGGATACATAAAGTTTTTAAGGTAAGTAAATGTAAAAGAAACAAAATTTGAAACCATTCGAGGTGCAAAAATGGGGGGTCCCCCTAAAATGGGGCTGCCAAAAACCAAACTTTCTAACCACACATGCTAGGCACATGAAATTTTTAGGGTTGGCAAATACAGGGTCCGCCAAAATGATCTGACACATTTGTAGGTTTAATAAAATGCAAATTAAGTAAAGAAACAAAAACGTGTTTTTATTTTTGAAAAGTACATCTTATGCCATTTTGTTTCATTATGTTTTAAAAATTAAATCAGTGAAATGGGATCCATTATTGTCCGCAAACTGTTAAAAGCATTCTCGAAAGTTGTCACATTTTCTGGAGCTTTGGCGATGCGAGGTCGGCCGGTTGAAACCAATCTGTAACTGCAACACAACGAGTGTTCCTTTTGCCCTTCAATTTTGATAGACACAATTCCGTACCAGCTCGAAACACAATCTTGTTATGGGTTACCAACTTCAGGGGTAGTGGATCTGCATTGAAACGAAAATCAACCAGCCGACTTTGCACTGCCAAAACTCCAGAAAGTGTGACAACTTTCAAGAACGCTTTTAACAGTGTGTGGACAATAATGGATCCCATTTCACTGATTTAATTTTTGAAACATAATGAAACAAAATGGCATTATATGTACTTTTCGAAAATAAGAACACTTTATTGTGTATTTACTTAATTTGCATTTTATTTAACCTACAAATGTGTCAGATCATTTTGGCGGACCCTGTATAAAGAAAAGGTAAAATTTGACAAAATTTGGGTATATCAAAATCGGGGCCTCCCCCTAAAACAGGGCCGCCAAAATTCCAACTTTTTAGCCACTCATGATAGACACATGTAATTTTCAGGATATGTTAATATGAAGAAAAAATAAAATTTGACAAATTGGTACCAAAATGAAGGAATCCTCTTTAAACAAGAATGCCAAAACTCAAAATTTAACCACTAATGCTGAACTATGAAATTTTCAGGATAGGCAAAAACAAAGAAAAGATAAAATTTGACAAAATTAGGGGATACCAAAATGAAGGGATCCCCCTCAAACAAGGACGCCAAAATTCAAAAGTGAACCACTCACCCTGGACTGTTGAAATTTTCATAATAGGCAAATACGAAAAGATAAAATTTGACAAAATTTGGGAGTGCCACAATGGGGTTCCCCTCAAATGAGGGCGCCCAAATTCACACTTTTTACTTGTGTGAGCTAAACACATCACAATTTTAGGATACACAAGCAAATATGAAGGATAAATAAAATTTGACAAACGTTTGTGGTACCAAAACAGGGGTCATTCAGAATTCAAACTTTTCAACCATTCAAGCTAGACATATGAAACTTTCAGAATAGGTAAATATAAAAGATAAAATCAGAATAGATGAATAAAATATCACTAATTTGAAGTGCCACAATTGAAGAGTCCTCCTCCAACAAATCCTTCAAAAGTTTTAACCACTCAAGCTAGACTAATAAAATTTTCAAAATCGGTAAAAATATAATATGAGAAAAAGTGAGGATATCATACTTTAGGGGTGCTTTAATTGTGTTGGCACCTCCCTTAACTACAAAAAAAGCTAAACAACTACAAAAGCTAAACAAACTAGATGGGAGTTTGCCAGCAAAACCGGTGAACGACTGACGAGTAGCTAATGCTGTGACGCTCAAAAGTACTTTTTGTCTATCGTAAAATTAGCAATTATTCAAAAATTAACTGATTATGGAACCTCCAGAAAAGTAGAGGCAAAATATTTTTCAGTTAAATATCTCCTGATATCATAAAACACTGGCACCCTAGCTTGGGCCGTTCTAAAAAATTGATTTTTGGAGGTCCATTTGGGGAGTCCCCGGGGGGTGGCACCCCCAAATTACGCCAAAATATTTGTCTGCTAATCTCTGCTGATATCATGATACAATGGCGCCCTTAGTTGAGCTGCAAAAAAATTGATTTTGGGAGGTTTATTTGGGGGGTCCTCGGTGGGGGTGGCACCCCTAAACTATGTCAAAATATTTTTCTGTTAAATATCTGCTGATATCAAAACAAACTGGCACTCTAGCTTCAACCGTTCAAAAAATTGATTTTGGGGGCGTTCTCGGGGAGTGGCACCTCCAAACTATGTCAAAATATTTGTCTGTTGAATATCTACTGATATCAAAAAAAACTAGAACTCTAGCTTGAGTTGTTAAAAAAATTGATTTTTGGGGGGTTCCCGGTGGAGTTGCCCCAAAAAATTTCGCGAGAAAAAATTGCGTTTGCAGTTCAACAACTTTACACAAAAATTAGATTTCGATGTTTTGTGGTTTAGAAGAGGTTACAAAAATTAAGAAGAAAAAAAATAAATGAACCTCATTGCGGCCAAAAGTGGGTTGGTTGGGATGAAAGGATATCTTAAGACATACAACCATGTAAAATATTTCTTGCCGTACTAAAGCCGTTTTTGATTGAGACCGCTTTTTGCGCCAAACTTGCGGGGCGGTTTTTGGGTCCTAAAATCAAAGTCACATGACCTATTGCCTCGAAATTTGGTACAAAGGTATAACTCATTAATCTCAAACTGCTCTCAAAATTTCATGTAGCTACACCCAACCGTTCTCGAGTTATAAGCAGAAGTCTGAAATTTCACACTCATTAGTTGGAAAATGGCCGAGTAAAAACAAAGAAATACACGACGCGAGCGTTGGTTGTTCCAATAAAACTCAAAAAGCATAAGCTTAATGTTTCGTCAAACTAATTTTTACATTGTCAAAACAAAGTTTTTTTTGATGCTTTAAATGCGTTTCTTTTGTGTTGTTTTGCCATTCATTACTTTTGACTATGCTAGAAGTAGTTTACAAAACGCCATTTTATGTTTCAAGTTGTCTTGGGTTTCTGTATTATATGAAACATGATCTTAAATTATTGGTGTCTTTTTGAGTTAAAGTAAGCTCAGCATGCGCAAAAAAATTAATCCATATGCAAGCAAGAGTAATTTTTGTAGCAAGAAATATACAGGATAAGAAAAAACGGCATTCTCCTAAATTGAAGGTTAAAAACTAAAAAGACATGACCTTTTTTTGTAGTAACAAAACAAACGTTTTATATCGCTAGATCAAAATAAAAATTACTTAATCTAGTTAATCTCATTAAGCGAGGCTGCACTGACATTGATGTATAAAAGTTGAAGTATTTATAGGTATAGAAGGCAGCCTAAAAAAAAAAGCACAAGATTAAAAAATATTTTTTTCCTACTTGTAAATTTATCGTTGCCCGCTTAAACTTTCCTACATGGCGCTATTGAGTAGTCTTACAACATTACCTGAATGCATAATTTATTTTTTGCTTCAATATAATGATTTTAATAAGTCTGCTGCATTAATCCTAACTGCTTCCTTCATGTTTTCGAGATGAGACTCTTTATAATCCAAGATAGTTAGGTTACTAAACAGAAAATTGTTTCATTTTCTTGCAAATGTGGCTTCTTTTGACATTATTATTATTAGTTTTGGTTTTTACTGGCCATACCATGAAATGCTTTTTTGCAGCAATTTTTGGAAGGGTGTTATAACAAAAAAGATATTCACAATATACGGAGTGGATTTATTGTCGCAAATTGGCTGAAAATCTTAAGATAATGCCTATAATCAGAGCTTTGATTCAGTAGCGTAGCCAGGGGGGCGGAGGGGGGGAGCTGTAGCCCTCCCCATTGGCATGTCGACCAAAACGCAGAATAAAAAAAAACAAAAACACGTTTTTAGCACTTTTGAGGCTGTTGTATGCACTGGAATGGACTAAATAGTGATTTACATATTTTTAAACACATATTCAGGGGGGGGGCTAATTTGTCAAAAATCCAACTCACAAATAAATAAAAACTTTGAAAAATGGCCAAAAATAAGCAATTAAATTCGATTGCTTGGGTGAAAAAGCTATCCAGTATTAGTTAATTAGGGCTATCCAGTATTAGTTAATTACCAAGCATTCCAAAAGTTTTCATTAGCCCCCCCCCAATTATTTTTCTGCATAAACTGTAGACAAAATACTGTAGAGTACTCCATGTAAGTTTTATTGAACTATATGAGTTTATAATTAATTTACCAGCGTCTAAATAAGAGAACTAAAATTTTACCATTAGCTACCTCCCAAATAGCCCATTTATGCAACCAGTTTGATCATGTTTACACTGCCAATTTCTATGCTACGTTTTAAGAGCATTATTTTTTTATCAAAATAGTTCTAAAATTAAGTTACTTTTGCAAAAATACTGCAAAATTTTTGAGCGGTGGGGGCTTCACTCCCAGATCCCCAAAACACCCCCTATTGCAAATTCCTGGCTATGCGCCTGCTTTGATTCATGATGGAATTAAGATTTTCTTCAAAAATCAAAAATAAAATGCGACTGGTCAACATTCGTAGCTTCACCGATTGCTTACTGCAAAAAGAGGGAGACTAACAAAAGCGGAGGCATAGCTGACTTCCGCTGAGCCTTGTTGCTTCAGTTGAAGTTTATTTGTTTGTCTCAAAGAACAAAACACAGTATAGAAGTAAACATCGTAACATATTTTTGGAGAGAAAAATTGGATTGTTTAAATTTGTAACACAAAGGCATAGCTATTTTCTACTGACCCTTGTTATTGAAGTTCAAGTTTGTTTGTTTCAAAGAACAAAACACACTACAGAAGTAAATATCATAAAATATTTTTGTAGAAAAATTGGATTGTTTCAATTTGTAACACAACAAGAGACACGAAAACGCAAAAGGGCCTTTTGATCATCGAGTCAAGTAACTACCCATGTTAACTCGAATTCCGTTTTAGTAGAAATTAGCATGATGAAATGGGTCCAAGCAGAAATTAAGCTTAAAAAAGTAGTTGCCCATGGTCAGTACATATTTTAAAATGTTTTTCATTTATTCTTAAAATGAATTTGCTTCACGTAATTTGGCAGGCATCAAAAGACATTTTGTGTTTAAAATAATTCGGCAGAAATTTTCAGATTTTACGTCTTGTTATTTAAAACTATTTTGTGATTTAGTGCTTTGAAACGAGGTATATAAAATTTCAGTTTGCTTGTTGAAAGCCCAGTACTTCGAGAATAAACGGAAGATATTTGCTTGATTATATTGGAAAATCTTTGTCTCATGATGAGTCTGTTCAGCAAGGACGAAACACGTCGCGACTGCTCAAATCCATTTACCTTGTATTATCAAATTGTTACTAAATCATTGTTCATTTTGTGAAACAATGTTCCAAGTGCTGTTATGCTGAAACCCTTTTAACTGAATTTGAAAAAAGCTTGATGGTATATTTTGAACCATGTGTCGAAGTATTAGCTTAGCAACTTCAATGTGATAATTTTCAAAAAAATTTTTAATGTTGGATTTTGCGAAATAAGGAGTTGTGTGATCAAAATAGTCGGTTTTATTAGCAATTTTCAAATTTGCATCATCAATGTCAATTACAGCTAATCGGCTGAAAACAAATTTCGCTAAGTAAACGTGTGAAAAATTTCTAGTTTAAACAGTTTTGTACAATTCTTTATGCTAGTCAACTGTGGTGTAAATATTCTCATTCAAGTATGCAACATCTTAAAGTAGCTTACAATGATTCTTACTATATACTACATGGCTTACCTCGCAATACTAGAGCTAGAAAACTTCAAATTCAAGATGGTATTGTCATTTTTGATACATTGCTTCGTATGCCAGCTGTGGTGCTGATGAACAGCACTACTATAAAAATCACTCCTACACATTCGTTGAAAATTACTGTATATTGTGTAATGATCAACTCGTTTAGATTTTGTTTGATTAAAGCGGCTATACTCTCTGTGGTAGGAGATGAAAAATGAAAGCTCCAAGCAAAACCATTAACAAAAAAAAATTAAATTGCTCCAAAATAGCTTTCTGTTTACAAGCAATGAAATACTATCAATCAATTAATCGTGAATAGAAAATACCAGCAACTAAATTAAGTACTTTAATTATATTTGGAAATACTGTGCACAATGTAATATTATTCTGTATAATTAACGTTTTTGTTTGGTTAAAGAGGCTACCCATCGTGGGACGAGGTCAATTGAAAGTTCCAACCACCACCCATTTATAAAATAAATTGCTCATAAATGAGTTTCTCTTCCCAAGTAATGAGATACTATCAATCAGTTTACTGTAAATAGAAATTCAAAACGATCAAGCAGTTATTGAATCTATCAAGTAATGGTACCAACCGGACTTGCACACTTGATACGTACTGGAATAAGAAATTTTATTTTAAAAATAGCTTCTTCATCAATTTTTTCAATTGCAGAAAAGAAAGGAAAGTATAAAAAAATCATACAATGAGAGGTGCCTGCGCATTTTTTCAGGGGGGGGGGGGGCAGCAAGCAACGTATCCATTATCTACCAGATAAAATAAAACCTTACAGCTGCAACCAGAATTTTGGTAAGGGGCTTAGAACCAAAAGTTAAATAATCCTTTTCAAAAAATGTAATTGGGCAGCATGTTGAACAAACCGATGCAATTCAAGTGTATTATTCACGGGGGGTCTGGGGGCAAAGTTCTTGAAAAAAATAACCATTTTATCATCATTTGGATCACATTTCAATCGATCACATTTTCGCAATTTCTTGAAAAAAATAACCATTTCACCGTCATTTGGATCACATTTCGAAGGTTTTCAGGCCATTGGAAAGAACAAAGTTGCTGAGATTAGGAATCTACTTAAAATTCTTAAATTGCCCAGCTCTTTCAGTCCTTTTCATCTCCAGATCAAATTCAAACTACGTTTAAACGATCGCATTATTATGTTAGTCAAGTTTTCCAAGTGACTTGGGTAAGAAGAAGGGGAGGCTAAGCTCCCTTCGCTTCATCAGTTGCTCCACTGACTGCAACCTGAGTTTTGCTAAGGGGGATAATGGGGTTTGATTTACATAAAGATTGAGAGTTTTTGCTTCAAGAATGCCTCAAATTTAATTCAAAAATGCCTTTAAAATAGCAAACAGGTGCAACTTAAGCATATCACAAACTGGGGTCTGGGGAAAAACCCCAACTGATGGCACTTTTTGTGATATTTTGTGAAAAAAAGCCATTTTAACGTTATTCAAAGCAAATGTTGCATCTTTTTAAAGCCATTAAAAAAACTAAACAAAATACAATTTGAAAGCCATTTAAAAGAATTGAATTGCTCAGCCCCTTCAACCACCTTCTTTGCTCAACCCCAAAACTCATTGTAATTAAATAAAATAAATGCTGAATAGCCCCCCCCTCCACTCTTTTTTTTTAAAAGCTTACGTTAAGCATTTTGTATTAAGCGATCAATTTTGACTGCTTTCTTTTAAGCATGTTTTGACGTTTTTACCGATTAATTTGTAAGCGGTATTTTTGACAAACAAGTTAATACCCTTTTCCCAAAAAAAAATAATAATGATAATAAATGCTTCAAAACACTTTAGAGACCATATCACTGCAAGAAACTGCCTCTGAAGGGCAGAAGTTGTGGTACTTTTCTTATCATGCACTTTGGTCTACAGGTCAATGCAAGGGGGCACAGCCCCCTTGGCTACACTATTGACTACAAGTTTGGTTTTGATTTCGGTTTCTGAGCAAAATCAATTTAATGGTGGAGTAATAATTATTTTAGTGTTTATATAAGCACAGCATAAATTTGAAATATCAAATGCTGTATTGTATTTAGATCCTGATAAGAGCTCAATGACATGAGTGCATAGCCAGAAATTCGCAATGGGGTCTGGGGGCGGAGCCCCCAGCGCTCAAAAACTTTGCGTTTTTTTGTAAAAATAACTTAATTTTAGAACAATTTTGATAAAAAAATAATGCTTTTAAAACGTTGGGTAGAAATTGGCAGTGCAAAACATGATTAAACTTAAATTATTCCTGAAGTGAAATAGGCAGAACTAATTTAATAGTTCACAGAGACATCATGTCTTACAATCCTACTTCATTTGACAACACCTTAATGCTGTCTCCGCGTCGAAATGGGTAATCATTTCAACCCCTAGTGACGCAGGTGAGGCGGAGCCCCCATCGCGGGAGCATTCCCGTGTTTCGAAGTCAACTGACTTCATCATCAGTGTGAAGAGGAGTCGACACAATGCAAAGAATTTTGATCCCTGAATTAGGCTTACTCAACTTATTGCAAAGATGGGCCTTGATTAAACTTATTGCAAAGATGGGCCACATGGAAGGTGGTTAATGGTAAAATTTTAGTTCTCGTATTTAGATGCTGGTAAATCATAAACTCATATAGTTTAATAAAACTCACACGGAATAATCTATTTCGTCTAAATTTTATGTAGAAAAATAATTAGGGAAGACTAATGGAAAGAGATTTGGGAGAAGTGATTGGTAATTAACTGATACTGAATAGCCCCTACCTCTCCATTCTTGAGTTTACACTATGTTTGTTTATGAAGCAAACGTTCAGCATTTTTATAGTAGTGATCAAATTTGATTGCTTATTTTTGGTGATTTTTCAAACTTTTTAGTGATTTGAGAGTTTTACTTTTGACAAATCAACCCCCTCGCCTGAATATACAGTGTATTTCAAATGATGCTTTGCATCATTTTGAGTCCGTTCCAGTGGAAAAGACTGTCTGAGAAGTGCTAAAAACATGGTGTTTTCCTTATTCTGCATTTTGGTCAACAGGCCGATAGGACTGTAGGAGGGTACCTATACTCCCCACCTCTTCTGGTTACGCTACTGCAATGACATATGGTGAAACGTTTGAAACTGATTATTTAATCATTTGATTTAATGCTTAATCCTAGGGTGTTGCTTGCGCTCGTTCTTAAGAAAATGCTTTATGATGATTTACGTAAAATGGGCAATCCTATTCCTTCTGCCCCACTCTCTGCTCCTAGGTAAAAACGCTATAAAAGCTCCACAATGTGTTGTTTTCTTAGTTTAGATGGATGCATTTAGGCTTATTTTTCAAATCTAGACATAAAAAATACTTAACATCGTAATTTCCAGGGGGGGCAAGTGCCCCCTCCCCCCTACAGGCGCCTCTATGTCAATTTGGCATATTTTGAAACATGTCATTTTGTAGATGACAATTCGAATTTATTAGCTCAAGAGCTTTGCGCAATCTGGGAGCGTTTTGAAGTTTTTATCATTTTGTCTTAACAAAAGTATATTAGTCGACAAGCAAAAGTAATGAAATTGTACGTATATCCGCTTGAAGGCGTTAGTTAATTCCTGAGACTCCATTCAACTAGCGAGAGTAAATGTTCAGTTGTTTTCACTTACATCATGTAGCCAATCCAGTATTGGCGAAACCCCCTTTTGCATTAAAATTGGGTTTGAGGAGGATGAAACATAGTTGGGAGGTTAGATGGATTCTATGTCACCCTCCAACCAATTTTCGGACAAAAAAGCGGGGTTTTACTAAAGTTTTCACTGTGTGCGAAATGTTTTACTGTGCAGTGTTATAACTTAGTAGTGAAAAACTCTTGTCACAAGCTTTATTTTCCTTGCTGCGTCAGAGGCTATAGCACTGAATTTCTTTATTTCAATAAATTAGCAATGCCCAAAATCACTAATCTTGAAATTGATATGCACAAGATCACAAATGTTGAAAATGATGTAAATTACTGCGGCAAATACTCAAAGTCACTGTACAATATTGTCTTGAAATATCACATTTTCATAATGCTGTTACCTCATAATATCTAGTTTAGAAATGTTTTTCAGATGGCCCTAATATAGTATTAAAATATATCAATATTGGGAGTGCTTCAAGGGGTGGATCACAGGCTAGCATAAATCGGAAATTCTCAGTCGATGCCAAAGTAAACAGTTTGACATTGATACAACGTGCTAAGAAATCTTTTATAGTTCGCTTCAAACAATCTTTACGTCACATTGCGTTAGCACTGTTTAATTTGAAATATCCACCCGATGTCACCAAACAACTGTGAGCGAACGGATGGAACAAACGTAGGCTTTTGCAAACCTGAAAAAGATATAGTATTCTATAATAGGTCACCATTACAAACTGTATCCATAAAGTATATTAAATTTACACTCTAGTGACTGATATTAAAAAAATCTTATCCAAGCCTAAGCCGTTGGAACTTTGTCAAAATATCTGTCTGTTAAATATCTGCTGATATCAAAACAAACTGGCACCCTAGTTTAAGCCATTCAAAACATTAATTTTTGGAGGGTCTCGTTGGGGGATCTCCGGGGGGATGGCACCCCCAAACTATGTCAAAATATTTGTCTGTTAAATACCTGCTGATATCATAAAACACTGGCTCTCAAAGTTGAGCCATTCAAAAAATTGATTTTTGGGGGATCCCCGGGGAGTGGCATCCCCAAACTACGTCAAAATATTTGTCTGTTAAATCAGCAGGTATTTAACAGACAAATATTTTGACATCTGCTAATATCAAAAAAGTAGCACTCTAGCATGAGCTGTTCAAAAAATTGATTTTTGGGGCATCATTTTGGGGGGTTCCCGGGAGAGTTGCTCAAAAAAATTTTAGGAGAAAACATTGCATTTGCAGCTCAACAACTTTACCCAAAAATTAGATTTCGATGTTTTGTGGTTTAGGAGAAGAAGAGCGTACAAAATTTAGGAAGAAAAAAAAGGAAAAAACCTCATTGCAGCCAAAAGTGGGTTGGTTGAGATGAAAGGGTATCTTAAGACATACCACCATATGAAATATTTTTTGCCGTACTTAAGCCGTTTTTGACCGAGACCGCTTTTTACGCCAAACTTGTGGGGCGGTTTTCGGGTTCTAAAACCAAAGTCATGTGACCTATTGCCTCGAAATTTGGCACAAACATATACCTCATTAATCTCAAACTGCTGTCCAAATTTCATGTAGCTAGACCAAACCGTTTTTGAGTTATAAGCAAAAGTCTGAAATTTCGCACTGGTTAGTTGGAAAATGGCCGAGTAAAAACAAAGGAACACACGACACGAGCGTCGGTCGTTCCAGTTATGACGATTATGAAACTTTTTTTTCTTTATTTATTTATTAAGCAAATCACATTATGGGAACAAAAACTCTGAAACCACCAAAGCTAGAAGCTTGAAATTTGGACAGATGATAAGTCCAGAGGTGGGCACAAATAACATTATATCAAAAGCGCAACGCAACAAAGCGCAACGATCTTTTCAACCAGCAAAAGCGCAGCGCAAAATGCGCAATTTAATTTTTTTGCTTTCTGAAGCGCAGCGCAACTTCCGCAATGAACTTTTTGATTCAGTTGAAGCGCAACGCAATTTCGCAATTGCGGAACGGTATTTTCGTGCCAAGTTAAAGTGCAATCTAACTTTCGCAATTGAAATTTCACAACACAACGCAAATACTGCGTTTTTTGCAATTTCAGACTGAAAAACAGTAAATAATTTGCTAAACAAGCCCGAAATTTATCAATATTACGATGGAAATAGAGCAAAATTAAGTTCAATGTATAGAATTGCGCTTTTAACCGAAAAAAATTTTGAAAGCGCAACGCAATTAAAGCGCAACAAATTTTAAAGGCTTTATTCCGCAACGCAACTTCCGCAATGTTTCAAAATAAAAAATTAGAGCGCAACGCAACTTACGCAATTGCGGAGGTTGCGGAAGTTGCGTTTTGCGCTTCTAATTGTGCTTTGCCCACCTCTGGATAAGTCTATACACGAACTTACGTCCCTCCAATTTTGGAGGTGCTACATCGCTTGCTTTAGGGCAGATGCACCCTAAACTTGTGACAGCGAAGTTTATTAAGTGATTTTACGCACGTGCTGCCATGGCCAAATGGTTGAAGGCGCCAGTGCTTGAAACCCAAGACGTGTGTTCAATTATCTAATTGGCTATCGCGTTTATCGAACCAAGATTATGTTGAATCTAGCATTTTTTTTTTTTTGAATACGACAAAATCGTTTATAATATTTTTTGTTTAACACTAGATATGATCAGAGGTTGTCAGGTTTCATTCTCTGTGAAGACATCCCAAAAATCAGTTTTTTAATACCTCAAGCTAGCGCTAGTTTTTGTTGTTATCAGTAGAAATTTTAAAGACAAAACTACTTTGACATAGTTTGGAGGTAGTCACTTACGCGCAGGTGCTGCCGTGGCCAAATGGTTAAAGGCGCCAGTGCTTGAAACCTAAGACCTGGATTCAATTATCTAGTTGGCCATCGCTCTTATCAAACCAATATTATATTGCATCTAGCATAATAATTTTTTTTGATTTTGACAAAATCGTTACAGTATTTTTTGTTTGACACTAGGTACGATCAGAGGGTATGAGGTTTCATTCTCGGTGAGGACGCCTCAAAAATCACTTTCTTAACACCATAGGTTAGCGCGCTGTTGTTTTTTGGTGTCAGTAGAAATTTAAAAGACTATTTCGACATAATTTGGGGGTACCAACCCTCCCGAAACCCCTAATTGGACCCAAAAAAAAATCAATTTTTTTGATGGCTTAAGCTAGGGTGCTACTTTTTTATATCAGGAGATAATAAAGAGACAAATATCTTGACATAGTTTGGGGGTACCACCCTCCCGGGGACACCCCAAGCATCAATTTTTTGAACAGCTTAACTTCGGGTGCCAGTTTGTTTTGATATCAGTAGATATTTTAGTTAAAAATATTTTGACGTGGTTTGGGGTATCACCTCCTCTGGGGACTCCCCCAAAATGGAACCCCAAAAATCAATTTTTGAACGACCTAATTTAAGGTGCCAGTGTTTTTGATATCAGTAAGTACATATTTAAGAGAAAAATATTTTGAAGTGCTTTGGGGGTACCCTCCTCGGGACCCCTCAAAAAGCAATTTTTTGATTGGCTCAAGCTATGACACTAGTTTTTTTGATATTAGCACATATCTAAGAGACGAATGTTATGACATCGTTTGGGGGTGCCACCCCTGGGGACCCCCTCACAATGGACCCCCCAAAGTTAAGTTCTTGTGTTGCTCAAACTAAGATTCCATTTCTTTTTGAGATTAATAGATACTTAACAGACAAACATTTCGATATACAGGTTTGGCCAAAAAAATTGCACTCTTAGACAAAGTGCCATAACTTTTTTTTGCATTGAGATAACAATTTAAAATTTTTACCATTTTTTACGACGACATATTGCGTAGGTGTTTAAAATTTTACAATGAAATTCCAAGAAGTCTTAAAATGACGTCCATTTAAACATTGAAGACTACAATCGCTTTTCACAATGTGCGTTCAAAGGTTTTTTTGCAGGTAACGTAACTTTTTTTATAATTGGCCTTTCTTTACTCATTGTGACGTAACAACGCCTGAATGCTAACAAATCTTTTTTCAAATGATAATAACTTTGAAATTATCTTATCTTAAAGATCTTAATTTTATCTTAAAGAGATCTTAATCCAGTCGATTACTGCATTTGGAGCAAAATGTTTACCGCGGAAGAAGATTTGAAAACACCATAGAATTGAAAGAAGCCATTTTTCAAGAGTGGGAAGCATTGCCCCAAGCGGTAATCAATAATGCCATCGATGGGTTTCGATCTCGTGTGCGGTTGGTGATTGCAGAAAACAGACAACACATCGAAAAATATTGAACAAATGAACAATCGCTTACTACTTGTGCCGCGGTAATTTTCAGGGCTGTAGTCGAGACCGACTCGTCCGAGACCAAGACCGTAAAATTTTTCCGAGACCAAGACCGGTCTCGATCTCAATTTTGGCTTCGAGACCGAGATCGGCAAAGTTCGAGACCAAGATCGAGACCGAAAAAATGACGTCATCAATTGTTTTTTCGATTTTTTGAAGCTCATATTTGCTCATGAGTTGGTTTTATGATTATATAAATTGATTCAGATGACAAAGTGCTTTAGTCAAAACGACGATTACTTCATCAAAACATCTAAATATGTCATTTTATGTAGATTTTTACCAAAAAAAGAGATCCTTCAACTAAACTTAATGCCTCTTATTCAAAGCTCGAAGCTTGGTCTCCTTTATTTTTGACAGAAATTACGGGTCTATAAAACTGACGCAAACTTAATGAAATAAAATTACAAAAAAAATTGTAAAAAGCTATTTGTATATTTGATGTACCGTATTAAAGATATAGCTACAAAAATGCCGCCAGTAGTTTCAAGTAGGAGGGGGGATTTCCAAGCACGTAACTACGATTATGCTAAGAGAAGGCTTAAACAAAACAATATAATTTTTACCCGAAAAATATTTTGTTGCAGGGTTGCAAACTCGATTGATTTTTATTTGAGTTCAAGTTTGATTTTGGTCTATTATAGCACGTCCAAGTTCAGTTCAAAAATTTAAATTTTTTTGAGTTCAAAAATATCAATGGCTCTACGCTATGAATATTTGCCACTACAAAATTAATGAAACAATTAATGATAATTCAAGGACTATCATATGTTATTTAATATTCTGTTAAAAGTAAAATATAGGTTTTTGAATTCATCAAATACGATAAACAACGTACTTTTCTGTCACGAATAGATAGCACTAATTTGCTTAAAAGTTATTTTCACAAAGACTTCACACTTTTGCGTTGCGCTAACCTATTTAATACAAAATTTTGTATAAAGTTCAATTCGAAAATTGTGTAACCGAAATTAATTTTGCTGCAATAACTAACCTCCGCGACTTATTTCATATATGGTGAATCTTTTCAATCTCAAACTCATTTCTTATAATTGCACATTTTTTTTCAAAAATTAAACTCGCAGATTTATTCCAGTGAGCTGCAAATACTATCCAAGTTTTGTACTTTTTCTACAAACAGTAGAGTAGACCATTGCTTCTCAATCTTTTTTCAATGCGACTTAAGTTTATTGAAAAAATCAATGGTGTAAAATTTTGTGGCCCATGTATATTCTGATGCATAGTTTAAATTAAAAGCTATGTAGAAAAAAAAACTTTTCATGATGACAGAACTGTGTTGAAAATCGTACAAAAAAGTTTTCACTGAAATGTTTATGAATATTTGCTATTTAGCTTTCAATATCCTTACCAATAACGTCCTTACGTAGTCTGACATACATGACCTTTGATTTCTAGTCTCCACGAGCACAAAGCTTCTTCACTGCGTGAATTCTATGCTACTTGGTCGAGCGCTAACGCGTTCGTCTCTGGAGTGGGAGGTGTGAGATTTAAATCTCGGGCCGATCAAATCGGACACAGTGTTGCCAACGGCTCGCCACCGCTGCGATATTTCTCCGAAAAGAGCTGTGTTGCCAGGGCGCAATGACGCAGAGATAGACCCAGTAACCTTGTTACATGCTTCGGCGTATTACAGCGAGCATAAAGAAAGATTAAATTTGAAAATATATTGTTTACTACTTCTAAGCGTTTTACACCTTTGTGATTTTGAGAAACTCAAAATTTCACTGGTGGAGTTTTTTGTTACAAAAATGCAACTAGGGTTGACTACTATATGCGTTTATTTTATTACTGTATTGCTTTCTGCAAGTTTTACTCTTTGTAGTAGTTTTTTGAAAAACTACCCTAAAAAATTTTTAGGCAACCCATAGGTTGAGAATCACGGGAGTTGATAACTGTTAACACAATAATAGTAAAGTTTTCGCTATATATGAGACAAATTTCTTATCACGTAATTAACTCAAGATAAAACGTTGCGTCGCTTTTCCACCTTAATCGTTGCTTTTTTGTATACTCCTAGCTGTTTTTCTAGGTCACCTAATTATAAAAAGTGGAAAACATGCACTGTTGGGAAAAAAACAATCTCAATTTACAAAGCTTGATCAAAAAAAATATTTCAAACGATTTTTTAATCTTTAAATTTCGTATTACGAACTTGGACAGTTTTATTCAAGTTCAAATTCGAGTTCAGCAAAATTATTTTTTCGTGAGCGAGTTCGGCAAAATTAGCGAGTTTTTTCGAGTTCAAGTCCGAGTTTGCAGCACTGTTTTGTCTTCGCGCTCAGCAAACTGTTGTAACTTAATCGTATCACATTCGCAGGTTTACCTCAGTCGCTAGACAATTTTTATGATTTTTCGTAAAAAATAACCATTTAAATCATATTTTGCAAGCTTTTAGAACTCCTTAATAGCTAAGATTTTTAATTGCAAAAATTGCTAAGATTCGGAAGCCGTTTGAAAGAATTAAATTGCTCAACCACTTTAGCCCCTCTTCTTTACCTGTACAGGTCAAGTCCACGACACGTTTAAATGCTTGCATTCATGAATCAAATTTTGTAAGTGATATGACTAAAAAGAGGAGAGCTGCAGCCCACTTTGTCCTCCTGTTTGCGTCACTTGCCTTTTTACGTTTAGCTTCGGCCTAGACATCATGAACAAACAAAATTTGCCAATTTTAAAGTAGTGAGTTTGTTTGCTGTTGACAAAGAGACAAAATATGTATATATACTGTAGGTTAGTATATAACTGTTGTCGACAATCGACCTGTAGCGTAGCCAGGGGGGAGGGCGGAGGGGCTCAAGCCTCCCCCATTGGCCTAAAAAATATGCAAAAAAGCACGTTTCTTGTGCTTTTGAGGCCGATTTTTGCTCCAAAAATGAAAACAGCCCCCCCCCCCAAAGAGATTTGGGAGCCGAAGTTGTGAAGGACTTGGCGTTGTTTGGACCAGAATAGTGGAGTTTTTTGGTTCAGGAGCTCACCCAAAGTCAGTGAAGACCTATTTTTTGGAGATCACCTGATTTAGGCCAGAAAAACCCTTTCAATTTCTGATTACGGCAGAAAAAATCCTTTGAATTTCGGTGAAGACCTTTTTTTTGTTGGAGATCACCTGCATTCGGCCGAAAAAAACCCTTGAGTTTCTGATTTCGGCCGGAAACAAACCCTTGAGTTTCTGATTTCGGCCGACAAAAACCTTTGAATTTCGGTGAAGAACTTTTTTTTTTGGAGATCACCTAATTTTGACAGAAAAACCACCTGAATCTAATTTAAGACTATTAAAAATTTGGGTCAAGTTCGTTTTCGGTTGTATCAAGTTTCCAAAAAAGCCCCCCCCTCCCCCTTTGCGAAATCCTGGCTACGCGACTGCAATAAAGTAATATGTACACAACGTATTCACTCTTGTTTGATAAGAATCAGTAAATTTTGAATTGTGACTGGCTGTTTTTAATTTTTGCCGATTTTCGGCCTCATTTGTTTTTGATTTGTTCTTAAATTTTGAGAGCATCAACGTCAATTTTAGCGACTATGTTTGTAAAACAGTTTAATTCCCATAGCCTTGTCTACTTCGAGTTGAGGTTTTTTGCTTCTTTAGCAGCGTCGTCAAATTGCAAAAGTGAAAAGACGAACTTTTTTCAACAACTGCTTAAATGACTGCCAAAAAATTTCTCACTTATTTGTGCAGCACTCTACAATCTCAAAATAGTAGCATTGTGTACATCCTTTGACACAAAAACTTCTATCACATGGGAATCAAAAAAGTCGCAAAAACATCTGCAGTGCTAGAATTGGGCAAGAACTCTGTAGTTTTGCTTGGACTCTAGTTTCGTTCCTCGTCATCAAAACTGCTATGCGTGAACGACGTCTTTTCTCATGTAAAAATGCGACAATCTTGACCTCCAGGTGCGAAACCTCTTTGTCCTACCGATAATCTAACCGCTTCGTTAGCTTCTTACAAAAGTACATTTTACTTACAAAATTTACATGATCTCGCTATTCTATTTTTTCTTACAAACATTACAAAATTTGCTATTTTATTTTACTTACAGAAATTACCCGGTCTTGAGACCAATTTTTGAGCTTTGAGACCAAGACCACAACGATTCGAGACCAAGACCGATGCAAAACAGCCAAGACCAAGACCGAGACCACAAAAAATTGGTCTCGAGACCGGTCTCGATACCTACAGCCCTGGTGATTTTCATGCAATTGCAGTTTGTGATAATCAATATTTGAACACCTGTAATTTTGTTATTTTGTGGAAATTTTTAATAAAATTTTACACAGCTACGCAATATATTGTCGTAAAGAAATGGTAAAAGTTTTAAAGTGTAATCTCATCCCAAAAAAAATTTTTAACACTTTGTCCAAGGGTGCAATTTTTTTGGCCAACCCTGTAGTTTGGGAACCCCCAAAAACAACTTTTTGAACGACCTTATTTACGTTGCTAGTGTTTTTTGATGTCAGTAGATAATTAAGAGGCAAACATATTGACAGAGTTTGGGGGTACCGCACCCCCTAGGATCCCCCCAAATTACCAAAAAAAAAAGCAATTTTTTGCATGGCTCAAGCTTGGGTGCCAGTGTTTTTTGCTATTAGTAGTTATTTAAGAGACAAATATTTTGACGTTGTTTGGGGGTACCACCCCCGTTGAAGATCCCTCCAAAAACCAATTTTTTCTACGACTTAATTTTTGGTGCCAGTGTTTTTTGATATCAGTAGATAATTAAAGAGACGAATATTGCGACATAGTTTGGGAATGCCACCCCCCAAATAGACTACCCAAAAATCAATTTTTGGATTGGCTCAAGCTAGGGCACTAGTTATTTTTAATATCAGCACATATCTAAGAGACGAATGTTATGACATCATTTGGGGGTGTGCCACTTCCCGGGGATTCCCCCAAAATGGACTGCCCAAAAATTAATTTTTTGATTGGCTCAAACTAGGTTGCCAGTTTTTTTAATATCAACAGATACTTAACAGACAAATATTTTGACATACTTTGGAGATGCCACCTCCCCCCGGGACCCCCTCAAAGTGGATCCCCAAAAATCAGTTCTTTGAATGACAAATTTACGATAACTGTGTTTTTGATATCAGTAAATATTTAATAGGCATATATTTTGCCTCCAAACGGACCCCCCAAACAGTTAACTTTTTGAACGGCTCAAGCTAGAGTTCAAGTTTTTTTTGTTATAACAAAACAAATACTTAGACATATTTTGACGGTGTCATCCCCGTAATTTCCCAAATGAACCCCACAAAAATCAATTTTTCAACTACTCAACTTAAGGCTTCAGTCTTTTTGATATTAGTAGGTATTTAAGCGACAAAAATGTTGACATAGTTTGAGGGTACCACCCCTTCGGAACCTTCCCAAATGGACCCACAAAATTCAATTATTTGAACGGCTTGAAGTAGAATGCTAGATTTTTTTGGATATCAGTAGATATTTCAGAGACAAACTTTTTTACACTGTCTGGAGGTACCAAACATTTATCCAAAATATCACTATTTAAAAGCAAATTTAACAAAAACTCTGTCACCACCAAAGCTAGGAGCTTGAAATTTGGAGATATGATAAGTCTATTCATGAAGTTGTGCGTCTGCGGTTTTGGAGTTGCTACGTCACCTGCTTTGTGGCAGACACGCCAAAAACGATAGCGAAGTTTAATGCCTGATTTTAATAATTGATTTTCGTCATGCATACATATGTGCTGCTGTGGTCTAGCGGTTAAAGGCGCCAGCATAGGAAACCATTGTGATTGAATAGACCTGGGTTCAATCATCTAGTTGGCCATTGGTTTTCTAATTCCAAAATCATATTGAATCCAGCACATTTTTTGATTAGGACAAAATCGTTTTTTAATTGTTTATTTTGACATTAGATATGAACAGAGGGTATCCGGTTTCATTCTCTTGTAAAAATCTCCCCCAAAATCAATTTTTTAAACGGGATGCTGGTTTTTTTTTGATATCAGTCGATATATAACTGACAAATACTTGGACATAGGTTGGGGGTACCCTCCCCCCAAAAACTCCTAAACGTCATTGTTTTGAATGGCTTAAGCTAAGGCTCCACTTTTCTTGGACATAATATGGGGGTACCACACCCCCGAAATTCTCATGTGAACCCCACAAAAATCAATTTGTTGAACTTAAGCTGAGGCTCCAGTTTTTTTTACATCAATAGATATTTAAGAGACAAAATGTTTGGCATAGTTTTGGGTACTCCCCTTCGAAACCTTCCCAAATTGACCCAAAAAATCAATTATTTTGAACGGCTTGAGCTAGGGTGCTAGTTTTTTTTGGAAATCAGTAAATCTTTAAAAGACATTGAATCACTTTTTTAAAGCTAAATTTAGCATTTGATTTTAGTCAATTGGGTTTGCATGCTGAGCTGGCATAATGATTAAAGGCGCCAGGGTTTGAAATTGTATGAACTGAGCTGGGTTCAAATACTTAGTCGGATATCGGTTTTACCCAAACTACAAATGATTTTAAGTCATTTATTTTTTTCATGAGACAAAATCACTTTGTTTGCATTGCATACGATTGAGTTTTACAGAAATATCGGTAACCTTCAAAGTATGAAAGGGAGAATGATGGTGAAATGGAACTTGCGGAAGTCCTGTATTATTTTTATTTATTTGTTAAGCAAATTACATTGTGGTGACAAATACTCCGAAACCACCAAAGCTAGAAACTTGAAATTCGGACAGATGATAAATAAGTCTATACATGAACTTGCGTTCCTCTAATTTTGGAGGCGCTACATCATGTGCTTTGGGGCAGATGCACCCTAAACTTGTGACAGCGAAGTTTATTAAGTGATTTTAGTCTAGTTCACATACGTGCTGTCGTGGCCAAATAATTAAAGGCACCAGTGCTTGAAACCCAACACCTGTTTTCAATTATCTAATTGGCCATCGCTTTTATCGAACCAAGATTATGTTGAATCTAGCATATTTTTTTTTTTGGATATGACAAAATCGTTTATAATATTTTTTGTTTGACACTAGATATGATCAGAGGGTATCAGGTTTCATTCTCTGTGAAGACATCCCAAAAATCAGTTTTTTAAGACCTCAAGCTAGTGCTAGTTTTTCGTTGTTATCAGTAGAAATTTTAAAGACAAAACTACTTTGACATAGTTTGGAGGTAGTCACTTACGCGCAGGTGCTGCCATGGCCAAATGGTTAAAGGCGCCAGTGCTTGAAACCTAAGACCTGGATTCAATTATTTAGTTGGCCATCACTCTTATCAAACCAAGGTTATATTGAAATTAGCATATTAATTTTTTTTTTTAATACAAAATTGCTTTCAATATTTTTTGTTTGACACTATGTATGATCATAAAGTATGAGGTTTCATTCTCGGTGAAAATGCCCCAAAAATCACTTTCTTAACACCATAAGCTAGCGCGCTGTTGTTTTTTTTGGTGTCAATAGAAATTTTTAGGACAAAACTATTTCGACATAATTTGGAGGGACCGACCCCCCCAAAACCCCCAAATGGACCAAAAAAAAATCAGTTTTTTGACAGCTTAAACTAGAGTGTTACATCTTTGATATCAAGAGACAATAAAGACAAACACCTTGACATAGTTTGGGGGTACCACCCTCCCTGAAAACGCCCCAAATGGACATCCCAAACATCAATTTTTTGAACAGCTTAACATAGGGTGCCAGTTTGTTTTGATATCAGTACATATTTTGGATAAAAATACTTTGATGTGGTTTGGGGGAACCACTTCCCCCCCCATCGACCAAAATAGACCCCCCAAAAATCAATTTTTGAACGGCTTAATTTAAGGTGCCAGTGTTTCTTGGGACCAAAATGGACTCTCCCAAAATCAATTGTTTGGACGACTTAATTTAAGGTGCTAGTGTTTATTGATATCAGTAGATGCTTAAGAGAAAAATATTTTGACGTGATTTAGGGGTACCACCCTCCCTCAAGGACCAAAATGGACCCCCCAAATATCAATTTTTTAACGACTTAAATTAAGGTGCCAGTATTTTTGATATCAGTAGATATTTAGTAGACAAATATTTTGACGTGGTTTGGGAGTACCACCCCCCCTCGGGGACCCCCAAAAATCAAATTTTAATTGCCTCAAGCTAGGGAACTAGTTAATATTTTGACGTGGTTTGGGGGTATCACCCCCTTGGCGATCCCCACCGAAATCAATTTTTTGAACGACTTAATTTACGGTGACAGTGTTTTTGATATCAGCTGTAGATATTTTGGAGACGAATATTTTGACATAGTTTGGGGGTGCCACCCCCTGGGGACCCCCCCAAACAGACCCTCCAAATATCAATTTTTTGATTGGCTGAAGCTTGGGCACTAGTTTTTTTTTAATATCAGCACATGTCTTAGAGACGAATGTTTGGACATCATGTGGGAATACTACCCCCTGGGGATTCCCCCAAAATGGACCCTCCAATAATTAATTTTTTGTTTGGCTTGAACTAGGTTGCCAGTTTTTTTTGATATCAACAGATACTTAACATAATGGTTTGAGGGTGCCACCCCCCGAAACTGGACCCCCAAACATCAAATTTTTGCACGACCAAATTTACGATGCCTGTGTTTTTGATATCAGTAGAAATTTCAGAGGCAAACATTTTGACATAGTTTGGGGGTACCACCCCTCGAGGACCACTTTAATGGACCCCCAAAGATCAATTTTTTCAACGGCTCAAGCTAGAGTTTTAGTTTTTATTTGATATTATGAAATATTGAAGAGACAAGTACTTGGACATACTTTGAAAGTGCCACCCCCGAAAATCCCCAAACGAACCCCACAAAAATCAATTTTTGAATGACTTAAGGTACCACCCCTCCGATACCTTCCCAAATGGACCCCAAAATTTAATTTTTTTTAACAGCTTGAACTAGAACGCTAGATTTTTTTAGATATCAGTAGGTATTTAAAAGACAAACTTTTTTACGCAGTGTGGGGGTACCAAACATCTATCCAAAAAATCACTTTTCAAAGGCTAAACTTTTACAAAAACTCAAAAACCACAAAAGCTTACTTTGGAAATATGATAAGTTTATATATAAGGTTGTGTACCTGCAGTTTTGGAGTTGCTACATCATGTGGTTTGTGGCAGACGCACCAAAAACGGAAAAGAACTTAAATACATGATTTTAATAATTGATTTTTGTCATGTCTTGCTGTGGCTTAGTGGTTAAAGGCGCCAGCTTAAGCTAGGGTGCTGTTTTTTTTTTTGATATCAGTAGATATTTAATAGACAAAAACTTGGACATAGTTTGGGGTACCTTCCCAAGAAACCCTAAAAAGTTACATGTTGAACGACTTAAGCGGAAGCATCACTTTTTATTGTCATCAGGAGATACTTAAAAGATAAAATGTTGACATAGTTTTGGGGTACCACCCCTTCGAAACCTTCCCAAATGGATCCCAAAACGTTTTTTTTTTTTGAACGGCTTAAACTAGGGAGCTAGTTTTCGTATTTTGATATCAGTAGCTATTTGAAAGACAATATTTTACATATTCTGCGATACCTACCCCAAACCCCCCCCCCCCACACAAATCACTTTGAAAGCTAAATTTAACAATTGATTTTAGTCAGCTGGGTTGATGTGCTGTGGTGGCATAATGGTTAAAGACGCCAGTGATTGAACAGAGCTGGGTTCAAATACTTAGTCAGACATCTGTTTTACCCCAACCACCAATCAACATTTTTTTCATCAGACAAAATTACTTTGTTTGCATTGCATATGAGTGAATTTTACAGAAATATCAGTAGAGACAAACTTTTTTACACAGTCTAAGGGGACCAAACATCTATCAAAAAAATCCCTTTTTGAAACCTAACTCTAACAAAAACTATATATGAAGTTGTGCAACTGCATTTTTGGAGTTGCTACATCACATGGTTTCTAGCAGACGCACCTAAAACGATAACGAAGTTTTTTATTGTCATCAGGTGTATGTGGGTTTGTGTATGTGTATGTGGGGCAAACGAAACGAGATTTAAAAAGTGAGTTTGTGTATGTGGGGCAAACGAAACGAGATTTAAAAAGTCGTGTTGCAGAACATAAAAGAGCCGTCAAAAATGCGGAACCAGAAAAATCCGCTTTATGTGAACATTTAATGTTGTTTGATCATCGTATTAATTGGGAAGAATCCACTGTTTTAAAATATGTTAATAGTTATCGTAGACGGTTAATTGCTGAAAGTTGGTTTATCAATGCCCACACTAACGTTATCAACCGTTCGGATGGTGAGACATTGCCATCAGTGTACCGATCTTTAGCCAAAAGTGCTCAGTAAATGCTGGTTTTTTTTTTTTTTGCTAATGTTTTTTTTTACCATATATGACTTAGCCACATTCTCTCGTTTTATCCCAGTAAAGCAATTGAATTTTTACGTTTCATTGAATTAGTCCTAATCGCAAGTTGGTCATTATGACGTTATAATCATCTATAACTCACTTAATTTATTCGGTTCTTTTGATATTTATTTGGATATTTTAGACATTGCGATATGTATAACTGTTTGTGCTAGTACTGGAGGAGTGCTTGACACTCCTCCAACTCAACTTCTGAAGATGCTCGGCGTTTTCGACTGAGCGAAACGTCAAGGGAATAAATTAGCGTTATGCTAATCGTGTGTCCTTTTACCGGAAGAACAGTAGGCTAGCCTACCTGTAGTATTGATAACGAAGTTTAATGCCTGATTTTAATAATTGATTTTCGTCATGCATACACATGTGCTACTGTGGTCTAGAGTTTAAAGGCGCCAGCATAGGCAACCATTGTGATTGAATAGACCTGGGTTCAATCATCTAGTTGGCCATTGGTTTTCTAATTCCAAAATCAAATTGAATCCAGCACATTTTTTGATTAAAACAAAATCGTTTTTAAATTGTTTATTTTGACATCAGATATGATCAGAGGGTATCCGGTTTTATTCTCTCTAAAAATACCCCCAAAATCAATTTTTTTTGATGACTTAAGTTAGGGTGCTAGTTTTTTTGATATCAGTAGATATATAACTGACAAATACTTGGACATAGCTTGGGGGTACCCTCCCCCCAAAAACTCCCAAACGTCATTGCGTTAAACGGCTTAAGCTGAAACTCCATCTTTATTTGGACATAATATGGGGGTACCACATCCCGGAAATTCTCACATGAACCCCACAAAAATCAATTTGTTGAACTTAAGCTAAGGCTGCAGTTTTTTTACATCAAGAGCTATTTAAGAGACAAAATGTTTGAGATAGTTTTGAGTAATCCCCTCCGGAATCTTCCTAAATGGACCCCCCAAAATAAATTATTTTGAACGGCTTGAGCTAGTGTGCTAGTTTTTTTGGATATCAGTAAATATTTAAGAGACAATGTTTTACATGGTTTTGGGGTACTAACCAAAAACAATCAACCTCCCCAAAAACCGCTTTGGAAAGCTAAATTTAACATTTGATTTTAGTCAGTTGGGTTCATATGCTGAGCTGGCATAATGATTAAAGGCTCCAGGATTTGAAATTGTCGTGAATGAACTGAGCTGGGTTCAAATACTTAGTCGAACATCGGTTTTAGCCAAACCACAAATGATTTCAAATCAACATTTTTTTCATGAGACAAAATCACTTTGTTTGCATTGCATACGATTTGAGTTTTACAAAAATATCGGTAACCTTCAAAGTATGAAGGGGAGAATGATGGTGAAATGGAACTGGCGGAAGTCCCGTATTATTTTCTCCAGGGAAAATGAGCATCTAGTTTGCTTAGCACTTGGTCAAGCTTGGTTTCGGAGCTCATACTGATCGCTAGAATTTGACTCGATTTGCTCAACTGTTAGGTTGCTGTCTGAAAAATTCTGCATAATTGCTGGCAATCTAGCGCGGTGTATCAGAGCAAATTACGTGCATGTTGACTTGAGCATTGCAATTCTGTAACTCGTTTATTGTATGTCAAGCAAAATTTTATATTTTTTTGAACTTTTTTGTGACTGATTCCAGAATTTTGATTTTTCTTTATCTAAAGATATTTGTATTTCTTTTTCCAATATCTATAATTTTTGATGTGACACTCATGTTTTCATGGTTTGGATGCTAGTTTGAACGTTATCTGGCATAGGCCTTTCCAGTACTAAAATTGTAAAATTTGGAATGGGGGAATGCAGTTTTACTTATATCTTTTTTCATAGATGGGGAAGGAAATGTCTTATCAATCTCTAGGAGGCAAAGCCCCTTAGACCCCCCGGCCCCCATACACGATCATCACCAAAAATGGACCAACTACAGGCACTAACTCGAAAGTTGATTTAATTCAATTCAACTCAATTTATTTGTTCACTTGAGTTCAATTTCCAGAAACATAACACCAATAAAAAAAATAATAAATATCCACACGCACAAATAGAATGAACATTCATGCCAATCAAGGAAATAGATGTGGGCTAATTTACTATAACACTTAACAGAAGTAATTGTTGATGAATGCGTGGAAATTGATAAACTATTCCAAAAATATGCATACTGTAGATTAAGTTACTTACTATCAAGCAAACAGGACAGTGAAAGACCTTTTTCGGGTCATCGAGTTAAGCTGCCCTTACAATTAATTAATTATTGTAATTGTTACTAGTTTTTTGAGGGGGTAATTTTTTCACCATTTTTAAAACAAAAAAAACCTAAGTATTCAACCAAAAAGATAGCAGTTAGCATAAGAAAAGAGCACACTTGGGCTTACCTCGAGTTTATCAAGACTGTAAGTACTTCAGTAATTACTTAGCATGGACAATTTTATTTGTTTGCTAAATGAGTATTTTGGTAATTGTTTAAAAGTTGGTGAAATATTATTCCATATTTTTACTCCAATGTACGAGCAAGATTGTTGCCCGTTTCAAGTTTTAGCTGCTCGTTCCAAATAAAAATTGTCTGCAGTAATTTATCTCGTTTTGTAATCATGATGTTTGCTAGCATATTTAAAATACTTGTCGAAATTTTCAGGTAACATGGAGTGATAATAAGAGTACATAAATTTAGCAATTTCTAGTTCAAAAATGTCTTTCACTTTCAATATTTTCATGGATTTAAACGGAGTACACATTTTTGCTTTATCTTTTACAAATTTGAAGTTCATAATACAGATGATGTTGTTTTGCAGCACTTAAATCTTTTCCAAAGAAGTTTGACAAGAACTGCCCCATGAAATAATTCCATACTTTAAATACGGATAAGCAAAACTGTAATATAACTTGATTAGTGTTTGCTTGTTAACGTAATGTCTGATTATAGATTGAAATGTCTGATTATAGGCTGTCTGATTATAGGCTGCATATGACAATTTTTTGATTACATAGTCAATGTGTGCTTTGCAATTTAAATGTTTATCTATCATGACACCCAAATATTTTATGGATTCCACAGATGGAATTATATGTTAGTCTATTTTTATGGTAAAGTTTTTCCAGGAACTTGAGTGACATTTTGGTGCACAAACAAAGTATGTTGTTTTGGTGTAATTAAGAGAAAGTCTTATATTTCGTCCATTCATCAATAAAAGTAAGTTCTTGATTTACTTGCTGCTGAAGATGAGCTTTATTTTTATTTCTTAGTATTAGAACTGTGTCATCAGCAAACATGTTAACTTGAAAGTTTGTATGAAGTGACAGATCATTTATGTACAAAGAAAACAGTAGAGGTCCCAGGGTAGAGCCTTGTGGTACCCCACACACTACTGTACTAGCTTTTGATGGAATATTGTTGCAAACAGTGAATTGTTGACGATTAGTTAAAGCCAAAGCCTGCCCCGAAATTTAAGTTAGATCTATAAATGTGTACAGTTATTGTTCGTACGCAGTTAAAATGAAACTACTGCTGAAATACAGTGATGCAATAATAATGGTTGTGTAGTAATAGTTGAATTGTCATTCAGTGTAGCAAAGTTTTTAATTACGCTTTTATAGCACCTTTAAGGCTCAAAGGCCTAAAGGTGCTATAACATTTTTGATCAATTTATCTTTGTTAATTGACTCAGCAATGCAGGTAAGAATTTCAAAAGTGAGGGATCAGGATGGGGTAGAATAAATAGGTCACAGGCTGAGGGGCTGCACCACAGGCCGGAGATAAAACACTGGAGGCAATAGGGTCTTAAGGTTAATAAAGTTAGGGAAAATTGTAGTATTACAGTACTTTTTTCTAAAAATATTCGAAAAATCTCTTTTCGCTGTCGAGTCGATGGTGTCGCTAAAGACTTAAAGACGGCTTTAAGCACCAACAGCATAAACACATTCTTTTTCAAGACAATTCGGTAAAGTTATTAAATGCACCCGTGCTAACATTTTCATGTGATAAGTTGTGTAATAATGAAGCGTCTAATTGATGAAATGTCATATCGTTAATTGGTATAGGTGATATGTAAAATGTCGTGCAATGAAGTGTGGGCAAACCGTATAAATTTTATGAAAAGTTTTTTGCTCATGTTTAATGTTCTGCAAATCTGCACTAGTACAAAAAAGAAACATATTGAATGATGCTCAAACCCTCTACATGTTTTTACAAAAAACTTTTGGAAACGGTGTTTTCGACTCTAAAAAAATTTTCAAAATCACCCTACTGGGTCATTCCATGTCAAAGCAGCAAATTTTCAGAAAAGTTCCCACTTGACTCTCTCAGATTTTGCTGAAACTTCATCAAAATGGATTTTTTGATAAATAATGAAGATTTGCAAAATTTTAGCTTCGGGTCATTTTTTGTTAAAAAAATATGCCCCCCAAAGTTCTGCCCCCCCCCCCCCCCAGCTGCAAAATTTTTTTTGCATTTTCGCCCAACTTTGAGTCCTCATATCTTTGGATTGAAGTTACTCAGATTGCTCAAACTAGGAATTTTTACAGACATTTTTCCACTAATTTCAGGTATGGTTTTGAATTTTTGATACCGTGTTTAAATTTTGAGTTACAGACCTTCAAAAATGCTCGTTTTTTCAAAAACATACTTACACTTTTTTTGAGGGGGTATATCTTACATCGTAAATAATACAGCCTCATCAAACTTGCAATGCTCCTTAAGTATATATATGAGACTGTCATAAAACAATATGAAGGGGGGTAGCTGCAACAGATTTTGGGCAATTATGAATCAAATACGGCCCATTTTCTGAAAAAATCAAAATTGCGCCATCTTGTGAGCCTTGGTTGACGATGTGAGCAACATTTTAGAAATCTGAAGTTTTGCACAAACTTTGCTCACAGCCACAACCAGGCGCATCGATTTGTCGAAATCTTTGGGGGTCCAACTTAATAACTAGAACTTTTTTGACGAAATCTCGCAAATTTTGTTTGCATTGTTTTTACATCGTAGACTTTGTTTGCAATGTTCTTACTTCGCAATAGCACATTTGATGCTTTTTTTTTTTTCTTTTTTGGTGTTGAGCCGTTTAGGAAATAAGCATACAGTATTTTGGAAGAAAAAGGAAAAAAAACTCATCGCGGCCAAAAGTGGGTTGGTAGAGATGAAAGGGTATCTTGAGATATATAACCGTGTGAAATATATTTTTGCAGTATTTTTTAAATGCAACTTCTTTCACGTCAAACTTTTTTGGCGTTGATTCCAATGTTATGACTTTGAAAACTTTGAAAATCGTTCCGCCAAGCCTGTGTATACTACTTTAAGGGATGACACAGATAGGCGTGGCCAAAGGGGCGACAGCCCCCCCCCCCCTTCAAATTAAAATGTCCTCAATGATAAAAATATTAAAACAGAGTCTACAGTTTCTTCAGTTTCTTTTAGCATTTCTCCGTACAAAAGTGCACGCGTTCAACTGTAATTAGCAATGGTATTAATATCGATCACCAAGGAACCCGAGCCCCCTTACTCAAAATTTTGCCAACCAATTTAAGCATATAGCCCGGGAGAATTGAAGAGTTTTGTCTTAAAAACTGCAACCTCAGGCACTTATCTAATCTTTTTATGAACGTAATACAATGAACATGAGCGGATTTACCAAATGGTGCAGTGCCAGGAGGTCCCGCGTTTAAATGGTGGGCCTAAGAGTTTTTTTTGTCTCACCTATATTGACTGGAAATTGCAGCGAAAATCTCCAAAGTGCAAGGGGCCCCGCGCAATGGAAATCCAGCCTGGGCAAAAACATGATTAGTTATAGGCCTTACTAATAACCATCTTTTGTACCAATTAACTTTCAATAACAATTCACCTCCAACTCGCCAGTTTTTACACGACAAAATGCTTTTGAAAAAAAACAATTAGCAAGCAAAAATGCGCATTGAACAAATTGTTGAATTTAAATTAAGGGGGTCTGGGCCCCTAAGTCATTACATGTACTCCTACAATTGGTTATTTTCATGATCTACTGCTAATTATTTTAAAAGGCAATGTAACTTACTTCCGCCTACTTGGGCCAAATCACATACAAAATATAACCCCAAACTGCAAGATTTTAAACGTGTTATGTACTTGAATTGTAGGTAAAAGAGAATTGAACAATTTAATTTTTCAATTGGCTTTCTAAGCAGGGTTGTATACAGGCCGACTAGTTCAGGCCCGCACCCGAAAATATAAGCCCGCATCTGAAAACTAATTTGAAGCACAAATTGTGCCCGAAAAAAAACGAAAGTTTAGTTAGGTCTGAAAAATTTAGCAATCTTGTTATTTTGATTTTATTTTGGTACATCTAAGACAAAAAGCACGTCTCAAGCCCGAATTAAGCCCGAAATTTTTGTCAACTTTAGGCCCGAACCCGACCCGAAAAGCCCGGTCCGACTTACAACTATGGTTCCTAATGTTAAAGATCTGGTTCTTTCGAATTACTCTAAAAACGCGCGAAATGTGATCCGATGGCATTAAAATACCTATTTTTTTCAAACATTTACAAAAAGTTGCCCAGCGGTTAGGGGCCTCGCTCCCACACCCCGTCTGTGATACGTTTGAGTTACACTAGATTACTCACCATGTCTCCCAAATCACACATTTTAACTTTTAAACATTTACTTCAAACTCTACCCCTTCAGCAACATCCTAGTTGCAAGCCAAACCACGCCACAGCTTCTGATCTTCCATTCTACGATATCTTTGTCCCGTAAAAAGTGCCTCATTTCAAAAATGTTTGAAGACGTCATTGCATGTGATTTGGGCCCCCTCAATCAAAAATCCTGGCTTGCCTGTGATGGCACCGTCCATTAAATCCCCGCCAGGATGGCACCAGTGTAATATTGAGTGACTATGCTGATATGCTCTGACGCTGCGAGTATCAGTATGCTCTCGCTCCTCAGTGCCCTGCTGTAACAGTGAGGACTTTCCCTCATCTCGACTTCACTTACAGACACACAGTCACAATAATGAGTTTGTGACGTACACAAATAAAACTTGTGCAATATATTGGCAAGGTGATAAACATACTCGTATTGTGATTATTGCTATCTAGGTCTAGCTCTGTGATGTGCAGTTTTCAAGATTTTGAGCAAGAAATATCAGTCAAGACAGAAATTTTATTTTGTTAGCATCCATGATAAATAGCAAACATGTTCATTTTTATTGGGGAGGTCCTTTACTCTTTGGACCCCCCAATGCATATCTTTTGGGGGGTCCGGACCCCCCCGTTAATCGACGCGCCTGGCCACAACTATATCATATGTGAATTTCAGGAATGTGTCTCAACTGTAAACTAATACTCTAAGGTGGTAAACATTCACCTATATCACTAAATTTGCTTGTGTGATTTCCCTAGCAACGACCATAGCAACCATTTTTTCTGTGCATCAAGATGCTCCAAATTGACAAAAAAGTTATTTTTAATGAAAAATAGCAACTTTTGCAATGAAAACGTACAGTTTTCAATCAATTCTGATATTTAAATCTGTGCTCAATAGCAGAAAAATTCAGTGAATAAAACACTAAGGTAACATATTTTGCTTAAAAATAGCCTTTATCACTGTTTATTCAAGACACCAAGCCAACATTTCAACATTAGTCATGTTTCAGTGAGCGCACAGTACAGAACACATTGTACAGCAAAATATACTTGTATGCAATGTTTCAAAGCCTTAAAAAGCATCAAATTTCATGCGATATGTATTTGCAATAAAAAGCAAATACCGCAACTAACAGATTTGAAGTTCTGCAGCTTCGAAGGCTCATACGCTGTACAACAACCAATTCACTAAAATGCATAAAACAATCTTGTCGGTATTATGGTTGGTTAGCATTGCAGTTTATCATCAGTGATCATTGCATGTCAAGACGTTGAAGCACTTCTCATTTCAGCTAAAAAAATTCAAAAATACTGTGTATACCGGTATCTAGATAGTCTTGTATTAGACTTCAAGAACAGTTTCATAAGAACACAAATTAAGAGCAATGCCAGGCTCAGTATCAAAAAATTAATCCAGAACAAGTGCTAGCACAACTTATTTGTGTAACCAGCAGTGTTTTCCTCGGCTTTTTTTTGCCATTGTTGATTTGTGTAACAGTAGTCATGATCTATAACTACAGACAGAGCCCTTTTAACCAAGCGAGAATAAGTTTGGGTCAAGCACAAATAAGGCTGAAAACTTGCGAACATTTAAGAACAGTCATCCGCACCTAAAAATTCACAAGTTCTTATAAAAAAGATGTGCAATACCCCAAACACCATCACTTTAGAGATACTGATCCTTTTCATTCAAAGTAGGAATGAAGAACAGCTAACGAATTAAATTTGGACTGAGAGTTTCTAAGTCTGTTGAGCAATAAGCATGAGACTTAATACCATTAAAAAGAGGAAACTTCTTCAAAGGATGAAAATTACAGGGCATTGAAAAGAGAAATAATGCAATTCAAATCTGAAGAACTTAGTTTATAGTATCATTTACTCTAATTTTGAAGAATAGGTGCATCTACAACACACAAGATATCTTGAAATTGAACCCAGCACTCGTTTCTTGCATTGTATTGCCATGATAAAGTGTGGTTTTGATTGCAATGCATGAATTTAACGTAAACATCTTTCTGCTGATCGCATCATTCCATGGTAATCCAAACATACCACTGTTGATTGTAATTGCATGCTATGTAGTGACCAGGTTGGAATGGTACATCATTTTGAATTGGTACAATCTGAGAAGAGCAAGGTGCATGTTTTTCACATCCAAAAGAAAATTGGTTGCCAACAACATCCGAAGAAAGCCTTTTTATTTCCAGGACAGTTTCAGAAATAGGTATGAAACTGTGATGTGATCGAGTACCTGAGATAGTTTTACACCTGGCATAGCGCTCTTCATGTGCAAAGTCTTGAAAATTCTTGGCTATATCCTTTTCACTGATGTACAGAGATTTTATGCCAGCAATAGCCAAAGCCAACATGTGTTGTGGAGTTAAAATTTGAGTTGTTACAGTTGCTTGTAAGCTTGTTTTCGTTACTGGACGATTTTCCATGGCTAGTAGCAAAAAATGTCACTCAGCATCAAGGTCATGATCTCTTCTATGGTGGCACAAATTTACCAATTTCTTGAAGTTATTGTATAGGCTTGCAGCACCATCACTGAGATATACTACTGTACTTTGGAAACTGTTGAAAGCTTTTTTTGTATATAGATGAGCACAGGTGGATAAATGTATGAACTGTTATAGTTCATGCTATCAGATATGATGCAGATACTTAAACACTTGACTTCACCAACATCATTCTTGAAGTGAACAGAAAATGGGCAGAGGGTAGCTTGGCTGTTTTCCCAATGATATCCTTGGACAGCGTCTTGAACCAGAAAGCTATAACTATCAGCACAATCAAGAAGAACAATAATTTCATTGCCATTGATTTGTTCTTTTATTCTTTCAAAAAAGCTGATTGAGATTATACTGACGCTGTTTCAACAAACCAAAATTTTCACAAGTGGTTTCAATAAACTCAGCTACAGTATATTGCACATCCAAAAGTTTTGTCCTATCCGTGTAAACCACTGATTGATGATAATAGTATCTTCCAGGTCGACATCATTTTGATCAAAGGTCTGTTTCAATAAATCCTTAAGTTGATCTTTTCCAGGCTATTGCAAACATTGCTGCATCATGCTGTTTCCATTTTACACACTGCAAACCATGTGCATTAGAAAGTCTCAAAATGAAACTTTTTCAGGAAGACCACTGCAAAGAAGCTTTGCATTCTGATTGTTCCTAAAAGCACACACAGAATGCATACCCTTAGAGTTAACGATTACACACCGTTTGGTCGAAGTTCACAAAACTTTGAAAACCCAATTGAACCATGGTGTTCCGTTGAAATTGTTCATAAAGTTTTTTTAAGTTAACTAACAGAAGATGGTTTTGTTTTGGGATTTTTTCACTTCCATATTTAATTGATACAAACTCTTTACGTCTTGACATGCAATGATCACTGATGATAAACTGCAATGCTAACTAACCATAATACTGACAAGATTGTTTTATGCATTTTAGTGAATTGGTTGTTGTACAGCGTATGAGCCTTCAAAGCTGCAGAACTTCAAATCTGTTAGTTGCGGTATTTGCTTTTTATTGCAAATACCTATCGCATGAAATTTGATGCTTTTCAAGACTTAGAAACATTGCATACAAGTATATTTTGCTGTACAATGTGTTCTGTACTGTGCACTCACTGAAACATGACTAATGTTGAAATGTTGGCTTGGTGTCTTGAATAAACAGTGATAAAGGCTATTTTTGAGTAAAGTATGTTACCTTAGTGTTCTATTCACTGAAAACTGTACGTTTTCATTGCAGAAGTTGCTATTTTTCATTAAAAATAACTTTTTTGTCAATTTGGAGCGTCTTAATGCACACAAAAAATGGTTGCTATGGCCGTTGCTAGGGAAATCACACAAGCAAATTTAGTGATATAGGTGAATGTTTACCACTTTAGAGTATTACTTTACAGTTGAGACACATTCCTGAAATTCACATATGATGTAGTTATGGCTGTGAGCAAAGTTTGTGCAAAACTTCAGATTTCTAAAATGTTGCTCACATCGTCAACCAAGGCTCACAAGATGGCGCAATTTTGATTTTTTCAGAAAATGGGCCGTATTTGATTCATAATTGCCCAAAATCTGTTGCAGCTACCCCCCTTCATATTGTTTTATGACAGTCTCATATATATACTTAAGGAGCATTGCAAGTTTGGTGAGGCTGTATTATTTACGATGTAAGATATACCCCCTCAAAAAAAGTGTAAGTATGTTTTTGAAAAAACGAGCATTTTTGAAGGTCTGTAACTCAAAATTTAAACACGGTATCAAAAATTCAAAACCATATCTGAAATTAGTGGAAAAATGTCTGTAAAAATTCCTAGTTTGAGCAATCTGAGTAACTTCAATCCAAAGATATGAGGACTCAAAGTTGGGCGAAAATGCAAAAAAAAATTTGCAGCTGGGGGGGCAGAACTTTGGGGGGCATATTTTTTTAACAAAAAATGACCCGAAGCTAAAATTTTGCAAATCTTCATTATTCATCAAAAAATCCATTTTGATGAAGTTTCAGCAAAATCTGAGAGAGTCGAGTGGAAGCCATTTGCTGTTTTGACATGGAATGACCCAACTTCTAAACGTTCAAAACGATTGAACTTACGCCCCGAGTGCCTATAAGAAGTCTACAATAGCAAATGAGCGCTTGTACCTGGAATGTAGTGGCTACCTATGAACCTCATGATGTCTGCTGCCATATCAAAAGTTGGCCAATCTTCTATTTTCTTCCTGTTGACTACTGCATTTGGAGCGAAATATGTTCCGCACAAGAAATGTTCAAAACGCCATGAAGTTGAAAGACGCTTTTCTTCAAGTGTAGGAAGCATTGCTCTAACTGATTGTTAATAACGCCATCAATAGATTTCGATCTCGTGCACAGTTGGTGATTTCAGAAAACGGTCAATACATTGAAAATATTGAATAAACGACTATTCGCCTGCTTTTTGTAGTTAGCTATCATTCAAATTTGCTTTTATGCAATTACAGTTTGCGATACTAACCATTTAGACGCGTGTAATTTTGTTATTTTTTGGAAAATGTTTAATAATTTTTAACAGCTACGTACAGAGGCGCCCGCTAAAATTTTTTCAGGGGGGGGGGGCGAGCGACGTGTCTCGTATCTTCTGGATCAAATAAAACCTTACTTCTGTAGCCAGGATTTTGCTAAGGGGCTTGAACCAAAAGTTATAATGATCCTGTTCAAAAAATGTTGCAATTGGGCGGCATGTTGAGCAAACTGATCCTTTAACCCCCTTTAATAGCAGATCAAATTCATATCACGTTTAAACGCACGCGTATGTGAGTTAAGTTTTCTGAGTGACTTGGATAAGGAGAAGGGGAGGCTAAGCTTCCGTAGCCTTGTTGGTTGCGCCACTGACTGCAATCTGAATTTTGTAAAAAGGGGGGGCTAGATAAACCTAAAGATTGAAATTTTTTGCTTGAAAAATGCCTTACTTGGGCTGCGTGTCCAGCAAACTGGTGCACTAAAGCATATTACAGACCGGGATCTGGGGGCGAAACCCTAACTGCTAACCAATTTTTGTGATATTGCAAAAAAATTGCCATTTTAACGCTATTTGAATCAAATTTCGTACCTTTTCAGAGCCATTTAAAAACTAAATTGATACAATTTGAAAGAATTGAATAGCTCAGCTCCTTCAAACCCCCACATTACTCTCAGGTCAAGTCCAAAACTCATAAATAAACTGAGTACTAAATAGCCCCCCCCTAATACTCTTTTTTTTATGAAGCCTACGTTAAGCGATCAATTTTGACTGCTTATTTTTTGCCAAGTTTTGAAAATTTTATCGATTAATTTGTAAGCTGTTTTTTTGAAAAGTAAGTTTATACCCCCCCCAAAAAAAAAAAAAGAATGATAATACATTCTTCAAAAGTGGCTTTGAATGCTTTTAGAGGTCTTATCATTACAAAAGACTGCCTCAAAAGGGCAAAAATTGTGACTTTTTCTTAATCGTGCTCTTTGGTTTACAGGCTAATGCAGGGGGCACAGCCCCCCTGGCTACGCTATTGATTATAAGTTTGGTTTTAATGTCGCTTTCTGAGCAAAATTAATTTAATGGCGGAGTATATGAGCACAGTGTGAATTTGAAATATTAATCGTTGTATTGTATTTAGATCCTGAGAAGGGCTCAATGACAGATGCTGTAACGTTTGATATTGATTATTTTATCAAAAAATTCATTGCTTAATCCTAGACCGTTGCTTATGCTCGCTTTTAAGAAAATGCTGTATGATAATTCACGTAAAATGGGCAGTCTGTTTCGCCTGCCCCCGCCCTCAGCACCAAGGTAAAAAAAGCTGCACAAAGGTTTGTTTTGTTAGATATATTTAGACTTATTTTGCAAATTTAAACATAAAAAATACTTCACATCTTACTTTCCAGGGAAACACAGCCCTCCCTTGCCACCCTGTGGGCGCCCCTGGCTACGCAATATATATATTCCAAAAGAAGTAGTAAAAATTTTGAAATATTATCTCTTTAAAAATTATGGCAATTTGTTTCAAGGTGCAATTTTTTTTGGCCAACCGTGTAGTTAATAGCTAATCAAATTGAAAGCTACGAAAAATATGTGTTAGCTTTTTTGTTGCTGTTTTTTTTTTTTTCTTGTCGATTCAAACCGGTTTCTTGTGTTGCGTGAGAAATGCAGAAAATTGAAATATGAAAACCGCAGTTAGTGACGGACAGTTCCAGATACTTTTAAACTAGAGTGCATTTTCAAAGCTATGCGCTACCGAAAGATATGCTAAAAATGTCGGTGGACCAGCATCGTAATAAGGGCGTACGAGAGGGGATTCTGGGGCTACATTGTACCCGGGATCGGAACATTCTATAGGTTCACGCTCTCAAGTTAGTAGCAGTGATACTCTTAGCACTCAGTAGCCGGACACTTAGTCCGTTATTTGGGGTAAATTCTAGTGAATACTATATTTTTGGTTTTGATCTAATTTCCGCCGAAACTCCGTACTTCATAGCAAAATTTCTTTTCGAGGCCCTGATCGTAACATCTTTTATATATTTAACAATGTCATATGTTATCGTAAAATACGTTTCTTTTGTGTTATTATGGTCGTAAAAAATTTGCTAAATCAAATTTTTTACTTCATTAGGACGGTATAATGTTGTACTTAAAATTGACAAGGTACACACTTATACTGTTGTATGATCGTGAAATAATATTCAAATTTTGCGAAATTAGGTACGGTAATTATAGTGACGTTCAATATTATTTATTTCTTTATTTAATCACCAATGTATAAAGTGCTTCAACTCGGGAAAATGACAATTGAACAATTACTGGTGATTAAACAATTTAATTTTCCGAATCCTTACTACCATAATACACGAAGGAAAAGTTAACGTGCTAAAGCAAAAGTAATGATAATTACAGTCCGTTCTCGAGCTTCTGAGAGTTGTGTTGGCATGATGGATGGATTTCTTCTCGCAGTGATACGCGAATTCTCTTCGATTTTAATCAGCACTCCTGGGTTTGTGCCAGATGATGCTTTGTCGGGAAATTCCCACCCCAAGTAACATAAATTGTTAAGCAAAATATTGCTTTCTGAGACTGGTTAGAAAGATATAGGGGGTCCTACAGAAGCGGAACTGGCGAGACTGGTGGATGGAAATGGCATGTGGACTTTTTGATAATACGTTCTAGAATTCTAGGTTACAACAAACTCGAGATGATTGCTGTAGTTTAAACACTCTAGTTTATTGCATTACGTAGCAATAATGTAAATAAATTTTATTCAGTAAAAAAACGCAACTAACAAAAAGATCGATCTAGCTTTCGATTGCTGCACATTGCGATTTCCTGGGTTGAGTAAAATTTTTCTTTTTGCAGTTTTGTTACTTTGTATTTGAGATGTCGAAAGAACTTTTCTAATTTGTCAAAGGAAGAAGTTTACAAAAAGACTGAAAAAGAATTTCGAAAAAGAAAAGAGAATTCTGCCGGTACAACAGAAATCTCTGCGTGAAAGTATACTGGCCATTGCCGAATAAAGAGTGGAATTGTGCACAGTTTCCAGGAGAATCGAATAAAGGAAACTGCCAGTCTACTTTGAACATTGTTTATTACCCAACCTAATGCACACAACCAATGTTTTTGGAAAACTTTTTTTAATTGCATTGATCAGCGATACTATTCACATTAAGAAAAATGAAACTTTTTTTGTAGTTTCAAGTTACAGACATTGCTGGAAAGAAACATCGTACCAAAACGTTTTCGCGATTATATTGAAGAGCTATGCTAATTTTGTTTTTTAATGTGTTGAATAAATGATTTCGTGATGGATGCTAGTTAGTTTTCTAGATTTAAAACGTGCTGCATGTATACCTTGCGTCGGCTGTACTCTTACAAACACACCTACATACTGCGGGTAAACGCCTTAATACGTTGAAAGGCCTGTCTACACTGTGCGTACAAAATTTTTAGCGCCCAGCGCACATAAGCTACGTTGAAGGTGTCTACATACAAAACGGCGCTTACAAGCGTAACGGTAACAGTGTACTCTATGGGTTACCATAATATTGTATAGAATTGGATCACGAAAATCGCAAATTTATTACAATTCTTTGCAGTATCGGTTTAATTGGAGTCTGATTTTATGCATCACGAGAAGTAGTAAGGTACCTGACCCGAATATGGCCCGGTTCCTAATAAGGCCCATTGCGCAGATCTTGTCTCGTGGGTTACATAAATAAAATTTCTGAACTCTAACTAAAAGCTAATATAAATGTACTGTGATTTACCACATTTCAACTTTTTTCATTAAAGGATCACTTTGCAAGAGCGAAAATAAATTTTTCATGTATCCATTTTTACGTTTTTGTTACATCGATGAAAACGAGATGCGATTTTTCTTCTAGTTAGGGGTGAGTTTTTAAAAAGTTAAAAGTTTTGGGTTAAAATAAGGCTTAATAGCAAACAGAAAAACGCTTTTTGTTTTAGTAAGTATTTTTGTCACAATTCGCGGGTAAGCGTTTTTCTATCTGTGTCCATGTTCCTAATAAGGCCCATGGCTGGAGTCAACCTGCCATGCTTTAGGGGACAGCTACCTGGTACTGGTGCAGTACTTGGGAACTGACAGTCAAGTACATAAGGTGAAAGCTTGTTGGAATAGGTACATGGTAGTTCAGTAACGTCTCAGAAATGATTAAATTATATAAATTTGTTAATTACGGTATGATAGCCTGCTGCACATAGGCTATGGTCACTTGTGGCAAGGGCACCTCTGACAAAGGTGGTTGCAAAAAAAATACTAAGTCAAAACCAAGAAAAAAGAGTCGCACTGCTTTGGCTTCCAACAATACTTTATGGTATTGTACTGCTTGTTGCAAAGGCGAAGCATTGAGCAAGCATCCGTGCTCACTGTGCAAAGCATGAAGAGTGTGTATGCTTAGAATCAGATGACGAGGACAATTTCCTTTGCATGAAATGCTATTAATGTGATGCATTATGGCGTAGTGTACAACAAGACTGTTTATTGCTTGGATTTGAAGTGTTCGATCATCTTCGATTAAATATGTGGTTTTGTAAATATATTCGACTTTGAACAAGCTTGACGTCCTTCGTGGCCGACTTCTGGGAAGTCGGAACGACTTCCACTGGCAGTTAGGTGGCCAGATCAACTACCAACCCTGAAGTCGCAACAAGCTTGGGTCAATGATGCACAGCGCTGTTTCGAGCTTTTAGCTCTCATCAGCAGCCCTCAGCATATCTAATCAAAGGTTTTCCCCTGATGGACAAATCTCTTGGCTAACTGAACAAACCTTAATGGCCTATACAATGGCAGAAGGTTTGTAGGGAATATACAGTTTTTCACTTGTGGTACTTTGCAAAACAAGGGAAAAATCGCTGGACCCTTGTATTAAGGACAGCCATAGACTATCCTTAATACAAGGGCTCCCCTCTGCGTGACCACGGAAATCAAGTCTCCCCTTGGGTTAGATATTCTGAGGGCTGCTGATGAGAGGGGTAAAAGCTCGAAATAGCGCTGTTCAGCTTTGCGTGTCTTGGATATGTTGAAGAGCCATGCTTCCTTATGTCCCCCTGAAGAATATTTTGCATATACTAGTGCTGCAGTAGCCTACTACTGATCTTATTTTCCAGTAATTTCTGTAAACTGTTGTGGTTAACTTTGATTACAAGTGTTACTACGACTAGATTGTAGTGTTTTTGCTAGGAAGCATAAGGGAACAAGATGGGCCTTATTAGGAGCGCGTGTTCTTAATAAGGCCCATTTTTGTAATTTTTTATTTCGTCTATAAAACACGAACAAAATTTCAGCTGGTATTATGCTTTTAGTATATTGGTACCATGAATCTACACAAATATAATACTAAGTTTCAAGCGATTATCAAAAGTAGTTTTGCAGTTAGAGTAAAAAATGTGTTAGGTGGGCCTTATTCGGGTCAGGTACCTTATAGTCTTTTTGATAATTTAGACGTGAATTTTTTTCTACCTTCCTCACAAAAAAACATAACGTATGGCCAACCAAGAGTGTTGTGGTGGCTATTAGGTAGCAAAGTTTATTTTCGGATGAAAAAAAAAATATATAGTATAAACGACGATTGAGAATATATATTTGCACCGATTAGTGGTCGAGCATCTGGTGCTGAAACGGTAGATCTGGGCTCGATTCCTTGCGTAGCATTCAACAATAAAAAGGTACACTGTGACGACTCCACAATGCGTGGTAAAGAGGTGGACAAGTGGCAGCTTAACTCCAAGACTGAAAGGTTCCTTTACTGTCCCTTGGCAAAGCTACTTTGTTAATACGTCGGAATTACAAAAATTAATGGGCACTAGGGTATTGTTTCAAACGTCCGGTTCTTCCTCTTTTGAATTCTTCTTAGCGGAGGGTGAGTCGGTGGAAAGATCTGGTCGCAATTTTTTGCTGGGTATACTGCATTTTGTTTTCAGCTTTTAACCTTTATTCAACCGTCACATGCCGTTTTGGCTTAATTTTGAGCCTCTTTCGCCTCTCTCCCCTATCAATTTCTTATATAAACTTTATCCAGGCCTCCTCTCGAAACACAGTGGACGGTGCATGATGCGTTGCATGCAGGTATAGGTTTTTTGGAATTGTAAAACGGTTTGACTGCGTATAATGCGTAGATAAAAGTGATGCAATACCATCTTAAACTGCAATCTTTTCCGCATTTGATCTCTTGTGCAGAAACCACACGTATTTCATTATGCTGACTCCTACCCACAAGCGGTTTGTGTTTACTCCTTGTAATCAATCAGATTGAATTGCGTTGTAACTCCTGATTTTATCACTAAAATTTTCATTGTATGCTTATTGCAGTATTCATCTTTTTTTTTCACACGAAAGCTTCTACTGAAATCTTTTTTTTACCACTCTGGCAATTTTATATCGCAGTAACGCACGTCGCACAAAAATTTGATAATAAAAGTTTTGGATTTAATCTCTTACCTGCTAAACCTAAACATATTTGGAGAACTGCTTAGTGCCTACCCTAGCTTTAGCCGAAGATAGAGAAAAATCTCACAGATGTCCAGCTAATTGCACTTTCATAAAACGAAAATACTGCGAACTACGGTACCTAAAAAATTATTACCGCTGAAATTGCAAAAAATTGATTGTGCAACTAGAACATTCAGAGATGGAAACCGGTCGGGTCGAGATTCTTCAACCGGCCGGTCAAGCCGGTTGAAACATCGGTCAAATTCTCGTTTCTTGCAACTAAAAAACATCTAGCACCAACCGAAATATACATATATATTTTACAATAAATAAAACTTCATAAAAAAAACAGTATTAACAAACCACACATTTGAAAACACTTGCTGAATGGTTTCAAGCTGTGACCATTAAGACATGCACATCCAGTGGCGTATTTAAGGGGGGGCATTAGATCATAGCTCCTTCCCGTTTTGGCCACGGCACAAAGCAAAAAAGTGCAAAATATACGTTTGAATCCCGTAATCAGATTATAATAAAGAATGCATGCGGAAGAGGCTTACGCTACTTGATATTTTAGCATCGTTTTAATCAGCTTGAGAGTAGAAGTCAGAGGTGGAGTCGAGGACACAAGGCTCGAGGCCAAGGACACAAAAAAATTTCGAGGCCAAGGACACAGACGCAAGCGTTCTCCACAAAAAAAAAGGTCTTTAAAAAAATTCTTTCAGGCGATCGCAAAAAAAGGTCTTAAAAATTTTTTTCAGGCGATCTCCACGTTAGGAAAGCAGAAAAACGTCTTCGCAAATTTTCCGCGAGGTTTCTGGCGTTCTTCAACAAAATTTTAACGGTTCAAGAAATAGTGCTGTCCTCGAGCCGAGGACAGGGAAATTTTCGAGGACTTGACCTTCAAGGACTTCAAAATGTGTCCTAGAGGACTCCATCTCTGGTAGAAGTGGCGCAGATTTCAGATTTTTAGTACATGCTAAAATCTTGCCTCTTTGAAAAGCTTTTTTCAACTTAAATTTACCACACTCTACAGTGGGCAAGAAAGACATAGGTCTTATTTTTTATATCTAACTAGCCATGGCTAGCAGCATTTCTACAAACTGCTGGGGCACATTATATTTTGAATATATTATAGCCAATGTCATAACAGTTAAGTGTTTGCTGCTCGGCCAATTGCAAATAATCCGTCACCAATAGCTAAAAAATTTTAACTTCTTATCATGGCCTTACACGTAATATCATTAGAAAGAACGCCTAATATTTTAGCTTGTGCTCTTCAGTCAGTGCCTTAGTTACGGGAGGGCCAGGAGGGCTGTGCCCCCTCCCCTAACCACTGCTTGTGCCCCTCCATTTCGGTTTACTCAGAATGCGTTTTGGAGCATCACGTAACGACATGACTGCAAGCAATAATGGAAAAAGAAATAACGTTAAAGATAATTCTAGTTCAAAATTCTTATGCGAAATTGCTAGCCACCAACTGCTGTACATAATTGCGACGCAATAATCTGTCTCATTAACAAGCCTTTACGGAATAGTGTCGGGAAATAGAAATAGCCTTTAGAATCATTAGTGGTATTTTGTTAGTAATTATGACCTCAAACAATGCTTAAAAATTTTTTTTTAACCATTTAGAAGATATAATTCCAAAATCAAGCGTTTAAACGTGTTTTGGACTTGACTTGAAGTATAAGGGGGGCTTGGGAGAGTAAGCAATTTAATTTTTTCAATGACTATGAATTTTAGCAATTTACGGTAATTATTTATATGGCTTCGAAAACGTTCAAAATGTGATTGAAATGGCATTAAAATTTGCCATGTTTTGTCAAAAAATCACCCAGTGTCTGGTGGCTCCTCTGTGATACATTTGATTTGCATCGGTTTGTTGAGCATGGGGCTTAAATTAAGCAATTTACGTGCAGAAAAAAATTAACTTTTGGTTCAAGCTTCCTCCCTTTTAGCAAAATCATGGTTGCGTATCTGGTCGCATTTTGGCTTCAAAAACGTGCGAAATGTGATAGAAATAGCGTTAAAATGGCTATTTTTTGCCGCAAAATCACAAAACTCACCCAGGGGCAGGGGAGCTCTGCCCCGCAGGCCACTTCTGTGATACGCTTGACTTGCAGCGGTTTGTTCTGTACGGGGCCTAAGTTAGACAATTTTTGTGCAAAAAAAATTTTTTTGGTTCAATCCCCCTCCTCTTAGCAAAGTTCTGGTCGCATTCACTGCTGCAGACAGATTTTCAAGCAATCATACGAAACGAGCCAATAACGCTGCCGGGTCTTTTTCAGAAATGAATGCAAATTTTTTGAAATAGCGCATAATTTGAAGCTGTGAAATATCAGTTTTTATGAGCAAAAGTTCACTATACTTTAGTGCCCCGCCCACTTTCGGTGGTGCCCCCTCACTTTGTTTGGCCTGTCGACGGCACTGCCTTCAGTTCTTTTTAGGCTTATTTTGTGCACGTTTTGCGCAACTCAAAAGAGGTCTTTCAAACCGAAACTAAACCTAAAAGAGTCTTAAAATGAGTTATTTTTGTATAAAACGCAAAAACTTTTTTGCGTCTTTTTCTGAGACCCCCGTCGTAGCAAATTTTAACACCTTAACCGTGGCCCCCTTCCCTTTTAAAAATTTTTCATGAGATGCATTGAACATTGAACAAAAACCTGTAAAAAAAACGGTCGACCAGGCCGGTCAGAAACCGGTTAACCGGCCGGTCAACCGGCGTAGATTTTGAAATATACCGGTCGGGTCGAGAAAACCCTGACCGGTTCCATCTCTGAGAGCATTCCATAAGTTCATTGTACTCTGAGGAGGAACTTGTATTCTCTCAATATGGCAAATATTGCAACTTCTGTAATACAACCATAGTCGTTATATAGATAGTCTGCAAAAAGTTAATGCGTTTAGCTTGCAAGATTGTGTCACTGCTCGCACTCTAGCGACTGTTAGCGGGAAAGTTTAATTTTTCATTGGTTACTGCTGAGTATCGGTAGGCTAGTACATTTCTGCCAAGTATTTGAGCTAAACCTGGCGTTAGCGATGAAAAGTGAATGTGAATTTAATTGACTATGTTTATTGAAACGTAATTTGAATAAAATAAATTGAATTAAAGCCTCAGGAGATTTTTAGCTGATGAGAACTCAACATTTGCCCAACCTGATTTTGTTTTCGGACTGACTTTCAAACCAACCTAGCTAAAGCACTTGGGGTATAAAAATAAAGTTCATAAGGAGCGAATTTCGGTAGATTATTGAACTTATGTCATAAATTTTCTCTAAACTTTCCCTGGTGTGCGTTATGAAGCGCATTAGGCTCAGTAGCGTAACCAGGGGGGGGGCGGGGGGGGCTTGTGAAGTATGCAAAATCGCATGTTTTTTGTGCTTTTGAGGCTGATTTTATGTGAAAAATGGAAAATAGCCCCCCCCCCCCATTCAAAAACAGCCCCCCTCAAACGTCTAAATTTGCGAAATTGGACGAAATTTCAGGCCCAATTTTGGTGAAGACCTTTTTTTTTTTTATTTGGAGATCACCTAATTTTGGGCGGAAAAAACCTTTGAATTTCGGCCGAAAAATCGCTCTGAATTTTGGCGAAGATCTTTTCTTTTTTTTTTTTTTTTGAAGATCATCTAGTTCTGGGCGGAAAAAACCTTTGAATTTAGGATTTCGGCCGAAAAATCGCTCTGAATTTTGGTGAAGACCTTTTTTTTTTTTGGAGATCACCTAATTTTGGGCGGAAAAACCTTTGAATTTTGGATGTCGGCCGAAAAATCGCTCTGAATTTTGGCGAAGACCTTTTTTTTTTTGGAGATCACCCAACTTTGGGCGGAAAAAACCTTTAAATTTCCGAGCTTTCGGAGACATTTCGTCTGAATTTTCGGACAAACCGTCTAAAACTGATTCAAGATCAATGAAAATTCGAGTCAAGGTCGTTTGCACACTTCTCACTCTTTCAAAATAGCCCCCCCCCCTTTTCCAAATCCTGGCTACGCGCCTGATTTGGCTTATAGAATGTTGTGTTGTAATAACTTGGGGTACCGGCATACGTGGGCAAGTTAATGCAAAATGTTAGCTTCGTTATCCACTAGTCCATTAACAAACTTCACCCCTCCGTTAACGTTAATCCGTTTTTTTCAGCTTTAATTAACGGAAGTTAATAAAGTCCGTTAATTCGTTAACATTTTGCGTGTAATTTACATTTCTTTTTTTGATTAATCGTTTGCGTGCTATCTGGCCTAAAGGCTACCAGCGCGGAAGCCCAAGGAAGAGCCACCAGAACGGCGACTACTTAAAACAAGCAATGCGAAAAAGTTGTCTTCCCGCAAGAATCGAACCTGCAGCCTTTGGATTACCGGTCCACTGCTCTACCACTTGAGCTAGAGAAGACGTCTCCTCGCATACTTTTTCGCATTGCTTGCTTTTAAGTAGTCGCCATTTTGGTTGCTCTTCCTTGGGCTTCCGCGCTGGTAGCCTTTAGGCCAGATAGCACGCAAATGATTAATCATAAAAGCTCTGGCCAGCAAACGTCAAAACATCAAAAGTAAATTATTATTAATTTCTTTTTTTTTTCACTCACTTCTACAACACGTATTAACGCTGTTGAGCTAATCGTAAGGAAATATTTATTGATCTGGTGGTCTTTTTGTGTTTTGGAAGTTCATTTTACAGTTAAATCTAATTTCAAGATAAAAATAGGTTCAAATGCACTAACGAAGCTGTGATCGGAAAATCTTTGGAAATTGTGAACAGCGGTAATTAATAGACCTATGAGGCTGCAGCTTATTATTTGCCACAAAAATGAGCTTCTCTCTTTGCTCTCTTTTGTAAAACTCGTGCTAATACGCAACAAGTGTTACCAGTGCAAACTGGTTTGTACTGGCACGATGAATGAATGGTGCAAGATATTAGCAATAAAAACCTTACCGGAAGTTAATTTAGTCCGTAAAATAAAAAAACTTTTTAACGGATTAACGAGTTAATGAAAAAGTTAGCTTCATTATTAACGATTAACGGACTTGTGGCCACCTATGGGTACCAGTACTCTATAAATTATGACACACCAGTACTGGTAGCGTACTGGTAACTGGTTGAAATTTGTCATAAAGCTATAAAACTTCTGAATTTTGAAAATGTAAACTATATTTATTTGAGTTTTTTAGGTTAGGTCAAGACCATTTTAAAACGATTACCTGTGGGTGTTTGTTGAAAGCCAATTGAAACAGCAGGTTATTAACAGCCTTTGCTTGTGCAAATTGAAATTACCCTAGGCCTACCGGTATGATCAAAACAGAGAACTTTAACCTTCAACCACTGGTAGTGCAACTGATGGGGGAACTATGCCCTTTCTGGCGGCTCAAATGTTGCTCCGCTACAGTCAGAGGCCCCTAAGTGCATGCCACACCAACTGAAAAATGCAATGAATATTTGACAGAAGCCAGTTTTGCAGAAAGCATTAACAAGCTTCTGTATTTGAAGTGAAGCTTGTCCTTTCTCTGTTCTTACTCAAATCGCAAGTAATGCCTTTGCCTTTGACCTTCAATTATTATAAATTTCGAATTATTGCTTGCTACATCAGTACTTAAATTGTAAAATTTTGCATTGGGGGACGCTTTAGCAGCCTTAACCAACTTTTCTGGAAACGATGTATTTCCGTCGCCGAAATTAAATGAAGACCAAAAACAAGAAAAAGGTCTTCGCTGAAAATATAGTGTTTTTTCCACAAAATTAGGTGAAGACCGAAAACAAAGGTCTTTACCGCAATTTGTGACCGTTTTCGGCAGGAAATTTGCAGGATCTTTAAGTCCTGGCTGGCTATTTTTTGTCTGATTATCCAGCTCTCAACTCTGGATGGGAGGACGCCTAAATCTCGATGGGGGGACGCGTCCCCCTACAATTTAAGTACTGTGCTACATATCAGTGATTATTTGGAAACAATGGGTTTACTTCTGCTAGTGATACTGGCATGAAAGTATATTTCAACTACCGGTACTTCAATGAGTTGTCACACTCAGCATTGGGCCAAAGTAATAATGCCTAGTTTTGCTAAATTAATGGCGATAACGTTTCCTTTAAAAAAAAAAAATAATAGCTAAGACTGTTTTAACAATTTTTTAAAATCTATTCTGTATTTTATTATTTGTCAGTATATGCATCACTTGTCAACTGATCAGATTGATCCTGAATTGGGGTCACATAACTCCAAAACATATTTGATTACACTTATTACCGTAGGTAAATTAGCTAGGCTACTCTTATTAGCTGTTACTAAAAAATATTATACTTATCACTCAAATCTGTTTGCCTTTTTCTTTCTACATCGTTACTGGTACAGATTTCAATTACGTAAAGTCTCTTGTTTAGAAAGTTGCTTCTAATCACCAAAACCTTGGGAAGAGTTATGGTCAGACACCATTAAATTTTGCAGTATTTTGTTTTGACTTAGGTACAAGTCAAATAACTTCAGAATATATTTGATTACACTTGTTAGGTAAATTCAGCTATCCTTATTTGCTGTTACCAAAAGGTTTTACCGCACTCAAATATAAAATTGACTTTTTATTTTTACGTCATTACAGATTTCACTCATCTAGTCTCATATTTAATAAGTTGCTTCTTAAGACCAAAAGCCTCTAATGGTCAAACACCTTCAAAATACTGCAATATTTCGTGTTGACTTAAGTACCAGATTTTGGTTGAAAAATAAACTGTATCTTTCTTGATATGCAAATTTCTTCCAAATGACCTTGCCAATTTCATCTTGATCCTGTTGGTCTAACCAATGACATAAAACTAGATGATCCGAAACTCCGCAAATACGCTCATTTTATTCTCTTCTTGGTCACGCTTCACTGCAGGCCCCACTCTTCTGGTTTTCTCTGGTAGGCTACTGGCCATTTGCGTGCGTGCCGACATAGATCGGTTAAAGCGCTAATTATGTACCTGCAAGGTTATGAATAGTGTTTGAAGTAAACTAGTCTGGATTTATGTTCATGTCATTTGAGTAAAAGCGATATATTTAAGGTTGTTGCTGATTTTATGGCTTAGGGTAGCCTATTCAGATCAGGGATGTTACCCAACTTACTGGTACCAAGTTCAGAAGTTCCAGGTTTTATGGACTTCTGTTGGTTGGTAGGTATTGACATATGGTATTATAATGATGTTAGTAAATATAGGTAATAATGTATTAAATGGTATAAAATAATGGTATTAATATAGGCTAATAATGGTATTAAACTATAATATGTGGTATTATATATAGGTAAGTTGGTAGGTATTATAATGATGCGTTGACATTTTCTCGCAAGAACTTGCTAAAATATAATTCTTCCAGGGTGGAGGTATTTACGGTAAACGTCAAACGACGATTTGAGTTTTGTTCGTATTTTGTTCCGGTAATTTGTTTCTGCTTTATCCTCCTGTCACGAAATGACGGTGGCGCTTTATATTGGACTAAAACGCATCTGCTTTCGAGTTTTTCGGCGTTAAAAAAGAGTATCCGTAAAAGGCAGCGCCTTAACTACTTAATTTGATTTTTTTGATTAGTGTATCTTTATCCTCCTATCACGAGAAAGCGACGGTGCGCTATGCTTTGGACGAATCCGCACCCGCGTAGTAGTTGACTATTTTCCGGTTGACGTTTTACTTTTTCCCACGTAAATTTGCTGCTTGTTCGAAGCCACCAAGCAGAGATAATTATCGTTAAGCGTCTTATCCAAGGACGCAACAGCGTGACCAGGGTGCGGGTTGAACTCATGATCATGCGATCAGAGTCGTCGTAAGAACGACGCTTTTACCCTCTCGACCACGCTGAAGAGGAATGCTAAGGGCATGTAGTATTTTCTTCATGAACATAGCCCTACCTGTTAATGGTACGTCTATAGATTAGGCTGAAGAAATAATGTCGAAAAGCTCTCTTGTTAAAGGCGGTGAATCATCCAGCCAATTCCGGTGGTTTACAATAGCTAAAATTAAACTATAATTTTTGATATTTTTTACTTTGATTTTGGGGTTGCGTTGAAAAGATATTCAATAAATACAGAAAGATGTCCCCCCGAAAAAAGTTTTTGGAAACTCTGAGTTTTGATCTTCCCGCCAAAACCACAGTTCCCTATACTATTTAGCCTACTGTAATCTTATTAAACTATTAGGTCTAACTATCTCTAAACTATTAGGCCTAATAGTTTAGAGATAGTTTATTATCTCTAAACTATTAGGCCTACCACAGTTCTCTAAACCATTAGGCCTTCTGTGGTTTTGGCGGGAAGAACAAAACTCAGAGTTTCCAAAAAATTTTTTTGAGGGGACATCTTTTTGTATTTGTGGAATATCTTTGCAAACGCAGTTCCAAAATTAAAACAAAAAATATCAAAAATTATAGTTCAATTTAAGCTATTGTAAACCACTGGAATTGGCTGGATAATTCACCGCCTTTAAGACAGTAGACCCTGAAAAAGTTGTAGATGCGACGGCGCCCCAGCACAATTTGTCAGATTTTAAAATATCTATAATATTGTGGATCGTTTTATCGCCGTGTCATTTTACTGGCTTAGCGTAATGTTACGTTTGTGCTGTAATTAAATATTCTTCCAAGCTATCAGTAATAAAACTGCTTTTATTCAATGTTGCTTAAATTTTGTGGGAAGGCAAGATATATGTCAATTTAATATTGTAAAAAGCATCCTAGTCGAAAACATCTGGTGATTTTAGCAGCCACCTTCAATACGGAAATTAAGATTGTTAAAAACAATTAAGCTACTGCTAAGAAAGAGTTGAATAGAATGTTAACAACTTTTCTAAGACGTTATTAAATCAAGCAACAACCAAAACTAAGCCTGCCCGATACTTTAATAATTTCATTTATACTCCGTTCCTTATCTGGGCTTTTTAGTGTTTGTATGTGTTGCGACTGCACGTGCAGCTTCATTCCTCCCTTTGTTTTGAACTGCTTTGAGCAGTGCTGGAGCTGTTCCAGAGATGGAACCGGTCAGGATTTTCTCGACCCGACCAGTAAATTTCAAAATCATCGCCGGTTGACCGGCCCGGTCGACCGGTTTTTTACCGAAGGTTTTTGTTCACTGTTCAATGTATCAAATGAAAAATTTTCAAAAGCGGGGGGGCATGGGTGAGGTGTTAAAATTTGTGACTTTGGACGGGGGTCTCAGAAAAAAACGCAAAAAAAGTTTTGTGTTTTTGCAAAAATGACTCAATTTTAAGACCTTTTTTTATTTAAGTTTTGTTTTGAAAGAGCTGTTTTGAGCAGCGCAAAACGTGCAGAAAATAAGCATAAAAACCACTGGAGGGCACAAGCTAAATATTAGACGTTCTTTCTAATGGTCGTATTATGCGAAGTATTATCGTTCTTTCATATTATGCGAAGGCCAAAAAATGAAGTTACAATTTTTTAGCTATTTGTGACAGATTATTTGCAAGTTGCCGAGCAGCAAACACTAAACTTTTTTTCGGCAGTGCTGCTTTTGCAGTTACAAAAAGATAAATGAGAAAAAAACAACAGCAGAAGATAGATAACAGTAAAAACATACGAACATCACAATAATTGTACTATAATACCCAAGAACATTAAAATGATGCAGCAATAACATTATATAATACTGAAAAATTATGTCACTAACAACGTGAAAAAAGGAATACTGAAAAATTATGTCATTAACAGCGTGAAAAAAATTAATAATATTCATAACAACTAGGCTGCGTCACTAATAGTTTGAGAAAGTATGAAAAGGATCTATTGCAAAACATTATGTACTGGAAAAGGTTTTTAGCTCCACCGAGATTTGTATACGAATGGAACAATTAATATACATCTCTGTGCAGCTAAAAACCTTTTCCAGTACATAATGTTTTGCAATAGATCCTTTTCTGACTTTCTCAAACTGTTAGTGAAGCAGCCTAGTTGTTATGAATATTATTAATTTTTTTCACGCTGTTAGTGACATAATTTTTAATATTATGTAATGTTGTGGCTCCATTATTTTAATGTTTTTGGGTATAATAGTACAAGTATTGTGATGTTCGTATGTTTTTACTGTTACCTATCTTATGCTGTTGTTTTTTTCTCATATCTTTTTGTAACTGCAAAGGCAGCACTGCAAGTTGTTCTGAAGAAGCTTCCCGGTTTGGGAGACGAAACGTCAAACCAATAAATAAACTCATCGATAGTACGAAGTGGTTATGAATAACTATCCCGATTAACGCAACGCGTCCGTTATTTTCATTGAAAACACCAAACTGTTATGACATTAGCTAGAAAACATTCAAAATATGATGTGCCCCAGCAGTTTGTAGAAATGCTGCTACTTCAGAACAAGCCCTGTCTAGTAAGATATAAAAAAATAAGATCTATGTCTTTCTTGCCCAGTGTAGAGTGTGGTAAATTTAAGTTGAGAAAAGCTTTTCAAAGCGGCAAGATGTACTAAAAAATCTGTAATCAGCGCCACTTCTACTCCTTAAGCTGATTAAAATGATGCTAAAATGCCAGGTAGCTTAAGCCTCTTTTACATGCATGCTTTATTATAATCTGATTACGCGATTTTAACGTATATTTTGTACTTTTTTGGTTTGTGCCGTGGCCCAAAGTGGGGGGCTTGGCACAATACTCCCACCCTAAATACGTCTCTGGATGTGCATGTCTTAATGGTCACAGCTTGAAACCATTCCACAAGCGTTTTCGAAAGATGTGGTTTGTTAATACTGATTTTTTATAAAAAGTTTTATTTATGATAAAATATATAAGTATGTTTTGGTTGGTGTTTAGATGTTTTTTGGTTCCAAAAAAGGAAAATTTGACCGGTTTTTCAACCGGCTTGACCGGCCGGTCGAAGAATCTTGACCCGACCGGCAACCCGACCGGTGTCGGTCGACCCGACTGGTTTCCATCTCTGAGCTGTTCAATAAATATTGTTAACACAGGCGCGATAGTGCTTATTTATCACATAGTTTTCGTGATTAGGGTGTATGCGTCGAACGTAAACAGGGGCCCGGATTTACAAAGCGCAGATCCCCTGGTAAACGGAGAAGAATCGACCATTGAGTTACAGTTTTCTTATTCCAGAAAATATGATCTAAAAAAAAAAAAAAAGAAACAGAAAAAAAGGTCACGCGAGTAAGCGCGGGGTGTCTGGAATTTACCAGCTTGCCATACGGTAAATCCGGCGCTGGATAAAATAATGCTTTTCAAGTGAAATCAAACCGGGATTATCGTTGTGGTCAACAATGGACATTCAAGTGATTCACCTAAACGTATAAAACGGTCCAGCCTCATCTAGAGCAGAATGGATATGGAGCTCAGCATCGCTTAGAACTTCCACAATATACTCCACACTTAACGGGACTGCGCTGTTTCTAGTCAATAAAAGAGTCATAAATAAAATTAAATCACACAACACCGGACAAATCTGAAACAATGGCAAAAAGTTTCATTTTATTGCTATTGGCGACAAAAGCGAGAATAAAATTCAAGCAAACCAATGATATAAGAGCCAGTGGCGTTACTGAGAAAGAGGGGGGTCGGCTCAGGGTTTCACAATTTTGAGGTGACACCATATTTTAATCACATCCAAATTTGAAATTTTTCGCTAAAACTTTTTAAAATCGACTGTTTTTCAATTTTTCGTTGAAAAAGGCAAAATTATTTTGAGCGGTGACCCCCCAAAATAAACTTTTTATGACATTATTTATGTCATTTCCAGCAAAAGTTACTCAAAAATTGGATTTGGGATGGTAATTTAGCAGTTGACACAAGTTCTTAAGCAAATTACGCAAAGCTACTACTTTTAGAGACAACGATTTTTATTATTATTGCTACCTGCTGGTTGTTAAGCAAGGCTAAGGCTGTGTAGTACAGTCACTGTCAGCAGATCAGCGCGGGCAAAGACAGAGTAAAAATCCGCATAATAAAGAAACAAAGAGGAGAAAGAGTGGGAAAAAGAGTTGCGTATCATCTAGTTTTATGTCATTGGTCTAATTAATGACATAAAACTAGATGATCCGAAACTGCGCGAATGCGCTCATTTTATTCTCTGCTTGGTCACGCTTGGCTGGGCCTCACTCTTCTGCTTTTCTCTGGCACTGGCGATTGGTGCGCAGTTTGAAAAAGGTCGGTTGAAGCACGAATAATGTGCTTGCAAAGTAATTAACGGTGGTTTGAGGTGAACTAATCTGTATTCATGTTTATGTCATTCGAGTGAAAGCTGTATCTTGAAAATCGGAGCTGATTCTACAGGTCTTTGGTAGCCTAATCAGAGTAGGATCGTGCCCGTTCTTAATCGTTTCAAGAGTGTGAACGAAACAGTCGAAGTCATACCCATCCGCACCAAAATTTTTCATAGGTCATGAACTTTCGCTGTGGTCACTCGATCGATCATTCGTATGAACCAGGCACTTTGCATCTGTCTTATCACATCAACGCCTAGCGTAGGGGTAGCCAGGGGGGGGGCAAATTGAATTGCCACCAATGATTAAAATAACAACAAAGCCTTTTTTCAGCTTAAGTTTATTTTAGCACTTTTGCGTAGAACAGTATATTAATATCCAACCAATGTAAATGTATTATCTCGAAAAAACTCAGGCTTTTTGTGCTAAAAATTGCAACCTCAGTTCCTTATCTAACCTTTTTGTGAACATAATGCAATAACAGAACTCGTAACCGTCTATTGTACCAACTTTGAATAACAATCCACCTCCATCTCAGCAGTTTTAACGCGACAAAATACTTTTGAAAAAAAATTAGCTGGGGAAAATGCTTATTGAACAAATTATTGGATTTGAATTGAGCGAGCCTGGTCCCTAATCGTTTATGTACTCCTAAAACTGGTTATTTTTATGATAAAACAAAAATCTCCAATGCAAATCTTTGAGTGAATCATTATTTACTAGCTGCTAAAAATATTGCAGGAGGCATTGCGTCTTGCTTCACCCTACCTGGATCAAGCCACTTGCAAAATTTAACCTAAAAATACAAGATTTTAAACGTGTTTTGCACTTGACCTGCCAGTAAATGGAAGATTAAACAATTTAATTTTTTCAGTTGGATTTCAAATCTTAAAAATTTAGTGATTTTAAATGGATTTACAAACGTGCGAAATGTGATCTAAATGGCCTTAGAATTGCAATTTTTTTCTAAAACATTACAAAAAATTGCCCAGCGGCGGGGGGCTTTGCCCCCGAACCTTAGTCTGTGACATAGGCGTAGCCAGGATTTTTGATTGGGGGGGGCCCAAACCCTCAAATATTCGGCTGTCTTCACCGAAATTTAGAGTGAATTTTGGACCGAAATCGGAAATTCGAACGATTTTTTCGCCCAAAATCAAGTGATCTCCAAAAAAAAAAAAAGAAGGTCTTCACCGAAATTAAGAGTGATTTTTCAGCCGAAAATCAGGTGATCTCAAAAAAAAAAAGAAAAAAAAAAAGGTCTTCACCGAACTAAACATTGTCAGGCTATTTTGTCATAACTTTTTGTCGTTAGTGGAGTTTTGATTGGGGGGGGGCCCGGGCCCCCTGGGCCCCCCCCTGGCTACGCCTATGGTCTGTGATACGTTTAAGTTACATTAGTATACTCGCCATCTCTCCCAATTTACAATTTTTTGAAAACTTTTCAAGTTTTGGTTAAAGTCCTGGTCCCTTTAGCAAAATCCTGGTTACATGGTAAACCAGGCTTCTGCTTCTGATCCTACATTTTACGGCATCTTTGTCCCATTAAAAATTCCTTTTGAAAAGTTCTGATGACGTCATTGCTTTGTGGTTTGGGCTCCACTAATCAAAAATCCTAGCTACGCCTTAGACGCTGACCACTTTTTTGAGTTCTGTTTGCAAGTCTTTCCTCTGGTCAGGCCTCCACTGCAGGTAGACTGCTTGGCCCTAATGGGAAATATGCGTCAAGTGTCTTTCCCAAGGACACAAGGACGTATTGCAGTCACTAATTCTCAGAAAAAGATGAGTTGACGTTTTTTCGCAAAAAGTTGGTAAAATATATGAATCTTCAAACGTAGAGGGGTTTAAGTTAGACATCAGACGACATTTAGAGTTTTGATCGTATGCTGTAGCTGATGATTTATTTTTGCTTTATCCTGCTGTCACGAAACAACGGTGGTGTTGTATTTAAGACAAAACTGCATCTGCTCTGGAGTTTCTGTGCGATCAATTTCAAAACATACCCGTGATTTTTCACCAAATTATTTTGATGAATTCAAATTTTTTTCACTAAAACGTCTCAAAATCGACGGTTTTTCTAATGAAAAAAGCAAAATTTCTTAGGCGGCGACCCTCCAAAATAAAAATTGCCGCCGAAATTTCACGCAAAAATAGTATAAAATAAATCTTTTTTGTTAAGAAAAGCAAGATTTTTCAGCGGCAAAGACTCCGCAATATAAGTTAATGTTTTTTTATAAAGATACTTCACCACTGGATAACATATCTTAAAAAAAAGAAATCAAAAACGCACAAACTAACTAATCATATACACTCTTTTTTAGAACAATTTTATGAGAACACTAGGCTCATTTTTGCTCAAAATTTAAGAACAAATTAAGAAAAATTCCAGCCTCAGCAGCAAAAATAATTTAAGGACAAAAAAAAAGAAAAAAAATCCAAATCAATGAAAGAAACTAAATCCTGTACTGATTCAAAACGACAAAATTTCAGTGGTTTTCTAGTATTTGCGAGCAAAATTGCAACTATTATACGAGATTAGAATGCTGTTGCGCTCTATGCGAGTAACTGAGAAAATTTTTGGCAGCCGTTTGAGTCGAAAAAAGGGCAATTCTGCGTTGCGGCAAAAGCGGTAAAAAATGTTCACTCAAGCACACAAAGCTTTGGGACTAAACAACTTAAACAGTTTTACAAATATGGTCGCTAAAATTAACATCTTAAACAGTTGTACAAATGTGATCGCCAAAATTAACATCCGTGTTTTCAAAATTTAAGAACAATTGAGGCTAAAATTCGGCGAAAAAATACGAACAGCCAGCCTTAACTTAATATTTGTTGGTTCTTATAAAAAAAAAGTATACTACATGCCGTAAAAAACTACGCCAAGTTTTTTTGACATTATTCGATTTAGTTTATTTTTGCCATTTCTGGCATAGAAGCAACGAAAATTAACTTACGCTCTTGACTCTTCAAAGTTCAATGCTACCGTAGCAACGAAAAAAAAATAAAACTGACACTTACATATCTAGAGTAGTTCAATCAATTCAGTGTAAAACATTTAACATATTTTGACTCAGGAAAGCAGAAAAAATGAGAAACCACAACCATAAACAAAAAAACAACACTTTTCATATTTACATTTCAGTGATGTCGTAACATTAAGTTGTGATAACACGTTGACATTTATGTATTTTACGCAAAACTTACTCGAAAATTGAATTTTGGGGGGTAATTTAGTAGTTGACAAAACTTTACGTAAATTACGCAAACCCACAACTTCCAGAGACAACGATATTTGTTATAATTGCTACCTATTTATTAGTTGAGCAAGGCAAAGGCTGTACAATACAGTCACTGTCAGCAGATCAGCGCGGGCAAAGACAGAGCAAAAATCCGCACAATAAAGAAACAAAGAGGAAAAAGAGTGGGAAAAAGAGTTGCGTATCATCTAGTTTTATGTCATTGGTCTAATCTAGGAAAACAACTTGATGTTAAAATTTTAATTAAATATTTGTTTGTCAGAAATCATTAGCTATCATTACCAATTTAATAGTACCGGTAGCATGAACTATTACTGGTGAAACTTCATTTTGTGTCAGTGGAGAGACAGCAACATGCAGGATAATGGTATTGCTAGAAAAAAACAGTTTAGGCTATGTGAATGCAGAAAGTCAGAATTAGTTGCAGCGGTAATTGGAACGGCCGACGCTCGCGTCGCGTGTTTCGTTGTTTTTACTCCGCCATCTTCCAACTGACGAGTGCGAAATTTCAGACTTTTGCTTATAACTCGAGAACACTTGGGTCTAGCTGCATGAAATTTTGACAAAAGTTTGAGATTAATGAGGTATATGTTTGTGCCAAATTTCGAGGCAATAGGTCACATGACTTTGGTTTTAGAAGCCGAAAACCAGCCCGCAAGTTTGGCGTAAAAAGCGGTCTCGGTCAAAAACGGCTAAAGTACGGCAAAAAATATTTCAAATGGTTGTATGTCTTAAAATACCCTTTCATCCCAACCAACCCACTTTTGGCTGCGATGAGGTTTTTTCTTTTTTTTTCCTTTATTTTCTTCTTAAATTTTGTAAGTTCTTCTTCTAAACCACAAAACATCAAAATCTAATTTTTGTGTAAAGTTGTTAAACTGCAAACGCAATTTTTTCTCCCGAAATTTTTTGGGGCAAGTTCCCCGAGAACCCCACCAAAATGGGGCCCAAAATATCAATTTTTGTAATGACTCAAGCTAGAGTGCTAGTTTTTTTTGATATCAGTAGATACTTAACAGACAAATATTTTGACATAGTGAGGAACCCCCCTTAATGAATCCCCTAAAAATCAATTTTCTGAATGGCTTAACTTAGGGTGTCAGTTTGTTTTGACATCAGTAAATATTTGACAGACAAACATTTTGACATTGTTTGGGGGTGCCACCCCCCCAAATGGACTCAAAAAAAATCAATTTTTTGAACGGCTTAACTTAGAGTGCCAGTGTTCAATGATATCAGCAGATATTTTACAGACAACCGTTTTGACATAGTTTGGGGTGCCACCCCCTGGAAACTCCCCCAAATGGACCCAAAAAAATCAATTTTTGAACGGCTTAACTTAGAGTGCCAGAGTTTTATGATATTAGCAGATATTTAACAGACAAATGAACCCCCCTAAAATCAAGTTTTTAAATGGCTTAAGTTAGGGTGCCGGTTTGTTATATCAGCAGATATTTAACAGACAAATATTTTGTCATAGTTTGGGAGTGTCACCCCCCGGGACCCCCCAATGGACCCCTCAAAAATCAATTTTTTCTGCGGCTTAACTTAATGTGCCAGTTTTTTTTTATATTAGCAGATATTTAACAGAAAAATATTCTGACATAGTTTGGGAGTGCCACCCTTCCAAGGACTCCCCCAAATGGACCCCCAAAAATTAATTTTTTGAAAGACTCAACTTAGGGTGCCAGTGTTTTATGATATCAACTGAGATTTAACAGACAAATATTTTGGCGTAGTTTGGGGGTGCCACCCCTGGGAGACGTTGTGGAATTTCCAACTCTCAATAACTGATGAGTATAGAGCTGCTTTCGACTTTCATCGATATAAGAGTCATCAGGGCTGGATAGAAACGTCAGACACTCGTTATCAGAAGTCAACAGTACATTTGATGTTTTTGCTCGTAAATCGACATTGCATTACCGAAACCATGTTTGCCAATAGAAATTGATATTGCAAAATCGTAACCAATTTTATTATTAAAAATTAGTATTGCATGATCCTAATCGCAATTGTTGTCAAAAACCTATCCACCACTAACTTTCTTTTCCAATAGTTGTCTTGCTTAAATTATTGTGATACAGGCCAGCAGACCTGAGATGGGCTTCTGTTGTTGTAGTCCTGCAGATAACTGTTGTTAAAGCCGATTAGTAAGCTACAACAATATTTTGAATGCTACCAACTTGCCCATCATCTTGTCGCGCATTACTAACTGCACTTGAACTGTGCTGAAACGTTTTTTGTGCGTAGGCTTGTCTTTCATCTCGATTCTTCTTGATCGCATGTTGACTTTTCAAAGTAGCTGCTAATCCAAATAGCACTGAGCTCAGTAGAAATGACACTCAATACAATTCAAAATCACAGCCATTTAGCACATTTCTTACTGGAAAATGTACCATACACCGTATTGAATACCGAAAGCGCTGCAATAAATCTAGTCACTTACTTACCGTTTACTAAGTTGCGACTGACAGTTTGCTCATAGTTTGTCTTTTGCCTAATGGCTTCTTGATTTACGATTATTCAATTTTTTCATCAAATTAAAGTTACCAATTTTTTCTAATTATCAAGTACAAACTGTGCAGCAACAACTGCAATACATCATAGCAGGCAGATTTTCCAATTAGGCTTCTGAAACAAGTCAAACAACATAAACATTTTTGAGCTACTATTTTGCATTAGGCCAATACAATTAGTAATGCATCATACAATTACAGTATTTACAGCATAGGCTAGTCTAAAGAATGAATTTTTAAATGAAATTGCTGCATGAAGCATGACACCATGGGAAGTTGTCTAGGCTATTATAGACAAGATAGACACTAAACTGCCAAGGGGAAATAAGCTTTTTATTTCTAACTGGCGTATGGTATACTTAAAACTTCTTATCATGATAATTCTAGTAGTGGCCTTACAGCAGAAAGTTTCGGTCATCTTTGCATTTAATTTACACTAATAAATAAACTTGTTCCTAATCTAACTGGTAAATTCTTACTTCAACGTTTCAAAAAGCTTAATTCTGGCCTACATAAAACTGCATAAGATTGCCAGTTGTCACTCCTTTATATAACCTGAAATTACCTTCAGACATAGGTGGGCACGTTAATGCAAAACGTTAGCTTCGTTAACCACTAGTCCGTTAACAAACTTCACACCTCCGTTAACGTTAATTCGTTATTTTTAGCTTTAATGAACGGAAGTTAATAAAGTCCGTTAATTCGTTAACATTTTGCGTGTAATTTACATTTCTTTTTATTCATTCGCTTCTAGAACACGTATTGACGCTGTTGAGCTGATTCTAAGGAAATATTTATTGCTGTAATGGTCTTTTTTGTGTTTTGGAAGTTACTAATCTAATTTCAAGACAAAAATAAGTTCAAATGCACTAACGACGCTGCGATCAGAAAATCTTTGGAAATTCTGAACAGCAATAATTAATAGACCTATGAAGGTGCAGCTTATTATTTGCTACAAAAAAGAGCTTGTTTCTATGCTTTCTGCTATAAAACTTGTGCTAATACGCAGCAAGTGTTACCAGTGCAAACTGGCTTGTACCGGTACGTTGAATGAATGGTGGAAGATATTAACCATAAAAACCTTAACAAAAGTTAACAAAACTTAACGGACGTTAATTTAGTCCGTTAACAGAACTTAACGAAAGTTAATTTAGACCGTTAACATGAAAAAACTTTTTAACGGATTAACGAGTTAATGAAAAAGTTTTTCCCAATCTAGTGCAGTACTTGCACTGTAACGTGCACTTTCAGAAAATGCACTGCACCCCTCCCCAGCGCCACTATGATGTCATGGTTAGGCATGCAAAGTTGTTGTTTTATGGTAATAGGCAAATGCATGATTCGCGCTGTGTTTTACAATGGCCCTCATTTAACCGATGTTTATTGAGTGTTAAATAGGTTATACAAAGCTGCTCCAACAGCATGTGCAACTTTTAAAGGGGTGTTGGGGGTGCTCAACCCGCCAAATCATCACAGACCAATGCAAATACACCTTGAATGAGAGTTTCAGGCATTTTCTGTTACAGGCATATCATGACTGAACTCCATTTCTTGGTCTTTTTTGATACGCTTCCCAACTTAGTGCAGTACTTGCACTGTAAAGTGCACTTTCAAAAAATGCAATGCAACTCTCCCCAGCGCCACTGTGATGTCACAGTTAGGCGTGCAAAGTTGTTGTTTTGTAGTAATAGGCAAATGCCTGATTTGTGCAGTGTTTTGCAATGGCCCTCATTCAACCGACACTTACTGAGTGTTAAATCGGTTATACAAAGCTGCTCCAACAGCATGTGCAACTTTTGAAGAGGATTGGGGGGGTGGCCAAAGCGCCATGACATCATAGACCAACGCAAATACATCTTGAGTCAGTGATTTTAGGCATTTTCTGTTAAGCGCATATCATGATTAAACTCCATTTCTTGGTTTTTGTAAATATCCAATGGAAACCCAATACAGTATTTGCACTACTATCGTTAGTTTTTGTATGGTACTTGGCAAAACTAGTTACGTGTCATGATACGTAAATAAATTAATCATCAGCGTTTGTGAGCATTTTTTTTAAAAGGATTACATGATTGCATCGTTTTTGTATTGTTTTTATTTTTCAATTTCTGGACCACTTTTTCAATTTCAGGAGTCGAGTGTTGTTTCTAATTTTGTGTAGTATAACTTTCAATTGCAGTTCAGCATGGATGGTTACCAAAATTAAGTTTCTAAAGCAAATAAAAAAGTTTAGTCAGTTGGATTCACTAAACATTTTCCAAAGAATTTTATGCGTCCTTATGGTGAAACGGTTCGCCCTCGCATAGGCACTACAGCAGACTTTAATCGCAAGCTCAAGTCATTCACTTGTGAATGGCTTGCAAGGCCTTCTGTTGCAGCGTCTGAGCTTGCTGCTACAGTGGATGCCAACTTGGTTCTTATAGCAAAATTAATGAAACTGTCCGAAAAGTGACTTATACTAACTTCCCAATTTGATGTCAGCTAACTACAAAAACTATTTGAAAATGTAATACAGATTCATTTGGACCAGTCTGTTAAGTTTGATCCGTTAACCTTAAATGTATGCGTGACAGCAAGCCAGAACGTTGGTTCAGCAGCATAAATCGTTGAAAGTGACACGAAATGCAACAAATGTAGATAAACACATAAATGAAGCATCTCAACAAAATTTGGCCAACAATCTGTTTAAAATATCATGTAAATACACCCAAGGTATGCTTTCGAAGTAGAAGATTTATTTCAATGCTTTGAATACACGAATTTAGGACGACTTTTTTTGTATTTTGTGCAAAGTTAATGAAACTGTCCAGAGAATGACCTATACTAACTTCCCAATTTGATGTCAGATAACTACAAAAACAACTTGCAAGTGCAATAAAGATTCATTTGGACCAGCCTGCCAACTTTGGTCCGATACCCTTAAATGTATGCGTGGCAGTAAGCAACAACGTTGCGCTCAACAACACGCCGCATTGAAAGTGCCTGGAAATGCAAAAAATGGAGATAAACACATAAATGAAGCATCTAAACAAACTTTTGCCAACAATCTGTTTAAAATATCATTTAAAACCAGGCAAAGTGTGTTTTCGATTCGGAGCATTTACTTCAATGCTTGCAATATACGAAATTATGACAAAGTTGTGTGTATTTTGATTCAAATTGATGAAACTGTCCAGAGAATGTTTACTAACTTCCCAATTTGATGTCAGCTAACTACAAAAACAACTTGCAAGTGTAACACAGAGTCATTTGGACCAGTGTGCCTACTTTGGTTTGTTCCGTTCAATTGTAAGCGTGACAGTAAGCCACAACGTTGCATTCAACAGCATAAATCGTTAAATGTGACACAAAATGCAACAAATGGAAATAAACGCATAAATGAAGCATCTAAACAAGTTTTTGCTAACAATCTGTTCAAAATATCAATTAATTACACGCAAGGTATTAATATCAACTAATTCCAATTGGAAGATTTGTGTCAATGCTTGGAATACACGAATTTAGGACGATTTTTTTTGGTATTTTCAGCAAAATTGACGAAACTGTCCAAAAAATGACCTATACTAACTTCCCAATTTGATGTCAGCAAACTAAAAAAACAACTTAGAAATGTGATACAGATTGATTTGGACCAGTCTGCCAACTTTGGTCCGTTACCTTTAATGTATGCGTGACAGTAAGCCACAACGTTGCGTTCAACAGCATAAATTGTTAAAAGTGACACGAAATGCAACAAATGGCGATAAATACATAAATGAAGCATCTTAAACAAACTTTTACCAACAAGCTGTTCAAATTATCTCGTAAATACACCCAAGATATGCTCTCCAGCTGGAAAATTTGTTTCAATGTTTTGAATTTGCAAAATTATGACGAATTTTTGTGTATTTTGAGCAAAAATAATGAAACTTCCCAAAGAATGACTTATAATTACTTCTAAACATTATCCTGTGTTACACTTCTAAGCTGTCATTGTAGTTAGCTGACGTCAAATTGGGAAGTTAGTTTAGGTCGTTCTTTGGACAGTTCCATCGAAATCGTTCAAAATGCAGAAAACTTCGTCCTAAATTTGTACATATGATATACATTGAAACAAATGTTACAATTGGAAAGCTTACCTTGCGTGTATTCACATGATTTTTGGGACACATTGTTGGCAAAGGTTTGTTTAGATGGTTCATTTACGTGTTTATTTCTATTTGTTGCTTTTTGTGTCACTTTTAACAATTTATGCTGTTGAATGCAACGTTGTAGCTTGCTGTCGCGGATACATTCAAAGGTAACGGACCAAAGTTGGCACACTGGTCTAAATGAGTCTGTGTTACACTTCCAAGTTGTGTCTGTAGTTAGCTGACATCAAATTGGGAAGCTGTTAACATGTAACCTTAAGTTAGTGTACCATAATACCACATGTTAATAGAAGCAAAACGCATGTTATATTGTGAAGTCTATAAGAAGTGTTTCACCATAAGCTAAATGCAAATATACCATTGGTAGTTTTTTGAAAATTTTTTGACCCTCCCCTTTGCTTACATCTACGGAAGCGTTTCGCCGAGCTGAGTTCAATAGTACCATAGCCGGGCTTGGGGACCCCCGAGAATTGAAAAATATGACGTCAGAAAGGGTCAAGATTTAGGTTTCTGAGCCTAATGTAAATACTGTGTTGGTCTGCCCGTTGTTGCAACTATCAAAGGATGCATATCATCAAGATGCGTTCATTGATACCAATATTGTTTTGGTACACCTCCCCAATCGGAAATTATGACGTCATAAAGAGTTAAAAACTCATGTTTTTTTACGTTTTCTAACAAACTGCAACTGTTTTTGGTTTCCAATAGCAACCTAAACTTTACCTTTAAGTTTGTAAATTGACCAAGTTGAACTGCAACGTGTTGCATGGATGAATGACGTCATTGTGACGTCATGCAATGCGGTTTTACTTTATTCCCAAGCTCAGTTACTGTACTGCACTTACCAAACAAACATACTGCACTTACCAAACATACCATAACCAAATGAAGCATTCAAACGATCCTCTTCTTGCTTACATCAGTGGCAGCGTTTTGATAAGCTGAGTTCATTCGAGTTATTGTCAGGCTTGGGGACCCTCAAAATCGTAAATTAGGATGTCATGAAAGGTCTAATGTTTAGTTTTTTCTGGCCTAATGAAAAAGTGTTTGGGTCTAAACGTTGTTGCAACCGTCAAAAGATACATCTCTTGAAGCTGCGTTTAATGTTCCAAGTTTTGTTTTCTAACACTCCCCCAATTGGATGCTATGACATCATAAAGGGTCTAAAATTTATGATTTTTTACGTTTTTTGATAAAGTGCAACTGTTTTTAACCTGCAACAGCAGCCAAAACAATAGATTTAAGGTTCTAAATCGACCAAGAAATGGAGTTCAGTCATGACATGCTTGCAACAAAAAATGCCTAAAATCACTGATTCAAGGTGTATTTTTGTTGGTCTGTGACGTCATGGCGGGTTGGCCATTGCCCCCCAATCCATTCAAAATTTGTGCTTGCTGTTGGAGCAGCTTTGTACAATCGATTTAACACTTAATAAACGTTGGTTGAATGAGGGCCATCGCAAAACTCTGCACAAATCGTGCACTTGCATATTAGCATAAAACAACAACTTTGGACGCCTAACTATGACATCATAGTGGTGCTGGGGAGGGATGCAATGCATTTTCTGAAACTACGACTTACAGTGCAAGTACTGCACTAGGTTTGGAATGAATATTTGCAAAGACCAAGAAATGGAGTTCAATCATGATATGCGCTTATCAGAAAATGCCTAAAATCACTGGTTCAAGGTGTGTTTGCGTTGGTCTGTGACGACATGGTGGGTTGGCCGCCCTCCCAACCCATTGAAAGGGTGAACATGGTGTTGGAGCAGCTTTGTATAACCGATTTAACACTCAGTAAACGTTGGTTAAATGAGGGCATTTACACAACACTGTACAAATTAGGCAATTGCATATTACCATAAACGAACAACTTTGCATGCTTAACTATGACATCACAGTGGCGCTGGGGAGGGGTGCAATGCATTTTCTGAAACTAAAGCTAACAGTGCAAGTACTGCACTAGGTTTGAAATGGATATTTGCAAATTCAAAAAAGTGGAGTTCAGTCATAATATGCCCGTAACAAAAAACGCCTAAAAACACTGATTCAAGGTGTATTTGCGTTGGTCTGTGATGTCATGGCGGTTTGACCCAGCCCCTAAACCCATTCAAAAGTTGCGCATGCTGTTGGAGCAGCTTTGTATAAGCGATTTAACACTCAATAAACATCGATTAAACAAGAGCCATTGGAAAACACTGCACAAATCAGGCATTTGCCTATTACCATGAAACAACAATTTTGGGTGCCTAACTATGACATCACAGTGGCGCTGGGGAGGGGTGTAATGCTTTTTCTGAAACTACAGCTTACAGTGCAAGTACTGCATCAGGTTTAAAATGGATATTTGCAAAGACCAAGGAATGGTGTTCAGTCATGATATGCCAGTAGCAAAAAATGCCTAAAAACACTAATTCAAGGTGTAATTGCATTGGTCTGTGACGTCATGGCAGGTTGGCCGCCCTCCCAACCCATTCAAAAGTTGCACATGTTGTTGGAGCAGCTTTGTATAACCGATTTAACACTCAGTAAACGTCGGTTGAACTAGAGGCATTACAAAACACTGCACATATCAGGCATTTGCTTATTGGTAGAAAGGGAGAAGTTTGCACACTCTAATGTGCTGTCACAGCAACCTTGTGGAGGGATGCGAGGATTTTTTAAACACATACCTCACAAATTCAAACAATTACATAGATCACGTATGCTCTGAACAATTATGTGATCACAGCTTTTGAATCTCAATCAACAAAACAGAAAAACAAGACAACATCTGTTCATGGAAATTCCCCAACAAAAATAAAATAATTTTACATACTTTACTTTGAAAACTTTGAAGTGTTTCAGAGCTCAGTTCAAAAATATTTCCAAAGCCTACTGGTAATTTATTTTCAAAAGAGAAAAAAAGCACAAAGATACGTTTCTAAACCAACAAATAGTGTGTGGAAGAAGCAGTTAAGTTTAGTTGAGGCAAAATCTGAATTAAATTTGCAGTAAAAGCAGGTTATGCAAGGTATACCACGCCCATTGCAGTTTCAGATTTTTTGGATGAGGCCATTTACGTTTTGTTTATAAGCCAAGTTTTCAAGGTAGGGAACTTTCTTTTAAGTCGTCCCACATACTTCAATATCTACAAAGTTACCTTGGTGTTGCAGAATTTTTTCCAAAAAAAATTTGAAGCGATATGATATCTACACTGGTATGGTATGTCAACATTTGGATAAATAGGCCTAATAGATGAACTTGGATAAAACAGGCCTAATCCATGATAGAATGATTGAACTTCACTTCATGGTCTTTGCAAATATCCATTCCAAACCTAGTGCACTACATGCACTGTAAGCTGCAGTTTCAGAAAATGCATTGCAGCCTTTCCCAGCGCTACTGTGATGTCATAGTTAGGCGTGCAAAGTTGTTGTTTTATGGTAATAGGCAAATGCCTGATTTGTGCAGGGTTTTGTGATGGCCCTCGTTCAATCGATGTTTACTGAGTGTTAAATCGGTTATACAAAGCTGCTCCAACAGCATGCGCAACTTTTGAATAGGTTGGGGGGTGGCCAACCCGCCATGACGTCACAGACCAATGCAAATACACTTTGAATCAGTGTTTTTAGGCATTTTCGGTTACCGGCATATCATGATTAAACTCCATTTCTTAGTCTTTGTATATATCCATTCCAAACCTAGTGCACAACATGCACTGTAAGCTGCAGTTTCAGAAAATGCAGTGCACCCCTCCCTAGCGCCACTGTGATGTCATAGTTGGGCATCCAAATTTGTTGTCTTATGGTAATAGGCAAATGCCTGATTTGTGCATGGTTTTCAAATAGCCCTTGTTTAACCGATGTTTAACAGGAAGTCGTTCCTGTCCCATCTTGCAGCAAAAGGAAGAGGAACTCTTCAATCGTTTAAAATATGGAATATAAAGACAAAATTAATTTGGGCTGCACTATTAATATCTGTGGTTTATCAAAACGCAGTAAGTTTATGCTCAATAAATTTATACATGAAAGAGATTTATGCATTTTAGCAATTCAAGAAACGAACTCTTGTGATGATGAACAACTGGAGCTACTCAACATGACATGTTATAAGGATTCAAATAGAGCTATAAATCGTTGGTGTGCTCTATACATATCCCAAGATCTGAAATCAGTTCATCTACCTCAAATTGGAAGCTATTGCAATAGTCTTGATTCCGCTTGGGCACTTGTTGAAGTTGGTAATCTCAGAATAATAGTTGGATCCATATATGTTAAGCTCAATGATACCAATGCCATATTGAATGCATTATCACTGATTGATAAAGCTAATGATCTAGTTCCTTCACTCAAGGCAAAAGGCATCATTGTTTTTGGCGACTTCAATGCTAGACACACTGCATGGGGTGATTCTCAAAACAATCGATATGGAGAACAAGTGATAGATAACCTGGACTTCACCAAATTTGCTATTTCCTGCTCTGGAACCCCAACTTTTTTAGCAAAAAACGGATATAGTTGCATTGACCTAATCATCTGTTCAAATAAACTTTCAAACTTTCTGATGGACTGTTTTACGGATGAAAACACAAATTTGTTTAGTGGTGCCCCTAGCAGAGGTCATGTGCCCCTGCTATGTGGAATCAAGTTAAATTCAAAAACTAGACCGGTCTCTTATGCTCTTGACTTGAATACGATGAACTGGGCTAAATGGTCATCAGATTTAGAGGACCTAATACCATCAGAAGATGTCACTAGTGTTGCGAATGTCCATGAAATGTGGAATTTCTTCAAGAAGGGTTTTAACACTGCTACAGACACTAATTGCAAAAAGAAACGAGTATCTAATCACAGCAAGCCTTATTGGACTACTAGCTTAACTGTTTTATGTACAGCAATGAGAAAGGCTAGAAAGCACTATCAGTTGCGAAATACAGATTACAACTATGAATTGTTTGTTGATGCTAAGACTAAATTTGATGTTGCCCGAAAAACTGCCTGCTCTGAATTTATCTTGAAGCAAACTCAGGACCTAAATACCTCAGAAGCAAGAGATTTTTGGGGAAACTTTCAAAAAATGTTTGAAACAAGAAAAACGCAACAAATTGGACCTTTTCTGAACGATAACAATGAATACCTATTCAAGGATGCGGAATTAGAAGAAGAATTATTTTCCACATTTTTTCAAGGAAAACACATCAGTGATAATATGCAGTCATTTGACTCTAAATTTGACAGTCAAATCAAGCTGCAGTACGAAGGTGTTCTGGACAAAATTAACTCAGCTAACAACTATGAACTGTCATCTGTGAATGGTCCAATTACAACAATTGAAATGAAGAGAGCATTGCAAAGTGTGTCCAGATCTGGAAAGAGTTTTGACAATAATGGTTTCCATCCTGCTATGTGGAATCACATTGGGCCAGTTGCTTTTCATTATCTGGTAACCTTATTCAATGTTTGCCTGGAGCAAGGTATTTGGCCATGGAGTGACTCCCATGTTATTTTTATAAGAAAAACTGGTAAACCTTCTTATGTTAAACCAGGTACTTATCGACCGATTACAATCTCATCCTATATTGGCAAATTATTGGAGAAAATATTGAGTAGAAGAATAGAAGTCCACTTAAAATCAATTGGATGGTGTGATTTGGATCAGGAGGGTTTTACAAAGAATAAAAATACTGCACGTTATTTGAATCGTCTTGATTGGTTAATTAAGTGGGGTAAACAGAACAAAAAGACAGTAATTGGACTATTTATAGATTTTGAAAAAGCATTTGATTCGGTTTGGAAGAAAGGCCTTGTGGTAAAGCTGTTTGATAAAGGTATCCAAGGCAACTTTCTCAAGCTAATTATAAGTTTCCTTATATCAAGGACTGTTAATCTTAAAGTAAACTCTCATACAGGTCCATGTAGACATGTAGGTGACTTTGGTCTCCCCCAGGGATCTGCACTCTCTCCCGTGCTGTTCAAATTTTACATTAATGATCTGATGGATTTCAAAAATTTATATAATCAACAAGTAGGACCGTCAATTCACACTCTTAAATTTGCTGATGATGCTACGATTTTGATATTAAGTGAGGATACATCAAGCAGTGTTAACAGTTTTCGAACAGTTTGCTTGAATTTGGAAAATTGGTGCAGCAAGTGGAAAATGATTATAAATTGCAACACCAACAAAACCGAATATATGGTTTTTTCAACTGCAGAAAAAGACCAAGGGTTGATACCAGTGACTTTTCAGATTGGCCAAAGGAGCATTAAAAAAGTTAATGTTGCCTGTGTATTGGGTCTCCACATTGACAGTGATCTTACATTTAAGCATCACAGCAGTGTTGTGCATAACCGCCTCCTTCTTAGATGGATAACAATTCTCAGGAACTCAAAACAAGCATTGGGGTCTCAATTATACAGTAATGACTCGGTTGATTAAAGTGCTTTTCTTACCCTGTCTTTTTTATGGTGGCATGGTTTGGATAAATCAACATAATCTTGCAGATATTAACAAGTTGTGGTACAAAGTTTTAAAATCTACTTTGGGTGCTACATTTAATGTTAAACTTGAACTGTGTGAAATCATCTCTGGGCTTCCTCCCATTGTTGTGCAAAATTCAATTAACAGTATCAAGCATTTTTTAAAGCTTAACATTAAGAAAGATGACAATGGCACTTTAAGAATGCTGATAAATAAAGGTATTCAACCTGGTCCAAGTAAAGATTTACATGGCAAGTTACAACAAGTATTTAAATTCCTTCAATGGAAATAGATGTTATCACCGGAATGTTTTACTGCGTCTGATCAAATTATAGTTGAAGAAAATATTGTTGACTATTTCGCAGATTTGTCCAGTACATGTTGCTCTTATACCAAAAGCATGGTTAAGGAGTATACTGAAAAACTTTGGCAAAATTCTATCCAAAATAAGTGGCTATTAAATGGGTCAAGTATTATACCAACAGTGTCTTGCAGTAGTTTGGTTTTTAAATCAAGTATCCCTCGCAATATTGAAACTTTAACTTTAAGTCTTTTTTATCCAAATAATTTGCTGAATTTGTTTTTGTATGAGCATTTTCCTGAAATATGCTCTTCACCACTGTGTGGTTGTGGTGCTAATGTGCAGTCTTCATTTCATGTTGCATGTGAATGTAAACCCTCACAAGCCAAGTCTGAAACAGTAAAGCAGATAAGGGCTATCTGCAATGTGGAAGTTAGCTCTGATCTATTGTCTGATGATTTTTCAACTACCTTGCTTAATCACAGTAGGCAAGGCAATTTTTTAAGTCTGCTAGTGGAACGAGTTAATGTCTGTTTAGAATATTTGAAGCAAACTGTAAATATTTAAGCTGCTCAACTCTTCATATTCATTTTGTTTGGTGTACAGTGTTCTAGGATTTAATCCACTAATAACGTATTGTATAATTGCTCATTTGCATGCATCAAACCATATTGCTATTTTGGTACTTACTGCTTATTATTTACCTCATTTTTGATTACTTCATATAATACTTGTCTTCAAATAACGGTATTGGCAGTATTAGAGTGTGATTTTTTTCCAAGATTTAAAAATAAGGGTAATTGGGTGGGGGTTAATCTCTGACTCAACTTGAGGCTTACATTGATGCAATAATCTAGTAGCCTAGCTTACTACATGAGTGGTAACTCATCGACACTGTTTAATATCCTTCTGTTGTTCTTCTGCTGTTTTTTTTTTTTTTTTTTTCTTCATCGTTTATGATATTAGGATGTCATGCTTATTATCTTCAGTTGTTAGCTAACCCTCACTCTGCAGTGTCTCTTTTTGTAGAATGCGACTTTTGTTGTTTGTTTTTTTTTTTTGTTTGTTTTGCATTGTTTGTGGTTAATATTTGGTTGGGTAATCTTACATTTGTAAGGAGTAGGGTTATCTTATTACTGTGGTTGTGTTAAGTTAGTTCGTGGCTGGGTTGAGTAAACCCTACTTGTGTGATACCACATGCTAGCAATGCTGTGCTTCTGACTTGCCTGTTTTTGTCATGCGTTATTTGCTTGCTAAAATTTCTGTTCTGCGTTTTGTTGTTTGTTTGCTTTAATTTGTCCTGTTTGATCTTCAATGTTAACGGACTTTAAACATTAGGAACATGGCAAAGAGTTGATGCTGTTTGTACTAAAAATACTTATATCTTAAAACATTAAGATAGAAACAAAGTAATGGTACAATATTCTCCATGGTTGATTTTTATATTGTATTTCGGCTTTTATCTGTGCACGTTCTTAGGCACACACTTCTTTTGTGACATTATATATATAACCGATGTTTATTGAATGTTAAATCGGTTATACAAAGCTGCTCCGACAGCATGTGCAACTTTTGAATGGGTTGAGGGAGCAGCCAACTCACCATGACATCACAGACCAATGCAAATACACCTTGAATCAGCGATTTTAAGCTTTTTTTGTTTTACAGCATATCACAATTGAACTCCATTTCTTGGTCTTTTTAATTTGCTTTCCCAACCTAGTGCAGTACTTGCACTATAAGCTGTAGTTTCAGAAAATGCATTGCACCCCTCCCCAGTGCCACTGGGGATGTAAACAATTTATGCCATCCTAAAGGGGATGTAAACAGTTTTTTGACTGCACTTAATGAAAAATTGTATCGTATGAGCAATAAACAATATCGTTTATTTTGCAATTTCAACATTAATGTCAATTCTATCGTGAATAATGAAGATGGTTTGAATTATCTAAACACAATTTCTAGCAATGGAGCTTACTCACTGATAAACAAACCTACTTGAGTTACAAATGTATTGCAAACGACTATCAATCATATCGTGACTAATGATTCAATGCATGTAATTTATCCTGTTATATTTCTAAGTGATTTAACTGACCATTATTATCCTATTGCTTGCTGTGTGACCAGAGATCCTAACAGAGATAATTTGAAAATCAAGCTGGCTAATCATTACTGCTACAGAGATACTGGTCAATTTAATTGCGATTAGTTTAAAATGGCTTGGAAGAGGCGTTTGAAGCATTTTTTAATGCAAATGAACTTACCTCTCCTGACCAAATTGATTTATATTTTAATAATTTTGTATTTACTGTAGGTAAAACTATTCAACATGAGCTAAAATGTGCGATCGTTGGTTTCATGTTTATTACAATCATCAGGCACATTAAATCTCTGTAAAAAAGCAAATGCATCATACATCAACTGAATGGGTATTATAATTCTCTATTTAATGCAAATAACTTAACCACTTACCGTCGAAAAGTTGCAGTCCATCCTATTAAATTCTGCCTTGGTCCCTTACTGAAATCCGAATCTCTAGTACCAACTCCCTCTGACTAGTTTATTCTCTGCAGTTTAATCAAGCAGGGAAACTGATTGCTGCTTATTTTTTTGTTGCTATCGGGGTGAATTTCAACTTACAACTGATAGGATCAAAATAAAATGTTATTATACCCGAAAAAAACTATTGCATCACAAATCGTAACTACATACGAAAAAAAACGTAATAACAAAAATTAGGTGCACTAAAGTTTATGTTGGAATACTATATTTTACTGTTGTCAAAATAAAAATACTGTGGTAAAGTTATAGAAGAAATCGAAAAATATGCCGTATAATTTTAACACGCTCAAAACCGCAACTGTTACGTCACAACGCTATAAAAACTAACTCGAAATACTATAAAACATTAAGGTTTTACGCTGCTCAGTCTATACTTTCGACGGTGGCGGCAGCGGGACACGAACTCATCTCTCTTATTAATGCAATTGTCATCAGCCATCGCAATGAGCATCTTTTCTGTTGTGCACAAATCACATCTTCATGTCCCGCACCTGTAAGCTGGCGCTTTAGCTATGATTTTCCATTTGATAGAGTATGATTTTCTTTTATCCTTTAGCGACCATACAAGTTTTGATAGCTCAGTTTCCATTTTGTATTTTTTGTGGTTAAAAGATTTAGTATGGTGTCTATACCGGGTTTTAAAGTCGCCTTCCGTAAGTCCGATGTATTTTTGAGTTGTGTCGTCTGTTTCAATTGTTGCTTGATAAACCAGTCCTGATTGTAGGCAATTTTTGTTTAAAGGGCATTCTGATTTCTTTCTGCAGTTGCAGGTTTGCTGTTGTTGTTCTGTTGAGCTGTGCTGCTGCTGTTGTTGCTGTTTTAAAATTTTGTTGTTATAGCCTTTGATCCTATCTGCCATGTTGTTCATGCAAGAGTAACTGATTTTGATGGTGTTACGATTAAATAATTTATGGTATTTGTGATCTTTTGGAAAATGTCGGCCAATTAAATTCAAAAATTTAATGTCAAAAAAGCGCAAGTTAATGTCTAAACCATGGATAACTAAAGGAATTTTTGTTTCCATTCGCAAAAAGCAAAAGCTATACGTCACTCATTGTCTTAAAGGAAATGAAATTCAAAAGAAATTCTACAAAACTTATGCAAAGAAATTGACCAAACTCAAAACCCTTTCTAAAAAATTGTATTTGGAATCTGAAATTTTAAATTTGAGGCAAGAGGTGCGAAAATTTTGGAGTATTATAAAAACCTTAACACCTGAAAACCTCATTCAAACGCACCCGACCTGATTGAAAATTAGAATGGAGCAATAGTTATTGAACCAAATGAAATAGCAGAGAATTTCAATAAACACTTTTGCAGTATCGGCAAAACATTGGTGGCAAAAAATAATTGTTCTCAATCGAATGATTTGCATGATTATCTAACAAATTCAGTGCATTCTTCGATGTATTTGCGTCTGACCTCCCCTTTTGAGATTTCATGCGTCATAAAACAACTTAATTGTAACAAAAACTGTGGACTGGATGGAATTGATGCTAAATTTGTTCAATTAGCAGCTGAAGTTATCGCTCCTGTACTATGTTTGCTATTTAATGCATGTTTTGAAAATGGCTTTTTTCCTACGTGTTTGAAAGAAGCCAAAGTTGTGCCAGTGTTTAAATCTGGTGATAGACGATAATTACTAACTATAGATGCATATCGATACTGTCCTGTTTTTGGAGAATTTTGCAAAAAAATTGTGTACTCTCAAACAATCAATTTTTTAAATTCCAATTCAATATTGTGTCCAACTCAATACGGATTTAGACCAAAGCAGTCAACTTTTCATGCTATTTTGGATATAGTCCCAACTTGTTTAGATTATGTGGAAAATAAGAAATTTACTGGTCTCCTACTATTGGATTTAACTAAAGCATTTGATACTGTTTAACATAAAATACTTCTCTCAAAATTAAACCATTATGGCATTCGAGGTGTTGCCAATACTTTCTTTGAATCGTATCTCACAAACAGATCTCAAGCTGTTATAATTCACAATAATCATTCTTCAAAGTCCAATATCGATATAGGGGTCCCTCAAGGCTCATCTTTGGGGCCACTACTATTTTTACTTTACAGTATATAAATGATTTGCCCAACTGTATTAGTAGCACTCCCCGACTTTTTGCTGACGACACCTGCATTTTGGTTTAGGCAAATACTTCAAATGAGTTAAAATACTCTCTAAGCTATGAGCTAGCAAAAATCAAAGATTGAATTGTTGCTAATAAACTAACATTAAATGCAGCTAAATCTAGTGCAATAATAATAAAATCGAAATTTCATTCTCCACCAGTTGAAATAAACCTCAGCTGTGCCGCAGGATGATTTAAAGTAGTAAGCAGCGCTAAATATCTTGGTGTTTTTATTGACGACAAACTAAATTTTCAAGAACACATTAAACATTTAGAGAAGAAAGTCTCGCGCTCAGTGGGAATTTTAAGTAAACTAAAAAATTATCTACCAACGCATGCATTGTTTAAACTGCATTACTTTAGTGGATTGGCATTTGTTTTATGGACTTATAGTTTTTGAAAATGACTTTCAATAAAGTCGATTTCATTTTGCTTTTGCAATAAGCTTTTCGGACAGAACTCTTCAGTTGCGATCTCTGTCTGGTTTGGTATGTGGTGAGCAGGATCTTTTAAAGACCGAATGCAGTAAGGAGAAATGCACTCTGCAGTAAGGAGAAATGCATTCTGCAGTAAGGAGAAATGCACTCTGCAGTAAGGAGAAATGCGTTTCAAGGGGATTGCAAGATAGTAAGGAGAAACGCAATTTATCCAATGCCAGCAGGCTTTGATCTTACCGAAACAGTTGTAGAGTGAATACGAACTGCTTTTGCCTGCACAAATCTGGTTTTATCCGTGAAATATAAACCGCTTCCAATAGACTCAAGTGAAACTGAGAGCGAGCTGTGGTTAGGATTTTAAACTGCGAATCAGAATAGTTGCGTGCGCACTGATTGGATTCCAACAAATGTTGGCCAATGGCTGAATCGCTTTCTGGTTCGAATTGAGTCTTACTTTTTGCTTTGCATTTTCTATTTGGCTGGGTTCTGGTTGGTTGAGATGTTTTTTGCCTTATTGCTTTTGGAACATGTTGTTTGATGCGTTCCTGAAGCCTTTGAGTAGTGCGACCTACGTACCAACTATCACAGTGGCACACATATTCATAAATAACCATACTTCTTTGATTGGCAGGTAGCACATCCTTTTTGGCAGCAGGTAGCATGCATTGGCTTGAGAAAATCAAGCGTGGTGACACTGCTCCGTAGCAATTTTGTACAGCACTTTTGACTTGATGTTCTAATTGTTGAGAAGCTGAGCCTATCCACGGGGCTCTAAGGTACACTGGGCACTTTTCTGGTCCAAAGGGTTTGGCTGCAGAAAATTGTGCAATTTTCTTGGATATGTGCTTAAGTACTATATCTTCAGGGTACCCGTTGTCAAGCAAGATCTTTTTGATAAACTCAATCTCTTGCTTAAGCTTGTTTTTTGTACATATCATAAGTGCTCTGTGTACCAGCGTGGCGATTAGGTTCGTTTTCCGTTTGCGTGGGCTGAAGGATTCCCAGCGGATGTATTGACCAGAAAAAGTGGGTTTTCGATATACACTTTCTCCTTACTGCAGAGTGCATTTCTCCTTACTGCAGAATGCATTTCTCCTTACTGCATTCGGTCTTTAAAAGATCCTGCTCACCACATACCAAACCAGACAGAGATCGCAACTGAAGAGTTCTGTTCGAAAAGCTTATTGCGAAAGCAAAATGAAATCGACTTTATTGAAAGTCATTTTCAAATTCTGCACCACCTCAAAATTGTTTATTTATCTTCGACAGAGGTACGATAAGCAGCAAATTGCTGTTCTGAACAATGTGGTGAAAGCAAGAGGTCGTATGCGCACTTGCAAATTTTCAACAGCCTTTCTGAAGGCTTGCATACTCAAGAAAGTAATTCCCACTTTCATGGCGAACCGCATTCAAAAAGCAAATGTCAGCCACAGCCCTGACATTGAGCGTTTTTTTCTCAAAGATGAGATCATGAGAAACAACAAACGATTGAGAACACTTCGCACAGCCTACCGGGCATATTGGACAAAGGCTCGCGAATTTCTCTCTATGTTTGGCACTATTCGACTGTGCAGATATCTAGCCGAGCTAGATGAACGAACTGAACGGAAAACGAAGTCTAAACATGATCGGTTGATCATGATACTCAGACGCAAACGTTTTGGTGCAGCGCTGAGTGACGGGAAAAAGCACATTCAGAACCTCTCAGACTATGTGCTGTCGGACACGGAGAAGTTCGTACTTGGACATGGACTCAATTTTTGCCGACCACCCAAAACTGTGTGTAAAGAACAATTGTTCGCCGAGTTCGAGTCACTATGGGCGCAATTACAACATCACAAAGCGTGCTCTGTTGATACGCGAAACGCTTTGAAAGCCCGACTCACTGACCTGGCACACAGCTACAGTGAAAGTCAAATCGAAAAACATGACTTTATGATGCAGAACGAATGCTACCAGGCCATGAAAAGCTTGCGTAGAAATGAAAAAATCCTTATCACTCGTCCCGATAAAGGATCAGGTGTAGTCATTTTGAACAAAAATGATTACGTAACTAAAATGGAAAACATCCTGAATGACGCATCAAAATTCGAATGTCTTGGCCCAGCCGCCACGGCTGACAGAACCTCTACCATAGAGACAAAACTTCAGAACCGATTACGAGAGTTACTGAACTCAGAGCAGCTACCTAAACAAGTCTATGATGAGGTACGCCCTACAGGTTCACAAAGACCGCGAATGTACGGATTGCCTAAAACACACAAGGAAGGCACGCCATTAAGGCCTATCCTGTCCATGGTCGGTTCTTCCCACCATGAACTTGCCAAATGGCTAGCAAGCATTTTACAGCCAGTGCTTGAGCAGTTTTCCACCAACTGCATAAAAGACTCATTTACATTCGCAAAAACCATGCAAGACCTCAGGTTAGAAGGAAAAGATGTCTATTTGTGCTCATTTGACATCTCAAGCTTATTTACCAATGTACCTCTCAAGGAAACGATCGGCATATGTGTGGAAGCCCTGTACAAAGACCCTTCTTCCACACCTCCCATCCCCCAAGCGGTATTTATTGAACTTATGGAAAGTGCTACGTCATCCGTAGAGTTCAGCTTCAATGACACAATGTACAAGCAAACGGACGGAGTAGCAATGGGCTCACCATTGGGCCCAGCATTAGCGAATATCTTTGTCGGATACCACGAGTCCAAACTATTCTCCTGTGTTCAAAAACCGACAACTTATTTTCGATATGTTGACGACACCTTTGCAATCTTCAAACAAGAAGGTGGCGTTGACGATTTCCTGGTCACGCTTAATTGTCTACATCCTGCTCTCAAGTTCACTTTTGAAAAAGAACAAGATGGCAAACTTCCATTTCTAGACATTCTAGTGGAAAGAACTGAACTTGGTTTCGAGACCAGTGTATATCGAAAACCCACTTTTTCTGGTCAATACATCCGCTGGGAATCCTTCAGCCCACGCAAACGGAAAACGAACCTAATCGCCACGCTGGTACACAGAGCACTTATGATATGTACAAAAAACAAGCTTAAGCAAGAGATTGAGTTTATCAAAAAGATCTTGCTTGACAACGGGTACCCTGAAGATATAGTACTTAAGCACATATCCAAGAAAATTGCACAATTTTCTGCAGCCAAACCCTTTGGACCAGAAAAGTGCCCAGTGTACCTTAGAGCCCCGTGGATAGGCTCAGCTTCTCAACAATTAGAACATCAAGTCAAAAGTGCTGTACAAAATTGCTACGGAGCAGTGTCACCACGCTTGATTTTCTCAAGCCAATGCATGCTACCTGCTGCCAAAAAGGATGTGCTACCTGCCAATCAAAGAAGTATGGTTATTTATGAATATGTGTGCCACTGTGATAGTCGGTACGTAGGTCGCACTACTCAAAGGCTTCAGGAACGCATCAAACAACATGTTCCAAAAGCAATAAGGCAAAAAACATCTCAACCAACCAGAACCCAGCCAAATAGAAAATGCAAAGCAAAAAGTAAGACTCAATTCGAACCAGAAAGCGATTCAGCCATTGGCCAACATTTGTTGGAATCCAATCAGTGCGCACGCAACTATTCTGATTCGCAGTTTAAAATCCTAACCACAGCTCGCTCTCAGTTTCACTTGAGTCTATTGGAAGCGGTTTATATTTCACGGATAAAACCAGATTTGTGCAGGCAAAAGCAGTTCGTATTCACTCTACAACTGTTTCGGTAAGATCAAAGCCTGCTGGCATTGGATAAATTGCGTTTCTCCTTACTATCTTGCAATCCCCTTGAAACGCATTTCTCCTTACTGCAGAGTGCATTTCTCCTTACTGCATTCGGTCTTTAAAAGATCCTGCTCACCACATACCAAACCAGACAGAGATCGTAACTGAAGAGTTCTGTCCGAAAAGCTTATTGCAAAAGCAAAATGAAATCGACTTTATTGAAAGTCATTTTCAAATTCTGCACCACCTCAAAATTGTTCATTTGACTTATAGTTTGGGGAAACATCCAACTTATCTCTCCAAATTAATTACACTTCAAAACAAAGCTCTTCGCATCGTTACAAAAAGTGGTTGGTATCAAAATGTTTTGCCTTTTTAGCAACCAAAAGAACGCAGCAATCAATTAAATATTACGGAGCGAAAATTTGGAATTTAAAACCTCTCATGTAGAAAGTTTTTAAAAGAGAGCGAAGAAATTCTTTTGAACTCCTTGTGTTAATTTTCTTGTGTCTATATTTTCAAATTATTCAAGCATTCCTTTTTCAATTTATAAAGTGGCGACTTGAATAATGCTTGTATATTACTCGTATATAATCTTCCAAAAATTATAAGTTATTATCTAAATTATTTTCTAAAAACACCAAATTTTAGTAACTCTTACCAAGCACATTACTATTGTAGCTCTGGTTTTGTATTATTTTATATTTTTTTTTTCAGTTTTTGCTTTCTTGTGTTTTTTTTTATGTCAGTTTGTTGTCGCTCGAAATAAGATGCCATATCTTTTATTATGGCTTTCCAGAGTGGCTGCAGACTCAAAGACCTTGTGGTCCCTTCACTGTCACTCAGGCACTGCTTTCTTCATTATTAACAACACTATTCGTTCTCTGTTTTGTCTGTTTTGTTTTTTTGTTTATTTAGTGGCGTCAATAAACAAATTTGAACTGTAATGTCATAGTTAGGCGCCCAGAGTTGTTGTTTTATGGTAATAGGCAAATGCCTGATTTGTGCAGGGTTTTGCAATGGCCCTCGTTTAACCGATGTTTATTTAATGTTAAATCGGTTATACAAAGCTGCTCCAACACCATGTGCAACTTTTGAATGGGTTGGGGGGGCGTCAAACCCGCCATGACGTCACAGACCAATGCAAATATACCTTGAATCAGTGATTTTAAGCATTTCTGTTACGGGCATATCATGATTGAACTCCATTTCTTGGTCTTTGCAAATATCCATTCTAAACCTAGTGCAGTACTTGCACTATAAACTGTAGTTTCAGAAAATGCATTGCACCCCTCCCCAGCGCCACTGTGATGTCATAGTTAGGCATGCAAAGTTGTTGTTTTGTGGTAATAGGCAAATGCCTGATTTGCGCAGAGTTTTGCAATGGCCCTCGTTTAACCAATGTTTATTGAGTGTTAAATCGGTTATACAAAGCTGCTCCAACAACATGTGCAACTTTTGAATGCATTGGGAGGGGCGGCCAACCCGCCATGACGTCACAGATCACCTTGAATCAGTGATTTTAGGCATTTTTTGTTACAAACATATCATGATTAAACTCCATTGCTTGGTCTTTTTTAATATGCTTCCCCAACCTAGTGCAGTACTTGCACTATAAGCTGCAGTTTCAGAAAATGCGTTGCACCCCTCCCCAACGCCACTTTGATGTCGTGGTTAGGCGTCCAAAGTTGTTGTTTTATGGTAATAGGCAAATGCCTGATTTGTGCAGTGTTTTGTAATGGCCCTGGTTCAACTGACGTTTACTGAGTGTTAAATCGATTATGCAAAGCTGCTCCAACAGCATGCGCAACTTTTGAATGGGTTGGGGGGTGGCCAACCCGCCATGACGTCACAGACCGATGCATATACACCTTGAATCAGTGATTTTAGGCATTTTCTGTTACGAGCATATCATGATTGAACTCCATTTCTTGGTCATTTTTAATATGCTTCCCCAACTTAGTGCAGTACTTGCACTGTAAAGTGCACTTTCAGAAAATGCAATGCAATGCTTCCCAGCACCATTGTGATGTCACAGTTAGGCGTGCAAAGTTGCTGTTTAGTGGTAGAGTCATTTCCTTATAATTATGTTAACTGAAAAAACATGACCATTGAGGAATTTGTTTAAATTTCCAGCATTTGCTGATGAGGCATTAAGAAATGTATGTACCAAGTTTCATTAATATTGACTGAGTAGTTTTTGAGTTATTAATTACACAAATATTTACAAATTATCCACTTGGTGGCGCAATTTTTTTATATTTTGATGAATATTTAATCAACTACTCGAGCGATTTCAATGAAATTTTCTGGAAACTTTTTTTTCATCACTTTGCACATATTTTTCAAGTTTGGTTGCAATATCTTAAATGGGATAGTTGATAGGGGTATTTATGTTTGTGTATCTTCCGATGCCAATACTTCAAAAATATACTATATTTTTTTGATTTTCTTTTTAACTGCACCTTTGATCTTTATTTAATGCTGTTTTATAATGCTTTTTGTGGATATTTAGTGACATCTTGGTAAATTTAATTGTTCTTAAACTCAACCCAACTTTTAATCATTTTCTATTTGAACAAATTTTATAGACTGCATATATCATGCTGATTGTTCATAAGAGATAATAGTGGCCAATGGTAAGTTGACAATAACTAAATTGCACGATGTTTGGATGTTTGCAGACTAGAGTTTTAATGTTTAATCGTTTGCATGCTTCATGGCCTGAAGACTATCACATCGGAAGTCTAGAAAAGAGCCATCGGATCAGAAACTACTTAAAACCAATGCCAAAAAGTTATCCTTCCACAGGATTTAAACCTGCAGCCTATGGATTACCGGTCCAATGCTCTTACACTTGAATAGTGGAGGATCTTAATTGCCGATTCCGTGGCTTGTTTCTAGGCTTCAGCACTATTAGCCTTTGCCCACAAAGCATGCAAACTATTAAACATTGAAACTCTGGCCTGCAAACGTCAAAACATTACAAATCATTATCAACATTGTAGTAAAAGCAACCTCCACGTGGTGTCAGGTGGAAACAGTGGAAACACTGGCTAATTGAGGCATTGGCAACCGGCCGATGAAGATGGGCGAGGTTAAGAAGTGGAGGAATTAGCAACCAGGCAATAGCGTAAGTGAAGGCCTGATATTGCGAAGTCCTGCCTTCTCATTTTCCAACCCCTGACTCAAAGGCCAACAGGAGGTTGGGGGCTAATATGGAAACCGATGGGGATAGACCAATATTGTAGCAGAATGTCAATGCGGATATAGGGTACAGCGAATAAAACGCGCTGCCATGTCGCGGCCACAAGATAGAAAGGATGCTGGTCCTAGTCTAGCCAACATAGGACTTCGTGTCCATCAGCTTGCAAAAATCCCCGTGCACCTGTAGTTCCAGATGGCACCTGGGTAGGGGTCTTCAGCTGTATTGGGGGGCTCCGCCGAGGCCAGTGCTTCAGAGAAAAGTCTGTTATTTGCGGTGTTGGTGTGTTGCCATCGGTAGAAATGGTAGTTCGTAACCTTCTGCTTGTCTAAGTAATCTGGTCTTTGGAACTTTTTCCAGTTAAAAGAAAACCAACATCATGAAAATGTCGATACAAAGAACGAAGAAAGTAACACGGATGACGCCCCTAAATTCAGAGGAAGTGGCACTGTCACAACCAAGAATCAGTGAGTTCTTGAGTGACAATCCTAGCAAAGATAAAACTCGGTAATCTGCGCCTTCCAGCCCAGATTCCGAAAAAGCATCAAATCTAAGTCTCGTAGTGATGAGTCTCAAGACGTACGGTAATTCTTTAATTTCGACATGTAGTATATTTAATGATAACAATAATATTGAATCCTGACATAAAGCAAAGCAGCGATATATATACAGCGAGTAAACAAAGAAAAACGAGAATAAAGACACGTTAATTAAATTCCTTATTTCTCGCAATATCCGTTCATTATGCAATACCACCCATAGCAATGAGCGACATGTGCCAATAACCGGATACTGCAAACATAATTGTACAAGGACAAAATATATTAATTCACTCGGTCACCACAGACCTTCCCCTCAGAATGATGGGTGTGATGGACGACAAAGCCCCCAAAGGCTGTCCAGCATACACATCAGTCGAAAAAAAGAAATGCAGACTCGAGTAAAAACATGAAAAAAAAAGACACATAATTCTTCCGGAACTGCGACATAGAAAACCGATAATGGGTTAAAAAAGGAAGAAGCAGAAACATCAAAACTGGGGATAAACTGTTTAACGCGTTAAAATCTGAAATATGACAGTGGAAATGCTACTTTCTACGTCCATGCGACCAGAAATAAGTGACTTGGTCATTCCTCGCAAGATAACATAGCGCATTTTAGCATGGAAAATGCAAACAACACAATATAGAGGGCTTTTCTCTTGCCCTTTAACATAATATGTAATCATCAAGTCTTTGCTCGGAATTAAATAGCATCAAAAATGCGAAAACAACAATATAAAATAAACATTCAGTAACTCTGCTGGTCGCATGAGATATATTTTATTGAGTCATGGCATCCTCACACTATACTTAAAATGCAATATCGCAGTATCTACAGTATCAGTTCGTAGCGCGATTTCTCTCTCATTGTAATGAAGTATTTTTGTGAGATTTTCTGTCTTCTTTGTATTCTTGCTTCGAAAATACTTTTCCTTGTCTTCTCCGTTTTATGCTTTTCAAGACCGATTCGTCGAATGGTTCTTAGCTTCACAAAGAGCGCCCCTTCGCCCCTTCGGGGCACCAATTTCGTGGGTTCGTAATGATGAGTCTAGGGTCGTACTGTAATTCTTCAATTTCGACATGTAGTATATAATTAATGATATTAATAATAACAACAATAATATTGAATCCCGACATAAAGCGAAGCAGCGGTATATATACAGCGAGTAAACAAAGAAAAGCGAGAACAAAGACACGTGAATTAAATTCCTTATGTCTCGCAATATCCGTTCATTATGCAATACCACCCACAGCAATGAGCGATATGTGCCAATAACCAGATACCGCAGACATAATTGTACAAGGGCAAAATGTATTAATTCACTCGGTCACCACAGTTCCTTTGCTGAAAGAATCGGTCTCAATAGAAGCTGAGGGTACAGGAAAAGTGACATGGTCGGTTGTGAAACCGAATACCACTTCAACTCCCCATGTGGAGCTTCAGAATGCAAGTAATGTTGCTTGCAGGTCTGAGGTGAAACAGGGGAAAAAAAACGGAAGAGAAAGGAAAAGAAGCGAGTGATGAGGGGTCTGGCTGGGATGACACTTACTGACCATGAGCTTGAGTCCTTGGACCACTCCTCCAGCCAAACTAAACAAGCCAGGGAATCTGCGGATTCTCTGTTCTCCTTAACAAACCTCCCACAAAAGCGTGGGCGGCATTATTTCGCTTACGATAAGCAAGGGGGCAAAGCTAAGAAAATGATTGCTGGCACGAGCACCCCAGTTAGCTATGCTGGGGCTGTGAAGATCAGCAATCAAAAATTAACCATCACGAGAAAAGAGTCAGAAGGGGATGGTGGTATGGACAACATGGATTTACGTGAGGTTCAAGGTGCCATCACCAAAATCATTCTTCGTACCAATCCGGGTTTTCTTGTCCATATCGAACGCACTTTTATCTTTGAAGGTAAAGTGCTGATGATATGAAAGGATGAGAAAACCTTGGAGTGGGCAAAACGTGTGGTCGAGGCCATTGTACCGTCGTTGGTAGTTCATCATCAATGCAAAAGGCCCAAAAGACTTGCCTCCAGCAAAAAACTTCGGAATCTGGTTGCCAGAGGATGAAGGTTTAAGCATTTCTGATACCCTTACGCTGGTTTCCCGTTGCAATGCAAAAATCAGTCGTAGGGATTTGGAAACAAAGCATTCAGCGAAGGGGAACAGAGGGGTGCTACATGTAGTATCCGATCGGGCACCTTCGCTAACCACGCTAAAGGAACTGAACTACAACCCATACTCTGGTTATCGTCGGGTTTAGTTCCAAAAGAAGAAAAGTGCCAAGCAGTTTCAGAACCTGGAGACGTCATTGCGATCGCCAAAGGGTGATGAAACCTGTGAGGCAATAATGGATACAGCTGAGCCTGGCACTTTGGCAGATACGTAGAAGCTGATGACTTCTAGTTCATAGAAGTCGGAGATTTTCTCTGTAGTATTGAAGTAGCCATATCAGCTGTTCTAAGAATAAAGCGCTCTGTTTGAGTACATCTATCATACAGATAAGAATGGCTCAGGATTATAGCGGACAACTTGACAAACCAAATAACGCCATTACGGCACCTAAGTTATCCTTACATAATTTAAAGTGTTGGCAAATCAACCTACACAGATGTAAAGCAGCAAGCTATAACATATGTGAAGTTACAAAAAACGTACGTTCCGGGTTAGTGTTAGTTCAAGAACCATGGACATATGCCACTAAAATCAGAAGTAAGCTACGAAGCTGGAACCTCTTTCAAGGAATTGAAAAGGGTAATCGTCGTCGGGCATGCATTTATGCTACTCCTGATCTCTGTTGTTCTCTAATCGCGATGTTTTCAAATGAGGATATCGTGGCAATTAGAGTTAACAATGTGTGCTGAAAGGGAGATAGTTTTGTTTTCGTATCAGCATACATGGCAGCCGAAGAACCAGCTCCGCCCAATTTATTGAGGGATCTGTTAGTCTTCACAGAAAATAAACAAATTCCTACTATTGTAGGAACCGATGCAAACGCACATCACACTATATGGGGATCTTCCGATATAAACCCTCGAGGAGAGGATCTCTGAGCATATTGTGCTAGTGCAGACCTGATTTTCTCTAACGTAAGTAATAAACCAACATTCAGAACTAAAACGCGTGAAGAGGTTCTAGACTTAACCTTAGTAAACCGGTGTGCGTGGGACCAAGTAGTTGGCTGGCATGTTAGCAACGTGCCATCATTCTCGGATCACATGTATATTAGATTCCAGGTTAAAAGCAGAATCCAAAAACAGGCTAAAATGTTTCGTAATGTTCGTCGTACATGCTGGAGCAAGTATGTAAACGAACTCGAACAAAAATTAAGTGAACGAATTTTACGACCAGTACCAGTGCCTTCCTCAAAAGAAGACATTGATGTGCTGACAAACAAGATTCATTCCGTTATTACTAAATCATATGAAGCTGCTTGCCCTATGCGAAAGTCGCTTTGTACGAAGGGTACCATTTGGTGGAACTCTGAGCTAACAAGACTTCAGAAAAAGTCTCGCCGAGCTTGAAGAAAAGCCATTCAAACAAAACAAGAAAAAAATTGGGAGGCTCAAAAGCTTGCCCTATCTTTTTTTGAAAAAGCTGTCAGAAAAGCAAAGCGCGATTCATGGCATTGCTTTGTAGAGAGTATGAATAGTCAAACACCAAGGGCTCGGCTGGTTAAGATTATTCGAAGGAATGAAACGGTGCGTGTTAGCAACGTAATTAAACACAACAAAGAATTCACGAAGTCTCCACTAGAAACTTTAAACTATCTGCACGATATCTTATCACCGGGTAGCCAGCAGATAGAAAATCATACAACCAGGTCCGACTTAGTGGACAATCTATTCATGAGACCTGAGAACACTGAAATGATTGCAAACATATGTTCATTTGAGCGTATGGAAGCAGCTATTAACAAATTTCAACCATTTAAAGCACCAGGGCCAGACGGGCTCTATCCAGTAGTGCTACAGAAAGGTTGGAATCAACTAAAAGGATATTACCACGTCATTTTTCAAGCATGCCTGAGACACAACTATGTGCCATCGGCATGGAAAGAAGGCACAGGTGTATTTCTCCCAAAACACGGAAAGGAAAGCTATTATGAAGTTAAGTCCTTCCGTATGATCACTTTAACTTCTTTCCAACTGAAATGGTTGGAAAGGCTAGTTCTGTATCATATTAATGAAGATAATAACGTGCAGGCAAAGCTTTCTGCATCGCAGTATGGATTTCGTGCAGGCGTTTCTATGGAAACTGCTCTGCATGAATTTGTGCGTCGTGTAGATCATTGCCTCGTTAGAAAAAAGGGTATTTTCCTGGATATTGTCGGTGCCTCTGACAATGTCACCTTCCGTAGCTTTGCTGGAGCTCTGCGAGGGCTGGGCATGTCTAAGATTCTCACCTCATGGATAGAGATTCTACTAAGACATCGCACAGTCCAAGTAGAATTATATGGTGATAAAGTTAAAAGAGAAGTAGTGAAGGGGAACCCACAAGGTGGTATCCTGTCCCCTTTTCTGTGGAACTGTGTCTTAAACAGCCTGTTGCTAGAATTACGTAGCAGAGGCTTTTATGTTCAAGCCTACGCCGATGATCTAGCAGTGTTGGTCACTGGTGCTGATATACTTTGGATCAGAGGGATGGCCCAGAAAGCAATAGATATTGCTGCAAATTGTGCTTCGGAACAAGAGCTACAGTTTAGCTGCAAGAAAACCAAAATTGTACTGTTCACTCATAAACGGAATCCAGATTTGGGTTCCTTGTCATTGAATGGTACAAAACTCGAACTTTCCAACGAAGCAAGGCTGTTAGGTGTTACTTTGGACAGCAAGCTAACCTGGAAACCACACATTACCCGAATTATCCGCAAAGCAACTACAGCTTTAATGCGATGTAGACAAATTGTGGGTAAAACGTGGGGAATAACACCATCTATGATGAAATGGATATACACAGCTATGATACGTCCAATCATGCCATATGCATGTGTGTCCTGGGCTGGCGGTCTCAACAAAAAATATCCAGTGAGGAAACTCACAAAGGTGCAGAGACTTGCTTGCTTGATGATTTCATCAGCTTTTCCTGGCACCCCTACTGGTGCTCTGGAAATTTTGCTCAACATAACTCCCATTGTGGAATTCTTATTGGCTGAGGCAGTGCGAGGGTCATACAGAATCACTGTTAGTGGGCTCTGGCACGTCAATCCAATTGGTTCCTTTGGGAATACGAAAAGTCATGTTGATGTTTGCAATGAAGCAAGAAGATTCTTACCGCTGCTGCAAATGCCAGCTGATCGAATAAAGAAAACAAAGGTATTTGAGAGAAATTTCGAATGTCAAATTATGGATAAAAAGAATGCAATCAGATTTGAAAGCGTTCTAAATCAGAACACTGTCAAGGTTTATACTGATGGTTCAAAACTGGATGGGAGAGTAGGTGCAGGTTTCTATTCAGAATACCCAAACAACTCCCCAAAACAAGCATTTTTCCACCTTGGAATTTACAGCACTGTGTTCCAGGCAGAAGTCTTAGCTATTTCAGAAATGGCGAAGAACCTGCTTTGGGAAAAAATGCACAATCAAAGTTTTGTTGTGCTGGTTGATAGCCAAGCAGCTATCAAAGCACTCATAAAGTGCACTGTAACATCAATTACAGTGCTCAACTGCATTAGAAACCTAAATCAGTTAGGTAAACAAAACCACGTCAGTATTGCCTGGATTCCTGGACATGCAGGGGTACATGGTAACGAAGTGGCAGACTATCTAGCTAAATCAGGATCTAAATCAAAAATGCATGGTCCTGAATCTTTTATTACAGTCCCGTATGCCAGTTGTGTTAGCACAGTTAAGGACTGGTCCACAGATAGATGGAAATCTATGTGGAATAAACGGAAAGACTGCTTGAGGATGAAGAAGTCTGTTGGTTGGACGTCTTCTCGACTAACAATACGTCTCCTTAACCTTAAGAGACCTAAATTAAATAGAGCAGTGCAAGTTTTAACTGGGCACTGCAATCTACAACGGCAGAAGAAAACTACAGGTCGTGCTGAGTCTTCTTTGTGTCCAAAATGTAGCCTAGAGGATGAAACATCAAATCATCATGTAGGAAATTGCAAGCTCTACCAAGATATTTGTGTCAAATATTTTGGAATCACCAAAACCACTGTTCACAATGTGGTAACGAAATGTAACATTAACAAACTGGCCACGTACCTAAAGGAAACTGGAAGGCTTTCTGAGTTCGACCAGCAACCAAACAAAACACTAACATAGCAGCTACAGCTGCAATGGGCCGTAATGAGGCCTATGCAATGTGTAGGTGGACTTTACCTAACGGTAGTAGATTCGCTTGCACCGCTGTCCATCAATAAAAATGCATGCACATATGGATGTATAAAATTGCGTTATGTATTGATCTTCAAAGTGCTCGATAAAACCTTTTTGGTTTTTCTTTCTTTGCAGTTTTTATTTCACTGCTGAGATTTTTTATTGTTTTTTTTTGTCGTTTCAAATAATCTTCTTGTTGCTTATGCTGTAGTTTTTTAAAAACGACTGTTTCTAGCTTTTATTATTTTTGCACTGCATTGATAGAAGCCTTTTGCAACGTCCGTCATTCAACTGTTGCATCAAATTCCGCAAGCACCAGGTAAGTAAATGCACTTTAAATTGCTTTAACGCACATTTGACTTTATCTTTTTACCAGATTGAGCGTGTGGAGAAGGTGGCTGCTAACTGCGTCCAGCTAACTGCTAACTGCGCTGCTAGATGTCCCCAATTTCATCGTCCAGTTAACTGCGCTGCTAGATGTCCCCAATTTCAACATCCAGTTAACTGCGCTGCTAGACGTCCTCTGCAAGCGATCCTATTTTTGCGCCATGATATGTTCTCCATCTCAGATAAGCACTTTGTGAATTTACTGCAAACTCAGCAAAAGTTCGATTGTTGCATTTATGCTTACTGAAATGCCTACGAATTAATAGTTTTTTTTGCAGATCGATGACCGCTAGCAAAGGCATCTAAGAGAAATTGAAAAACGCAGCTTTTATAGCCGGAAATAATGGCTCGAATATCTGCAAGGTTACGAGGGTGAGCAAATCGAAACGCAACAATTGCAATAAACAAAATGTTGGTAAGTGAGCAATCGCCTCACGGAATGGTTAGCCAACACCTCGTGCAGCAACTGTTCCGACTGCAATATCTCAAAAGTTCTATCTCAAAAGCCGTTTTGTCATTCTTTTTGGCGCTGGCAACATGCTTTGCTCATAGATACTGTCGACCGTTTGGGCTATCTCGATTTTTTTCTCACCATGAGTGCCAGCAAATGGGACTTGCATCAGCCGTGGTGGAATGCATCTTGCTTTCAGCGACATGGCTTGCCACCAATGCGGGACACTTTTGCTGAAGCCATCAGCATCTCTCATTCTTTGCAGCAGTTTGTGTCTGCTTACGTTTGCGGTGAGGGTCGCGGAAAATGGACTGATCAACTGTTTTCCGATGCAAAGCATCCCAGAAAGAAGAATGTCAAGGCCCTCTTCTGGAGGTTGGAATTTCAGAGACGTGGCATACCGCACCTACACGGTTTAGTGTGGATTGATCGAGTCGACGCCCTTGACATGAAGCGTTTCTCTGCATCCATGCCTCAGCACCATCCGGTCGTGGCACACAACCTGTTGTGCCACCAACGAAGCAGCAAACCACCTCTTGGCATACAAATCTCGTCTATTCCGACGCATGGCAAAAATGAAAAAATAGTATATCAACGCAACAAGTTTGATGATCAAAATAACATACATCCTTACGTCAACACTGTCGTTATGTCCTTGCGCAGTCACATGGACGTGCAGTGCACAGATGGATACAGCATGCTGCTGCAGTACGTCTCTTTGTACGTCACAAAAATGCACGACGACTTCATTTGCGGTGACCCGACTGTTGGGTTTCCCTGGAGTCCCTCCACGCCTTCATCCCTTGGAAGAGGTCGGGTAGTACCACCACCACTATGACCTGTACAACGTCGACATAGATGCACGTAATGCTGCCTACCATCATCAACTGGTTGCCATCTTTCAAGTAACTAATCAACAAAACGACACTACTATCCTATTCAATCAGTCTATTCCATGACTGTGGCAAAAAGTGCAAGGACAAACCATTCCACACGTTACAATTTGGTTTGATAACCAAAATTGCCAACTGCAACTGCCTATGTCGCCATGTCACGTGTAGCTTCCTTTTCATGCATCTCCTTTCTAAAGCTGCCCATGGCAAGTCATTTCGCACAAAATCAACAATAGCATTTCCTTTTCACTCCTACTTCTTCTCCGAGCAGGTGCTATAGGACTACATTGCAGTGAAGGCCCTGCTATATCAAAAAGCCTAGCGATGTCGTGTTGCTACCTCTTGGGGTAACAATGGAAACGCAACAACTTGTTTACAAAATTTGTGTCAAAACGCTTCCAATCATTTAAACCTTCTCTCAAACGACCAAAATCGTCAAACAGCACAAAAATTGAAATGCGGTTGAAAACGTCAAAAACTATTACAAAGTGCTAAAACTGCTACAAAAATTTTTTTGGAAGTGATTTTTGTGACCAAATACCAAAACAAAATCCTTTAGAAAAAAACTGATTTTTGATCAAAGTCGAGCAAAATTGCCTTAAATCAATTAAAACTTGCTCAGAAAACAACAAATACGGCCAAACAACACAAAAACTAAAAATCAATCAAAAACATCAAAAACTGCTGAAACACACTGAAGACAGCTTGAAAGAACTTTTCATGGCCAAAAAGCAAAACAAAGTTTTGTCTTCCGAAAACACATTTTTCTTCAAACTTGGGCCAAAACCCCTAAAAAACACTTAACACTTGCTCAAAAACGAGCAATTCAGCAAAACAGCAACAAAACTAAAAGTCGATGAAGGACGTTGAAAACTGTCAAACTTCACTAAAAATCGCTTAGAAGTGATTTTCGTAACCAAACAGCAAAACAAATATCTTTCAATCAAAAACAGTTTATTTAGCCAAAAATTGATCCAAAACGCTTCAAATCAGTTAAAACTGGCCTGAAAACAACCACTACGGCCAAATAACAAGAAAGAATAAATAAATGTCAAAAAATTGTGAAAAAACCCTAAAACCTCTTTTAAATGATTTTCATGACCAAAGACCAAAAAGAATGTGTTTTCAAACAGTTTGTTCTCAAAAATCGTGTCAAAACGCTTTTAATCGTTCAAAACTTGCTCACAAACGACCAAAATGGTCAAACAGCATAAAAATCAGAACGAGGTTAAAAACGTTAAAAACTACAACAAAGTGCATAAAACCGCCTAGAAGTGATTTTCGTGACCTAATACGAAACCAAAATCTTTTTTTTTTAAAAACTAATCTTTGATTGAAGTCGTGCAAAAACCGCCTTAAATCATTTGAAACTTGCTTAGAAACAACAAATACGGCCAAACAGCGCAAAAACTAAAAATCAGTCAAAAACATCCAAAACTGCTGAAAGTTAGCATTAGCCACTCAAAAATTGTTAGCATTGTCATGAAAGTTAGCATTGTCATGACCAAGCAGCCAAAAAAAAGTGTTCAACAAAAAAAAACTTTTTTGACCAAACTCGTCCAAAACGCTTCAAATCCTTCAAAACTTTCTGCGAAACAATCGAAACAGCCAAAATGCACAAAAACTGAGAATCAATCCAAAATGTTAAAAGAAGCAAAAAAAAATTGAAAAGTGTTTAAATATGATTTTTATGACGAAATATCAAAAAACAATTTTTTTGACGAAAAATACTTTTTTGACCAAAAATTTCCCAAAATGCTTTAAATCAGAGAAAACTTGTAGTTTGAAATCGAAAATGACGGCCCAACAATCCTAACCCTAACTCTAACCCTAACTCTAACCCTAACCCTAACCCTAACCCTACCCTATCCTCAACCATCACCCCAACCCTAGCCCTAACCAACAACTTGAAGACGAAAATTACGGCCCAATAACACAAGTTCTAAAAATCAATCAAAAAACCGTCAAAAAACAGTAAAAACACCGAAAACCTCTTAGAAATGATTTTCATCAAAAAAAATCGTAAAAATCCCGTGTTTTTAAACAGTTGTTCACAAAGTTTGTGTAAAACCGCTTTTAATCAATCAAAACTCCCTCACAAACGACCAAAATTGTCAAAAAGCATAAAAATCAAAACGAGATTAAAAACGTCAAAAACTGCTACAAAGTGCAGAAAACCGCTTAGAAGTGATTTTCGTGACCAAATACCAAAACAAAATCTCCTTTTACAAAAAACTCATTTTTGATCAAAGTCGTTCAAAACCGTCTTAAATCAATTAAAACTTGCTCAAAAACAACAAATACGGCCAAACAGCACAAAAACTGAAAATCAGTCAAGAAAGTCAAAAACTGCTGAAAGTTAGCATTAGCGGTTCAAAAAAAGTTTGCACTGTCATTGCCATGACAAACAACGAAAAAAAAGTGTTCATAAAAAAAAAACTTTTTTGACTAAAACCGTCCAAAGCGCTTCAAATCATTCAAAACTTGCTGCGAAACGGCCAAAATGCACAAAAACTGAAAATCGATCAAAAACGTTATAAACTGATAACAAAAACTGTAAATTGTTTAAGAATGATTTTTCTGACGAAATATCAAAACACAATTTTTATGACGAAAAATAGTATTTTTTGACCAAAATTTTCCCAAAACGCTTTAAATCAGTTAAATTTTGCTGCTTGAAAACGACAAATACGGCCCAACAACACAAAAACTAAACAAACGTCAAAACTGCTAAAACACACTGAAAACAGCTTGGAAAAGAGTTTTCATGACCAAAATGCTAAACAATTTTTTTTTTTCGGGAAAAATATTTTTTACCGAACTCGGGCTAAAACGCTTAAAAACACTTAAAACTTGCTCAAAAACAAGCGATTCGGCAAAACAACAACAAAACTGAAAGTCGGTGAGGGACGTTGAAAACTGTCAAACTTTACTAAAAATCGCTTAGAAGAGATTTTCGTAACCAAACAGCAAAACAAATATCTTTCAATCAAAAACACTTTGTTTAACCAAAATTCAAAACGCTTCAAATCAGTTAAAACTGGCCTGAAAACGACAAATATGGCTGAACAGCACAAAAACTGAAACTTGGTCAAAAACAGTCAAAAACTGGAGTTATCTGACTTGCACTTAAGTCAAAACAAAATACTGCAAAATTTAATGGTGTCTGATCATTTGAGGCTTTCCAGGGTTTTGGTCTTTAGAAGCAACTTTTTAAACAAGAGACTTTAGGCAATTGAAATCTATACCAGTAATGATTTGGAAAGAAAAAGGCAAACAAATTTGATTGATTAAGCATAATGTTTTTTTGTTAACAAGCTAATAAGAGTAGCCTAGCCTAGCTAACAGTAATTAATCTACAGTAGCAAGTGTAATCAAATATGTTCTGGAGTGATGTGACCCTAATTCAAGATCAATCTGATCAGTTGACAAGTGATGCTTATACTGACAAGTAATAAAATACAGAATAGATATTAAAAAATTGTTAAAACAGTCTTGGCTATTATTTTTTAAAACGAAATGGTATGGCTATTAATTTAGCAAAATTAGGCATTATTACATAAGCACTTTGGCCCACTGCTGAGTGTAACCACTCATTGAAGTAGGCTAACTTTGAAATATACTTCCATGCCTGTATCACTAACAGAAGTAAACCATTGTTTCCAAATAATCACTGATATGTAGCTAGCAATAATTCAAAAATTATAGTAATTGAAGGTCAAAGACAGTGGCATCACTTGTGATTTGAGCTAAAAACAGAGGAAGGACAGTTTTCACTTGAAATACAGAAGCTTGTTAATGCTTTCCGCAAAATTGGCTTCTGCTAAATATTCATTACATTTTTCAGTTGGTGCGGCATGCACTTGGGGGCTCTGGCTGTAGCGGAGCAACATTTGAGCTGCCATAAGGGGATAGTTCCTCTACCAGTTACATTACCTGTGGTTGATGGTTAAAGATCTCTGTTTTGATCAATCTGGTAGGCCCAGGATTATTTCAATTTGCACAAGCAAAGGCTTTTAATAAACTGCTGTTTCAATTGGCTTTCAACAAACACTTACAGGTAATGGTTCTAAAATGGTCTTGACCTAGCCTAAAAAAATTCAAATAAATGTAGTTTACATTTTCAAAGTTCAGAAGTTTGATAGCTTAAAAAATTTTAATCAGTTACTGGTAGGCTACCGGTATGTCATAATTTATAGTGTTTCGGTACTACAAGTTATTACTACACAATATTCTATAAGCCCTAATGCGTTTCAGTTTCAGTTTATTTATTTATCATCACAAAAATAACATAGTATTATATTAATGGTTACTGCAAATAAACATAAAAGATGCGATGAACGGGAGCCGTGAAGGGACGTGAAGTCTTCGAGTCAAACGACTCCCTCTTGTTAAATGAGCAAAAGCTCATTAAGGGGGAAGATTACGCTAAGATTGCAGTGTTGCATATACAAAATGGACCATTGAAAAATGTGATAGAGTTAATCTGAGTTTTAAAAAGAAATTAAAAAAGTTTTATATTGTTCGATAAATTTGATATAACCTAATTTAGTCATATTTTTGGGAAGAGAATTCCATAATTTTGATCCTTGATACGTGAATGATTTTTGGCAACAATTAGTCCGGAAAAATGGAATAATGAGGTCATCATTTGTTGCAGCTCTAGTGGAGTAGCCATGATTTCCAGAAACTTTATTGAAGTAGTTTTGAAAATAATCGGGAAGTTTTTTGTTGACGTATTTGTGCATAAATTTGGCAGATTCAATTTTGTATATGTCATTGACTTTGAGGATTTTATGTTCATAATACAAGGGTGTAACGTGAACATTCCAGCCAGAATCACTGATTGCCCTGATAGCTTTGTTCTGTATAGTTTGTAATTTTTTGAGATAGGTCGGATAAGTGGAGCCCCAAATAATAATGCCATATAAAAGATGCGGAAATACTATCCCATAATAGAGAGCAATAAAAGCTGATTTAGGTAAACAATGTTTTAATTTGGTGAGGACACCAACGTTTCGGGAAAGCTTTTTTTGTAATTTCTGGGTATATGATAGAAAATTAAGTTGGTCGTCAATTTCTATTCCAAGATATTTTGTTGTCTTAACTGCATAAATTAATGTGTCGCCATAAGATAACGAAAATTTTGGAATTACCGTTCGAATTTTGGGATTAATAACAATAATTTGAGATTTATGGGGGTTTATGGTTAATTTATTGGCAGCCATCCAAGATTGAAGCATGTTTAATTCCTTATTTCCTTGTTCTTGTAGCTGTTTTAGATTGCTATTTTTTATTAACAAGCAAGTATCATCAGCGAACAGACGAGGCTTTGACGTAAGAGCATTTTTCAAATCATTTATATATATAATGAATAATAATGGCCCAAGGACCGACCCCTGGGGTACCCCATATTCAATTCTTACCATTCCCGAAGTACTATCAGAGATGCCTACAAATTGCTTCCTGTTTCTTAAATAACTTGATAAAATTTGGTGGCAATTTCCTCGTATACCATAATGTTCCAATTTGTGCAGTAGAATAGAATGATTAACTGTGTCAAAAGCTTTTTTCAAATCAAGGGTGATAATGCATGTGTAATCATATGAATTAATATTGTCATAGCATTCAGTTAGAATATCAAGTATAGGATAAACAGTACAAAATTTTTTTCGAAATCCGTTTTGGCGATTGTGAAGGACGTCATGTTTATTTAGAAAACTTAAAATTCTAAATTTAAGTAGCTTTTCGATGACTTTTGAAATAGACGAGAGTATAGATATGGGTCTGTAATTTTCCACTAACTTTTTATCTCCCGTTTTAAATATAGGGACTACTCGAGCAATTTTAAGTAAGTCGGGGAATACGCCAAAATTGAACATAAATTCAATCATGAAAGCTAAATAAGGTGCAATAACTGTAGATGCAATTTTTAAGAAATAAGGTGCCAAATGATGTGGCCCAGAAGTCTTTTTGTCTTTCAGACGATTTAGTTCGTTTAGAATTTCATTAGTACTGGGCGACAAAAGAACAATTGAATTTGCAATTTATCTTTAAACAGAAAAGATCGAAAGTTATCGTTGCAATTATCAAAATTTTCTGCAAGATTACGCCCTATATTTCCGAAGTAGTTGTTAAATATTGTAGAGATTTGATCAGGATCATATATTTCATTATTATTATGATTTATGCAGGTAGGTTGATCAAATGATTTACCACTTGCCAGTAGTTCACCGAGAATTTTCCAAGTTTTGCGGGGATCTTTTTTGCTTGAGCTCAAACAATCATCATAGTGGATTTTTTTCGATAAATTTTTAACTCTTGTCAAAATATTCGTGTACCTTTTGTAGAAGCTCTTTTTTGCAGAAATATTACTAAGATAATGGGATTTGTGTAATTTTTGTTTAGTCTTAATCGAATTGAGAATACCTGTGGTTATCCATGGTTTAGCTTGCAATCGTTTTTGTCTGCGCGACAGCTTCACTAGTGGAGCATGATTGTCAATTGTTGTTTTGATGCATTCTATGAAACCACAAAATGTTTCTTCAAAATTGTTTTCATCAAGGTAGGGAATAGCAAGATACCATTCATTTAAGGATTGTTGGAGGTCGTTTTTGTACTTTTCGGGTTCAAAATTTTTGAGGGATCTGGTATATCGAATTGTGCAAGCAGTTTTCGTTTTTAGTTGGTTAAGAATAATAAAAGTAGGATAATGATCTGTAAGAGGTTCTTGCAAAACCCCAGGTATAACCTCATCTCCAAAAATATTTGTGATAACATGATCAATGATTGTATTTGAAGAATCAGTGACTCTAGTTGGTATGTCAATAATTTGTTGAAATGCATTACTGTTTAACATGTCACTATAGGCTCGAGATTTATTACAAATTATGCCATTTTGGACATCTATATTAATGTCGCCCATAACAACGCAATTTAGTTTTTCGTGGTTAACTTTTGCCAATGAGCGATTCAAATTATCAATAAAAATATCTTTGCTAGTTTTTGGGTGTTTATAGACAACACAGGTCAAAAAGATAAAATTAGTTTTTAAACGCACTTTTATCCATAGTTCTTCACATCCAGGACAATCTATGTTAAATTGGTTTGCCAATTCCATATCCAAGTAATCAGAAACATACATGGCTACGCAACCAGCATTAGTAGTCGAATTTGCATGCACCAGTTTATATCCCTCTATTTTTAGGATGCCCATATTACTGCTTTCTTTCAATCGGGTTTCGCTAAGGCATATTAAAGTAGGTTGCAATTTTAATTCCGAGACGAAGTGATGTAGATCATCAAAATTTTTGTGGAGGGATCGAATATTAATATGAATCGCAAAAAATTTATTGCTAGTTGGATCAATAATTGGGAAATTATTTAGATCCCAGTAATTACATTTTTTTGTATTTTGTGTTAACAGGTCAAAAGCGTATGAAGCAGCAGGAGATAATTGAGGGTTATGATTAACGGCCATTTAACAGAGAGATCAACTTAACGTCCTATCAGGCAAAAAATATTATCAGATATATATCATAGTAATTTTCAAGCTATAGAGTTCCAGAAGAATAATAATATAATCAATAAAAATATACACTGTGAACTTCAATTCATAACTTCACCCTTATTTTACTCTTAATCAACTGTTCCTTCCCGAAACCAACTTAAATCATAACAAGAAGTATATGAGTACAGTGATGCAAAAAAATAAATGAGTTATTTTTTGTTAATTTCGTCCTACTTTTGTTTTTATTTTTGCATATAATAAATTTTAAATCAGTGTGGTCTCAATAGGGGCAACAAAAAGTAAATTAATCAGATCATATGAGAGTAGAAAGAGTAGATAAATGTGAATTAGTACGTACATCAAAACACATATAGATTATAGCATGATTAAATGCACTTCGCTTTAACGCCATCAATGAATAAACAATAATCACCATCACTTACAGCCCAAGTTGTTTTTTGCTTTTTCTCTTTCGCTTTCTTAAATAAGGGTAGCAGCTTCTTTTTTTGCTCATAATATGGTTTGGGTAAATGTTCAGAGATGTAGATTGGCTTTGCTTCAGTGTTTTCTTTTTTCTTTGCAGCATTGTATTCTTTTAAATACTTGAGACGACTAAACAACCAGTGTTTATCGTCAACACTTTGTAACTTGATAATGATGGGGCGATTTATTCTGGTACCTTCTTTGTATATTGGTCGTTGAGGCAACCTGTGGATATCCACAAGTTGCAGCTTCTCAGGATCGGAAATATTAAGCCCGTTGTATAAAAATTCTTGAAAATAGTTGTGTGTTGTAGCTCTTGTTTCCCACACATTATTTGGGTTTTCAGGTATGCCATGTATCAATAGATTTAACCTCTTTGAGTATGCCTCACTTCGTAGTTTTTCTTTTTCTGCTGCCCCGATAAGACTGTCCACTTTGTCGGATAAAGAAGTTAGCTCTGTTTTATTGGGTTGTGTGTCACTACATTTCAAGACTTCGCTTATGCGGCATTCTAGTGTTTTGACTTTATGCTCCAACATCACGAAGTCGGTTTTATTAACTTTATCTTTTAACTCAGTTCTAGCTTGTTGCATCTGTTCGAAAATTTTTCATCAATATTACATAATTTGACATTTAGTTCTTTCATCGAACAATTCAAATCATCAATTTTTTCGCTCAATTCTGATATTAAATTCATAATTTGCAATAGCTGGTTGTTCAAGGTCATTGTAACTACCTTCGTTTAATAATCAACCTACAGCTTTTAGAGTTTCTCAATTTCAGTCTACACTGTATAATTTCTGCAAGTTTTAAACTGTAAGCTAGCGAAGTCTGTTGAAAGCACAAACTTGCCTGAAAAGACGCTTTGTTTTTCTTTCAAAAGTCACGTCTGAACAGCATGACTGCAAAAGCTCGAATGAGCTTTTGCACTTACCTAGCTAAAGCACTTGGGGTATAAAAATTTTTTCATAACGCACACCAGGCAAAGTTTGGAGAAAATTTATGACACAAGTTTAATATTCTAGCGAAATTCGCTCCAATATTAACTTTATTTTTATACCCCAAGTGCTTTAGCTAGGTTAGTTTGAAAGTCAATCCGAAAACAAAATCAGCATAGGCAAATGCTGATTTCTTATCAGCTAATAATCTCCTGAGGCTTTAATTTGATTTATTTCAATCACATTGCGTTTTAATCAGGGATATCTAGAAGATCGGAATCGCTTACTTTGCTTTTTCGCACGTTTCATGTGACAACAGTGGTGCTATGCAGCGCTTTTAGATTCTCGGACGCTTGAATGATCACAAAGTGAAACTGCTTGTTCTGTGCAATGCACGTTGGTAAAATCACTAGCACGTGTTGGGTAGTGAGCAGTGGTTGACATTTAGAAGTCTAGTTACTTTAATACGTTCAGTAATTGCAATCTATGTTGAAAGTTCGGGAAAACGTTCATGATAATAAGATTAGGTGTAGATTATTAAAGCGCAGTTTACAAGACTAGTCAACAGTGCTATGGTTTATAATCTGTAATCTTGTACTGTACTATAGTAGTCTACTAGACAGTAATCTATGCAATTTTTTCAGTGATTGGCTTGGTAAATGCGAATGTATTTGCTACTTTTCGAAATTGTAGTTGTTAAGATCAAGTGCAGTAAATTTAACTCAACAATACTGTGCTTGCGGTTTAGTTACTTATGAGATTATCCTTGCTTGGAACTATTCGGAGATATGAAACAGCTTTATGCTTTGGAAGAGCATAAAAGTTGCTCGAACTTTAAAGAAGTCGTCATTAAACCCAATCATTGTAGCCAAAACGTCTCCCCAACCTGCCATCTGTAAGTTATATGTATTGTATTTGTTTTTTCTCATTCTGGTAAATGAAATTATTAAATTTGCTTGCTTGTCGCTGGCATTCTTTTCAAGTTTCTAAGTTCAATTCAATGGAGTTTATTTTTGCCATGTCTGGCATGGAAGCAGCAAAAATGACCATACGGTCTTCAAAGTTCAATGCTACTGTAAAAAACAGCAAAAGAAAAAAGCAACATAACATCAGCACTTACATATTTACAGCATTTTGATCAACTTAGTGTGTAACATTTTACATTTACAGAAAAGCAGCAAAATGACTAGTTGGCATTATCAATAAACACTAGCGTGACCCCAAAAATAAGAATAAAAACACTTTTCATATTGGCATCATAATAATTTCGTTTACCGTTGCATTTCAACTATATCATAAGATTATTAAGTTGTAATAGTATCTTGCTATTTTGAAATTAAATGGTCCTTAAGTTTTGTTGAAAATGCTTTTGGGGGATATTTTTTGAGGTATGGGGGAATTTCGGCCCGGATTACAGGACCAGTTACATTTATTGCTTTTCTTCCAAGGGAAAAGATTGGTTGTTTGGATGTAATAGTTACCTTTATCACTGTACCTTGTGTTGTGTCTGTGAATTGAAGCAGCTGTCTTGACTAAACCAGAGGTTATATTGTTTACCTTGTAGTGGATTCGATGCATAGATTTGGCAGTTTTAAGGAAGAGCCTGTCATTACTTGTTAGTTATTTCAACTAAAGTACAAAGTTTATATATTCAGCAATATCATTGTAACAATGGGTAACATCTCCTTTATTTGTATCTTTATATGTTTGAAAAAGAAATGTTGCAGTATATCTACCTAGAAATTAGCTGAAATTATTTTACTGCTAAATCATGTTAACTGATGTACAAAAATTAACTTTGTAGTTCAAGGGATGACTGTCGTGTTTAATAGTATATTTATGTGCTTATTTTCAGGTTTCTTCAGTAAAACCCACAGCCCATGTTGAGAATCATTATACCGTAATGGTAATTATCCAAGCTTTTTTGCAACAGGAAACGTAGTGACTTTCATTTACAATTGTTGGAAAGTGTTTTTAGAAAGTGTTTTTGACTTTTATTTACAATTGTTGGAAAGTGTTAACCCTAACCCATAATCATCTATTTGACATCTAGTGGAATGCAACAGCTTTCATGCTAAACCAGCTGAGCTTTTTTTTTTCCATCAAAATTTTCCATCAAAAGGTGAGATATTTTTTCAAATTTCCATCAAAAGGTGAGATTTCTTTTTCCGTTAAAAATTTACTTAATGAACTGCAGTTTGTATGAAAAATTTACGGTCGGTTTTGAAAGTTTGATGGTAAGGTAAAATCAGGGATATCTAGAACATCGGGATTGCTAACTCAATTTGGCTACTGACAACTGGAGGGTTACAACAATTTTTTCAAATAGATGTTTATTAGACATTGCATACGCTGCATATCGTTCTTGACAACATATATGGCATTAATAGTCATCCCTACTAAAACTACTGGGCTTAGTAAGGGAGTATGCAGAGTACAGGTTCGATTCCCGAGGTAGTCAAATAACTGGCACCACCTTTCCAGGAAAAACTAAGGCATTGCAGCCAGACTGGTGACTAGCCATCAACTGTCCAGTTGATAGTGCGCAATATGATCATCGAGATGTTGTTCACTGGTTCGGTACTTGCACAGGGCATATTGCTGTATTGACCTTGGGAAAGACACTCCACGCTAATTTCCGTCAGAGCCGTACAGTTTACCAGTCGAGGTGGCCTAGTCTGACAGAACATTTGCAAACAGAACCGAAAATAGTAAACAAACACGGTACAGCTGATTTCAAAATGGACCAAGCAATACCATAAATACGTATTGCTTTATAAACATATAGCTGACAACAAGCTTAGAATGTAGTCGCTACTGCATGCACATTGTTACTTCTAGTTCAGTCAATAAGCCTTCGAATATTTTAAAAGTCAATTTTGAGATTTTTCCTAAACATTTTTCCTGGGGGTCTTCTATAGTAGGGCGGCTGTTGAGTTTCTTCAACTGGTTCTTTGCAAAGCGATTAAAACCGTCCGGACAATGAACTTAAAGTTTGTGTGGTCTGAGCTACATTTGATATCGGTAAGATCACAGAATCTGCTTGCATTCGCGACTGCAGTAGAAGCGTTCGTAAATACAGCCCGTGCATTGTTCAATGTCAACAGCCTTTTCATATTTTTAGCATTCGATGCCAAAGCATTGAAAAATTGCATCGCAAATACCGTAGTTGCAAAGCAAAACGCACTGGCTCTGCAAGTCCGCCACGGTTTGCCATTTTGAACAGCTTTTAATGCTCTTCGAATAGACTTTAAGTAACTTCTGAAGAGGTATTGCTTGAAATCAATAATTTCTTGCAAGACGTGCATTTTCTTTGGTTGTCAATTCGCCGGGCGATGTAGCCGTTCACATAGTAACATAATGCAACATCTGCCTGGGAAATGTCCTCCAAAGTCACATTGGAAAAAATTACCTCCAGCCAATTGTAGTCCTCTTCCATATCAATATGATTTGAGAGCTCATTGTACAGTTCACACTATTTAATCGTTGTTAACAAGGCATCTTGCTGTAGCAGACTTAAGCAGTGGGTCTTTTTTCTGAATGCGGTAGATGTTTCACGGAGGTTAAGTAATTACCACCATTACTGTGATGGTACCATCCAAAGCGTCCTTCTAAAGAAGCAGACGTCAGCTTTCCAGTTAAGAAGTACTGAAAACCATGATTGTCTTTCAAGCAAGTGCTTAGCCAACTCGGGTATTGCTGTCATAGACTGAATGCAGGCCATAAAAGTTTGTGCGGTAAACCCTGCCTTTCCGGATTGCTTTACTCGCAAAATATTAGGATGGCTTCTAAATATTTCAAACCAGGGTGGTCATGCTGCATGTGCTGAATTGACATGTACTTTTCCTCTTTCTATCTTTGATCTAAAGCCAAAATATAATTACTCAGTAAGGGTGTTTACAACACATTTTACACTATTTATGTCATTCGTCGCCACATGCTAGCATGGAATTGTGCGCTACTTACTGCACCACAATGAATGTTTTCCATAAATACAGCAATCACATTCATGATTAGATAGTAGACACCATCGAACTTACTGCACACTTTGGCAGTACCAATATTCAAGTACAGAAGCATTTCTACCCTGTTATTATCCTTACCTAGCTGAAAGCTAGACATACCTTTGTAAGGTGCTTTGACTGATAAAAGTTTCCATTTGGTGGAGATGAAATCGAGGTAACGAGCAGTTTCAGAAAACTCATGATGACCCTCCAAATAAAACTCGAAGCACGAACACTTGATTCATGAAAAACTCCTCTAAAATGGAACATTTGACCAAGACAAATACTTTTAATTTACTCAAAAGCAAACCTATTACTGTGGCTACCATTAGTCTCGGTCACATTACCTCATCTAGGAAAGCTAGTTGTGAAACAACACCAATGCTTGTGCTGTAATTAAAATTTCAATATGTTTTGTATAGTTTGTCTTAATTCTAACTAAAACAACATAGATGTTGTCGCAGTAATATTAAAAACAGGAGAGTGTATCAGCAGACACTTCTCTTTCATCAAATATACTAATGCATATCAATTGAAAAATCTTGTACCGTAGTCTATAGTCATCGTGCTATAGCAGCTGTTTTGCTGTAACTGCACTGGTAACCTGACAGCCAGATATATTGCCAAACTTTCAACTTACCAAGGATATATTGAAGTGATGTTTGGGCAATGCTATTTGGGTTGAGGGATACTTTTTTCAATGCATGGGCAACTTTTAGGGGTTTTCCTTCTTCTATGCGATAAAGGTGCTTCAAATAGGCAAACTGAGCAATGCATTTGTTGCCAAGGATGTACTTATGACAAAGTGTTGGTGAGAGCATCAGTCACTTATTCATAAACTGTTGTACAAAATCTTAAAGTTGTGCGTCAAGTCGAATGTGAAAAAGAGACGCTCTCTTGGGATAAATGGATGCTCTATACTGGGAGATATATACTGGCTCTATACCGGCTCACCATGGCAGAGATCCACAAAAAGCTTCCTAAAATATAAAAAAGGTCAAATTGCATACCAGCTACTTAACACAGCTGCTATCATTACTTCTCTTGTACAGTATTAGTATTAAAGTTTGTGGATGTAGTCATGTCATTTCAAATTCAATCCCATCTGTATTCACTCGGTTTGTTCAGCTCATTTAATGGATGAGAAAATTTAGCAAAGCTTACCACATACTTGCCATTGAAACCTGTCACCTATGAAAATATAAACTCACAACACCCAAATGGGTTTTACTGCTTAAGTTAGTAGAGAAGATATCCTTCTTTCATGAAATTGAATAGCAACATCCATAACAGTTTACATACACCATATAGAAAACTGACTACTCCACTTGGACAGACTACACGAGTATTCTTGAAATCAGATGTTAATGTTGGCAGTACTTCCTTCATTATGCTATGTCGAGGTATAACGAAGTAATATGCGCCTAATACACTTAGTTGCAGGCAATTTCTATTTCATACTTATATTGTATGTACAGTAAAAACCAAACAACGAAAACATCTTACAGGTTGCATATGCGGTTGTCGGTTTTCAAAGCAAGAACATCAAAACAATGTTTGATTCCTTCCATCACTCCATTATCTCATGTGGTTGTCCATCAAGTGTGCATGCTGTTACGTAATGTACCGGAAGCGATATCACCAATGCAATGCAAGTGCTTGCAGTGAAATCAGATGACCAATCACAAGCAGATTTGCAAACAGGACAGCAAATTCAAAACTCTGTAGTGGTCTTTATAATGCTGGCTGAATACAATTAAGGATTGTAAGAAGATCTTGGTAGTAGAGCAGAAGAAATAAACATTTGCACTTCAAGCTTGTGGGTAATAATAATTGTACCAAGAAGTTTCGGTGAATCCAATGGCTGGTTAGAACTTTTGATATAATGGTAAAAAATGCTGCTACCTTTTTCCACATACACAAAAGCGCTTGGTAAAGATTCAGATTTTAACATTTCTTTCAACTCCCGAGAAATTTTTTTCTTTCAAATAGTAGCTCACATGTTTATTGATTTGACTGTTTTCATTTATCAGTACAGTACCAGTACAGCTGAGGATGTGCTTGATGTTGTGGGTTGGGGTGCAGATGAATTTGAAGACAAATATTTCGGCAACAAAGGAAAAATATGAGGGACCGCAGTTGGCATCAAGCAAATTCGCTCCAGACTTTGGCTTAAACAAGCCTGTTCATGTGATTCTCTGTGATCACTTGACCTAGTTTTAAAATTATCCTCAGTAAAATGATGAGCACAACGAGGAATTGCTTTATTTCATTTTTGCCTCAATACTGGTACTGCATATCTTTTTGTGGAAATCTGAATAGTGCAACTGGTTCTGATTTCTTGCTGGATTTATAACTAAATTTACATTCAGGAACACAACAAGAGTTAACCATTGCATTTGGTAACCTACAGCATATCATCCAATTCGAGAATAAAGATGAAATTCTAAAAATTTACAGCAAAATATCAGCTAAAATTTTACAATAATGTGTATAGCATCACTCCACTTCAGACTAACCAATAGGAACTACCGGTCGACCACTGGCTACCGGTATATGTCTACCTAGGAGTGCAATAGAGGTTGTAATTTGCTAACAGACTCACTCTCCAGACTAGGTAGACTTTGAAATGCTCTAGAGGGTTATAGCCACATACCAGTAGGCTACTGAGTAGGCTATTTACCGGTACGTATGACAGGTGGGTTCAATTCAATTTATTAAGACAGCGGAAGACTGTTCAGTCATCAAAGTCAACTGTCAAAATTAGCAGTTAAACATCATTACCGGTAACAATTGAAATTAAAAGCAGAAATCAGACTATTTAGAGCAGTATACAAACTTCTTACGCTCAGAGTCTTGTCCGTGACAGGAACCTCCCTCAACTCACCCCCCAAATGATAAATAATAATAGGCACTAATTAATTTCCTTTTGAATTCTATTTTGAATTTACAGAAGTTCTTCTGTTTTATCTGTAATGGTGTTTCGTTCCAGATTTTTGGTCCATCACACTGCAAACACTTTTGGGCTTGTTTCGATGAAACTCTAGTAATGAAGTAGTTTTTTTTTGATGTTTTTTTCTGGTGTTGTGTGAATGGATGTTATCTAACATTGTAGCCGATAGCATAATTATTAGTTGATGCACTGCAGATGTTTAAGGCTTTGATGTGTACTTTGTGCATCAATTTAGCTAATTCAAGTTGAAAAATATCGTGCAGCTTTAGTATTTGTAGCCTTGAGAATAATGGTGTTGCTCGTGTTCTTTTATTGCTATAAGTGATGATTCGCATTGCTGTTTTTTGAAGTAAAAATAAAGGTCTCATATTCGAATTGGAGGCACTGTCCACTGAAGTAGGCCTACCCTAATTAATCTTACGCCTATTTTAATGTTTCATCAGGCTCAATTGTAACTTATAAATAACGTTTGACCTCAACTATAACTAACTACGAGAAACTTCAAAGTGTATTTTTTTCCGCGTCATTGCCGACTAGCAACTAGTACTACTAACACAAACGCAACACCCTGCTAAATGCTCATGAGCTCAATGACTAACCCTCCAGTTGTCACCAGTCATGCGGAACGTGACGCAAGTAAGCAATCCCGTTGTTCTAGATATCCCTGGTTAAAATTTATGCTTTGTTTTTGAAAGTTTGATGGTGAAGTTAAAATTTTAATCTAATTAAATGCTGATCTATTCACAACCTTCAGACTCCGGCTAAATCCTGCTACATTTAAACGCTGATATCTAACAACAGAGCATTTTGTGTAAACATATTAAAACGTCAATATTACTGGCTAAATCAGTGTGTTCTTGACAATTAGTTGATTGCTTGATTTGACCGCGAAAGGTCCTTTTGCAACTTGCCTGTGGCAATTCTAATCGATCTTTATGACTGTCGCGTATGCTTAGTGAGCGACTAAATAAAAATTTGTTTTGTTCTGTGCTGTTAGTTAATGTAACCAAAATGTTATTTTTTTAAACTAATACCTGTTCGAATGTTTACGGCTATAACTGAAAATAATCACCAATTGCACTGTTCAGGATTTCGAAAGAACGATTCAATGTGTGAACCGCTTTGTCTCTATCAACATGGATCTAGCAAATCTTGCAACATTGCTATTTATTAGTGGCAATGTCCACCCTTACCCAGGCCCCATCAGCAACCATCCTCACCCCAGGCACCCTTGCTCCATGTGCCATCTGGATGTGGGCAGAGATTCTCTTCAATGCTCTGCTTGCCTCAAGTGGGTGCATTTCCTTTGCTCCTTTCTTACCCGTGCTGACTTTCGCACAATCTGTGCAACTGGCACTGCAGTGGGCTGGCGATGCCCAGCGTGCCATCCCCAAAAGAAAACTGGCTCCCCCACTCAGACCATTCTCCTTGTTACGCCGCCTGCGTCCCCTCCTCCCCCAGGGTTCCCCCCACTACCGCCTGGCTTTTATCACTCACGTCCACTTCGGGGCCTCCCACGTTACCCTTGCTCCATTTGCTCTCTCGAGGTAAGTAAGGATTCTTTAAAGTGCTCCACCTGCTCTAAGTGGGTGCACTTCTCCTGCTCCTCTCTGACTCGGGCTGACTTTCGCAAAATCTGCGCGGCCGGCTCCCCCATGGGTTGGAATTGCCGTGCTTGTCTTAATGGGGACCTTGTCTCTCCCACCCACCGGCCAGCGTCCCCTCCGCCTCGTCTCTCCAGCTCTGCCCCACCCACACCCACTCCACTTGCTTGCTCAGATCTTATGGATTCATCTCTGCCTCTACCCTCACATCCTCCCCTTCTTAACACCTGCCCTCCTTCCGCCTTCATCTTTCCTGCCTCATCACCACCGCCCACAGCTTCACAGCCGGTCCACAACTTGCCACCGCACCCTCAAGGAAATCCACGCCTCTCACACAATCTCAGAATTCTGCAATAAAATGCCGGCGGTCTTTCCTCCTCCAGCCGTGCTGAACTGATCGCCTTTCTTTCTGGCAACCACTATGACCTCATTTTGCTTCAGGAAACCCATCTTTCGTCAACCAAAACGTTCCAAATCCCTGATTATTATACCCTCCGCACGGACCGGACTTTCGGTAGACAAGGCCCTGTTTCCTCCGGTAGTCATAACACTGGTGGTGGTGTCCTCACTCTCATCCACTCTGACCTGGCTTTCTCTCCTGTTTCTGTCTCCTCTCTGTCTTCCCAGGACCCCTACTCAGACTACACTTGTGTTAAAGTCCTTCTCTCCAACCACTCTCCTCTTCAATTTCTTAACTTCTACTCTCCTCCCATCAGAAACAGTCCTTCTGATTCTCGCACCAGGACCTTCTATCCTGACATCCTTCCTAACTCCCCTGACACTTTCATCCTCGGAGACTTCAATGCTCACTACCCAACGTGGGACAGACTCATTCCCCTAACCCGCTCGGAAATGACCTGTTTCGCTGGATCACTTCCTCCGGTCTGGAAATTCTGAACGACCCGCCTCTCCCACGCTCCTTCACCATTCCACTGGGAGCCGTTCTTCCCCTGATATCTTGTTAGCTCCTGCGTCTCTCGCTCCCCACTGTGAATGGCGCACTCTCCATGGCCTTGGCTCGGACCATCTCCCCATTGAAATTGTCCTCCTTCTCGTTCCAGTTCGTCAACCAAACACACGTCCTCCCAAATTCAACTACAAACAGACCAGTTGGGATATTTACCAATCTTATATTGCTGAGCACCTTCCCTCTCTTGATTTTGATGCACTCAACATCCACCAGGCTGCCCACTCCTCTTCCCTATTCTTAGTCGAAGCTGCCAAGGCCTCTATCCCCTTTGGCCGCCTTGGTCGTTCCCCCCAAAGCCTGGTGGTCCCAGGAAGCGGAATCTGCAGTTCGGGAACGACGGAGGGCCCGCTCCGTGGCACACCGATCTGAGTCGCACCGCCTCAGATACATAGATGCTTCTCGTAGGGCGTCCTCAGTCATTTCTAGAGCCAAATCTGCAGCCTGGCAAGCCACCTGTTCTAACCTGTCTCCCCGTTCTGATCGTCGTACTGTCTTCAGGCTTCTCAATGCAATCTCGGGCAAAAAAAACACCTCCCAAGACTCTTCTTTTCCCGATTGCACTTGCCCTCTTGACACTGCCAACCACTTTGCCTCTTATCTTCGCTCACGTTTATCTCAAGCGACACCCCGTTCCTCGCGCAGAGCTGAACGACAGTTCATGAATGAACTCCGGAAAGCTAGCTGTGAGGATGCTTCTTCCCTCCATAATTCTTTCTGCTCGCCCTTCTCCTTGACTGAACTCTCCACTGCTATCAGCAATTTCTGCTTTTCCACTGCGTCTGGCCCTGACCAGATTGCCTACCCTTTACTAAAGCACCTGCCTGGACCAGCACAACTCCTCCTTCTTTCTCTTTTTAACAGGTCCTGGCACTCTCACACCCTCCCCTCTTGTTGGAAACCTACCACTATCATCCCCATTCATAAACCTGGAAAACCCACTTCCTCTCCGTCCTTTTTTCGCCCCATTTCCCTCACCTGGTGCATCTCCAAGCTTTTTGAGCGCTTGATTCTTTCTCGCCTGACTTTTCACCTTGAATCGAATCATCTCCTCTCGACTTGCCAGGTCGGCTTTCGTCTTGGTAGGTCACCCCTTGACCAAATTCTGTCTCAATCAATCTGGGACGGCTTCCAAACGAAAAAACCTCCAGACCGAACGATTTTGCCTTCTGTTGACTTCTTCAAGGCTTTCGACTCGGTCTGGCACTGTGCTCTATTTCACAAACTCCTCTCGCTCAAACTCCCCCCTTGCTTCGTTCTTTGGGTGCGTTCCTTCCTTTCTGATCATAGAGCTAAAGTCCAGGTTGGTGGTTCCCACAGCCGCTCTTTCCGCATCAGACGTGGGGTCCCCCAGGGCTCAGTACGTGGTCGGGTCCTCTTCATTCTGTTTGTTGATAACATCACTAAGGATTTACTTTGGGGTGCCCATGCCTCCCTGTATGCTGACGATCTGGCCATCTGGTCCTCCTCCCCAGACCCGCTCAAGGCCTCCTCTGTTGTCCAATCCTCCCTCGCTGTCTTAGAAACATGGTCCAACTTATGGAGACTTCCACTCAATCCAAAGAAGTGTGAGTCGTCCTTTTTCTTTACAGATCCCCATCAAGCCACTTTCCAACCCCGACTGAACCTCTTGGGCTTCCCTCTTTTGTTCAATCCCACCCCTGAATTCCTTGGAGTAACCTTTGATCGGACCCTATCCTTTGGGGCCCATGTCCAATCCCTGTGATCCAAATTCTATCCACGCCACAAAGCCCTTCGCTCAATTGCCACTGCCTTTTGGGGTCCCACAAAAGAATCTCTCTCCCTACTCTACAAAGCCTTTGTCCGTTCGGGTGCTTACATATGCTTTTCCTGGATGGTTTCCATTCCTTTGTAACACTGCAACCAATCACCTGGAAGTTCTACACAGAGCTGCATGCAGGGTCATTACTGGTTGCCTCTCTTCCACCCCCTCCTCACTACTCCTTCTCGAGGCCCAACTACCTCCTCCAAGCTGACTCTAGAGCATCAGACCCTCTACTCCTTTGAACGTGCTCTGCGCCTTCCCCCCGACTTCTCCAGCCTTTATGCCCTGGCAATTAGAAACGTTCCCTGTCGACTATAGAAGAAACCCTTCTGGAGATCATTCTGTTCTTCAGCCACACAACCACTCCCATCCCCACGCGAGTCTCTGATCACGTGCCCCCCTTTTCCCCCATGGTCCACAACCCACTTCAGTGTTTCCCCCTTCATTCCCGATTGCTCAGGCAACAGTACATCTCGACTCCAAATTACTTCAAGCGGACTATCTTCCCTCCCCCCGTCTGATATCCAAGTATTGACTGACGGATCTGTCCCCTCCCTTTTTGGTCCCGGTGGCGCTGGAGTGTATGCTCCAAATGCAACACATCGAATTCCTTATCCTTTTCCGCCGGTCCAATTGCCTCCAGCCTCACAGCTGAAACCTTTGCACTCAAGCAAGGTCTTGCTTGGTGTACTAGCCATTTGATGATCTGCAAATTCCAGTCAGTCCTTTTCCTAACCGACTCTCAATCAGCCCTCTGTATCCTTTCTTCAGCCCCCTCTTATCTCCTGCTTGAGTCCCTCTGGTATGTTTGGTCCCTTGCCTCCTCCCTCTCGAACAATACCAGTTTGAGCTTCCAATGGGTCCCCGGACACGCAGGTCTCCCCAGAAATGAAAAAGCGGATTTACTTGCCAAAACTGGTGCCTCTCTGCCCACTGATGCGATCCCAAGCCCTTTCCCCCCAGTTAGTGCCAAAGTCCGTTATTGCCAATGCCGCAATTGGAGACGTCACATCTCACACTCCCATCTGAACTTCCAAGTCCCCAAAGTCTCTTTGGAGGCTCCTTCTTTTTCGCTCCATACGCAGTGAGCTTTCCCGTTTTCGCTGCCATGGTCACAGTCTTCTTTTATCTTCATATCTTCACAGGATCAGTAGGAATGAGAATTCTGATTGTAGTGCCTGTGGACACCCTCTACAGGACCTCAATCATCTCCTCCTCGACTGTCGTGCTTCTGAACCCCTTCGCAAATCTATCTTTGGCTCCTCTCTCTCTATTCTCGATCTATGGTCCAGACCTTGGGGTGTGGCCCGACTGTTGGGTCTCCGCGGAGTTCCTCCGAGCCCCCATCCCTCGGAAGGGGTCGGGTAGTACCACCACCACAGTCATCAACCAATGCCAATTTATTTCGGAATGCGAGTCATCATCACCGAAAATCGTGACAAGGCTGGTGGATTTTTTAACGGAAACCTCGGCGTCGTTCATTCCCTTTCAAATCACACTCTTTTTGTTCGTTGCAATCATTAACTGATTGCCATCTTTCCAGTAACCAATCAACAAAACGACACCTACTATCCAATTCGACCAGTCTATTCCATGACCGTGGCAAAAGCACAGGGACAAACGCAATTCCACACGTTACAATTTGGTTTGTTAAACCAAAATCGTCAACTGCAAGTGCCTATGTCGCCACGTCACGTGTAGCTTCGTTTTCATGCATCTCCTTTTTAAAGCTGTCCATGGCAAGTCATTTCGCACAAAATCAACAATAGCATTTCCTTTTCACTCCTACTTCGAGCAGGTGCAATAGGACTACATTGCAGTGAAGGCCCTGCTATATAAAAAAGCCTAACGATGTCGTGTTGCTACCTCTTTGGGTGACAATGGAAACGCAACAACTTCACCACTTTTTCATTCTTGGCCCTAGCTGCTTTCGGCATCCTTCTTTTTGCTCTGTGTCAGTGACTTACTGTTTAGGTCGCTTGACCTAAAAGGTAAAGTCGCTTGTGCACAACTCGTCGTTTGGAATCCTTGCCTACATTCGTGTACGTGCATTAAGACCAAATCTTGGCCATCAACATTCCTAGGCATAAAACAAAACCACTTGGACGCCACGCGACTGCGATGGGTGGGTGCTGGGTTCAGTCACCTCTGACGTTCAATCCTACGCTTGCTAGTTCCTCAATGTTATCATAGGTAATTTTTGTGGACACTTCTATTGATTTTGCTCAAATTATCGTTATAATATTAATTGTTTACTTAAAACATTGAAACAAATCTTCCGATTGGAAAGCATACCTTGCGTGTATTTACATAATATTATGAACAGACTATTGGTAAAACTTTGTTTAGTTGTGTTTATCTCCATTTGTCGCGTTTCGTGTCCCTTTCAACCTTTAAGTTGTTGAACGTAACGTTGTGGCTTGCTGTCACGCATGCATTTAAGGGTAACGGACCAAAGTTTGCTCAGTGATCCAAATGAATCTGCATTACACTTCCAAGTAGGTTTTGTAGTTAGCTGACAACAAATTCTGGAGTTAGTTTAGGTCATTTTCTGGACACTCTCATATATTTGCTCAAAATACCCAAAAACTTGTTTTATACTTGCATTCAAAAACGTCCCAAAACGCTTCGATTAGTTCAAAGTTTGCTCAGACAAAAATTAAAACGGCCAAACAGCACAAAAGTTAAGAAAGGGTCAAAAACCATTAAAAAACACTGAAAACCGCTTAAAAATGATTTTCAGGACCAAATAACAAAAAGAATGTGTTTACAAAAAAAAGTTTGTTTACAAAGATCGTAACAAAATGCTTCCAATCATTCAAAACTCGCTCACAAACGACCAAAATGGCCGAACTGCACAAAAGCTGTTACGGGGTTAAAAACGTCAAATGCTTCTTCGAAATGCTGAAAATTGCTTGAAAGCGATTTTCGTGACCAATACTAAAACAAAATTTTTTTTGGAAAAAAACTAATTTTTGATCATAGTCGTGCAGAAACGCCTTAAATCATTAAAAACGGGCCAGGCAGCACAGAAATCAAAAATCGGTCAAAAAGCAAAAAACTGCTAAAACTTAGCATTAACCGCTTAAAATGATTGTCATGACCAGGTAGCGAAAAAAAGAGTTCAACAACAAAAAACTTTTTTTACCAAGCTCGTCCAAAACGCTTCAAATTAATAAAAACACGCTGTGAAACGCTCGAAACGGTCAAAATGCACAAAAACTGAAAATCGATCCAAAACGCTGAAAAAAGCTAAAAACAACTGAAAATTGTTTGGGAATGATTTTCGTGACGAAATACCAAAAAATAAGTTTTTGACGAAAAATAGTTTTCATGACCAAATTAATCTCAAAACGCTTCAAATCAATTGAAACTTGCTGCTTGAAAACAATACGGCCAAACAAAACCAAAACCAAAAATCGGTCAAAAAAGTGTTTTCGTGACCAAGCAGCAAAACATTTTTTTTTCAATCAAAAACTTTTTATTTAAACCAATTTTGTCCAAAAACGCTTCAAGTCAGTTGAAACTTGCTCACAAACATCAAATACAGCCAAACAGCACTAAAACTAGGTCAAAAACTTCAAAAACTGATAAAAATCACTCAAAACCGCTCATGAGTGATTTTCATGACCTAATTGCAACAGAAAATTTGTTCAACAAAAAAACTTGTTTTTCACAAGAATTGTCAAAAACGCTTAGAAATAATCATTTAAAAATCGCTGACATAACCAAAACGGCCAAAAAGCACAAAACCGAAAAGCGGTCAAAAACTTCAAAAAACGCAAAAACTACTGAAAACCGCTTCGAAGTGATTCTCGTTTCCAATAAAGTAAACATTTTTAAACGGAAAAGTTTCTTTACCAAAATTGTCCTAAAACCTTTCAAATCACTTAAAACTTGCTCAAAATGGACCAACACGGCCAAACCGCACAAAAACTAAAACCCGTCAAAAACGTCCAAAACTGCTCAAAAATGATTGCAAATTAAAAGCAAAAAAAATGCTTTGCAACAAAAACTTCACCCAAAGTTTTCCAGAAGCGCTTCAAATTACTCTAATTTTGCAAGAAAACAAGCAATACGGCCAAACAACACAAAAACCAAAAATCGGTTAAAAGGTCGAAAACACTGAAAACAAAATTGTGTCAAAACACTGCTAATCATTCAAATCTTGCTCACAAACGACCAAAACGATCAAACAGAACAAAAAATGAAACGCGGGTAAACACGTCAAAAACTGCTACAAAGTGCTGAAAACCGCTTAGAAATGATTTTTGTGACCAAATACTAAATCAAAATCTTTTCTTAGACAAAACTGATTTTTGATTAAAGTCGAGCAAAAACGCCGTAAATCATCAAAAATTTGCTCAGAAACGACAAAACAACACAAAAACTAAAAATCGGTCAAAAACGTCAAAAACTGTTAAAGCCCATTGAAAACAACTTGGAAAGAGTTTTCATGACCAAAAAGCAAAACAATTTTTTTTCGAAACATTTTTTATCCAATTTGTACAAAACGCCTATAACCTTTTAAAACTTGCTGAAAAACGAGCAAAACAGCAACAAAACTGAAAGTTGGTGAAGAACGTTGAAAACTGTCAAACCACTAAAACTCGCTCAGAAGTGATTGTCGTAACCAAACAGCAAAACAAATTTCTTTCAATCAAAAACCTTGTATTTAGTCAAATATTGACCCAAAACGCTTCAAATTAGTTAAAAATGGCTGAAATACAAGCAATACGGCCAAATCGCAAGAAAAACTAAATATATGTCAAAAACTGGTGAAAAGACTGAAAACCGCTTAGAAATGGTTTTCATGACCAAAGACCAAATAGAATGTGTTTTCAAATAGTTTGTTCACAAAATTCGTGTCATAACAAAATTCGTTTTATGACAAAAGTTCCCAATACACAGCAAAAACCTCTTTTAGAAGAAAACTGATTTTTGATCAAAGTCGTGCAAAAACGCCTTAAATCAAACTTGCTCAGAAGCAAAAAATACGGCCAAACAGCACAAAAACCAAAAATCGGTCAAAAACGTGTACAACTGCTAAAAGTTAGCTTTAGCCGTTCAAGAAAAGGTAAGCATTGTCATGACCAAGCAGCTAAAACAAACTGTTCATCATAAAAAACGTTTTTTGACTGAACTCGTCCAAAACGGTTTAAATCATTCAAAACTTGCTGCGAAACAACCGAAACGGCCAAACTGCACAAAAACTGAAAATCGATCAAAAACGTTAAAAAAAGCAACAAAAATGAAAATTGTTTGGGAATGATTTTTAGGACGAAATATCAAAACACATTTTTTCTGACGAAAAACAAATTTTTTGACCAAACCGCTTTAATATCAGTTTAAACTTGCTGCTTGAAAACGATAAATACGGCCCAACAACACAAAAACTAAAAATGGGTTGAAAACGTCAAAAACTGTTAAAGCACACTGAAAACAGCTTGGAAATAGTTTTCATGACCAAAAAGCAAAACAAAGTTTTTTTCGGACAAAAACATTTTTCACCAAACTTGGGCTAAAACGCTTAAAAGCACCTGAAACTTGCTCAAAAACACACAATTCGGCGAAACAGCAACAAAACTGAAAGTAGGCAAAGGACGTTGAAAACTGTCAAACTTCACTAAAAATCGCTTAGAAGTGATTTTCGTAACCAAAATGCCAAACAAGTTTCTTTCAATCAAAAACATTTTATTTAGCCAAATATTGACCCAAAACGCTTCAAATCAGTTGAAACTGGCCGAAAAACAAGCAATACGGCCAAACAGCAAAAAAAAAACTAAATGTATATCAAAAAGTGGTAAAAAACACTCAAAACCGCATAGAAATGATTTTCATGACCGAGGACCAAATAGAATGTGTTTTTAGATAGTTTGTTTACCAAGCTCGTGTCAAAACGTTTTTAATCATTCAAAACTCGCTCACAAACGACCAAAACGGTCAAACAGCACAAAAATTGAAACACAGTTAGAAACGTCAGAATTTGCTGTAAAATGCTGAAAACGGCTTGGAAGTGATTTTCGTGACCAAATACCATAACAAAAACCTCTTTCAAAAAAAAACTGATTTTTGATCAAAGTCGTGTAAAAACGCATTAAATCAAACAAAACTTGCTCAGAAACGACTATTACGGCCAAACAGCACAAAAACTAAAAGTCGGTCAAAAACGTCAAAAACTGCTTAAAGTTAGCTATAGATGTTCAAAAAAAAAGGTAGCATTGTCATAAAACTGAACATTAGCGGCTAAAAAAAAAATGTTCAACATCAAAAATTATTTTTGACTACACTTGTCCAAAACTTGCTACGAAACGACCGAAACGGCCAAACAGCACAAAAACTGAAAATCGATCAAAAACGTTAAAAAAAGCGAAAAGAAACTGAAAATTGTTTGGGAATGATTTTTAGGACGAAATATTAAAACACATTTTTTCTGACGAAAAATAGTTTCTTTGACCAAAAGTTTTCCAAAACGCTTTAATGTCAGTTAAAACTTGCCGCTTAAAAACGACAAATACTTCCAACATTACTTCAAAAAACTAAAAATTGGTCATCTAAAAATTGGTCAAAAGCGTCAAAAACTGTTTAAGCACAATGAAAACAGCCTGGAAAGAGTTTTTATGACCAAACAGCAAAACAAAATTTTTTACAAAAAACAAGCTTTTTTGACCAAAACTGTCCCAAAACGCTGGAAATCATTGAAAACTTGCTTAGAAATGACAAAACCGCCAAACAGCGCAAAAACTGAAAGTTGGTCAAAACAGTCAAAAACTGATAAAAAAAAATTGAAAGATGCTCGAAAGTGATTCTCAATACCAACAACCAATAAAGCAGTTTTAAACAAAACACTTTACCAAATATGTCCTAAAACGTTACAAATCACTCAAAACTAGCTCAATAACGACCAAAACGATTAAACAGTACAAAAACTAAAATTGGTCTGAAACGTTTGCTAAAAAGCCTGCTAAAATTTGCTGAAAACCCTTAAAAAACGAGTTTTGTGACAATAGAAGCAAAAGAAGCAATAGAAAAAACGTTTTACGAAAAAACGGTTTTCAGTGTTTTATTACGGTTCTAAACGGTTTTCAGTGTTATATTACATTTTTTGACGTTTTCAACCGACTTTCAGTTTTTGCGCTGTTTCACCGTATTTGTCGTTTTCAAGCAAACAATTCAAGCTATTGAAGCGTTTTGTGAAGATTTTATTCAATTAAGCTTGTTTCTTGTCAAAAAGATATTTTTTGATATTTCGCCATAAAAATCATTCCTAAACAATTTTTAGTGTTTTTTAGCTTTTTTGACGTTTTTGACCGTATTTCAGTTTTTTGTGCATTTTGGCCGTTTCGGTCGTTTCATAGTGAGTTTTGAATGATTTGAAGCGTTTTGTCATGACGCAGCTAATGTTAACTTTCAAATTTGAAGCGGCTAATGTTAACTTTCAACAGTTTTGGACGTTTTCAACCAATTTCAAAATTTTGTGCTGTTTGACCGTATTTGTCGTTTCTGAACAAATTTAAAATGATTTGGGGCGTTTCTGCACGACTTTGATCAAAAAAAGTTTCTTCCTGAAAGAAGAGTTTGTTTTGGTATTTGGTCACAAAAAACCATTTCCAAGCGGTTTTAAACACTCTGTAGCAGTTTTTGACGTTTTCAAGCGCATTTCAATTTTTGTTGCTGTTTGACCGTTTTGGTCGTTTGTGAGCAAGCTTTGAATGATTGGAAGCGTTTTGACACAAATTTGGTAAATAAACTATTTGTCACAACATTCTCTTTGGTCTTTGGTCATGAAATGCAATTCTTAACGGTTTTCAGTGTTTTTCATTAGTTTTTGACCGTTTTCTATTTTTTTTGATTTTTAACCGTATTGCTCGTTTGTTTCCAAAATACAAAAATTTGAAAAAATTCTGGAAAACTTTAGTTGAAGTTATTGTAGCAAAATACTTTTCTTTCCTTTTCCTTCCCAAAAACCATTTTTGAGTAGTGTTCAGTTTATCAGTTTTGGACGTTTTTGACCGCTTTCAAATTTTTGTGCTGTTTGGCCGTGTTGGTGATTTCTAAGCAAATTTCACCTGAGTTGAAATGTTTGACCGTTTTGGTCGTTTGTGAGCGAGTTTTGAATGATTAAAAACGTTTTGACACGAATTTGGTAAACAAACTTTTTAAAAACACATTCTATTTGGTCCTCGGTCATGAAAATCATTTCTATGCGGTTTTGAGTGTTTTTTACCACTTTTTGACATACATTTAGTTTTTTTTGCTGTTTGGCCGTATTGCTTGTTTTTCGGCCAGTTTCAACTGATTTAAAGCGTTTTGGGTCAATATTTGGCTAAATAAAATGTTTTTGATTGAAAGAAACTTGTTTGGCATTTTGGTTACGACAATCACTT